>OX419346.1:12307842-12310342 GCA_948470475.1 Galaxea fascicularis
AATAAATATTCCGCAGGTGTAGAGCTTTCTGTCCATATTAGAAAGGATTTGATTGGTGATTTCCAAAATAGCATGTTCAGTGGACCGCTTTTCACGAAAACCATATTGTGAATCATAGAGAATACTGAACTTTTCAAGAAATGATTTCAAGCGAATATACATCATTTTTTCGAAGATTCGGTTGAAGACTGAAAGCAGGGATATAGGTCTATAGTTGGATGGGTCAGATTCATCATTACTTTTGTGTATTGGGATGACTTTAGCAAGTTTTAATTTAGAAGGATATATTCCATGTTCAACCGATTTGTTGATTAGTATAGTTAGAGGGTGACTAAGAATATGTCTTGCTGATCGCAGGATGCGAGTGGGAAAAGAATACAGTCCATGAGCCTTGTTTAATGGGATGTTCATAATTTCAGACTCTATTTCAGTTTGTGTCACTGGATTGAAGAAGAAAGAATCAACATTACGTGATTTTGGAAGATAATCAAAAAATTCCTTCTTTGAGTTTGGCATTTTGGAAGCTAGGTTATGACCAATTGAGGAAAAATACTTATTCATAATGTCAGGAAATTCAGAGGAATTGTATGAAATTTGATCATGTCCCGATCCCGGGCGTTTAAGCGCGGTGATCTGTTTGATAGCTTTGCGTTTGCGACCTAAAAGATTGTTTATACCTTCCCTGGTCTTCTTAATGTTACTTAGGTTATCTTCGAAATAGTTGTGGAAAAAATTCCTTTTACTTATTCGTGTGAGCATCAGTATTTTGTTACGATACATTTTGTAAGTTTTAATGTCACCAGAATAATATAGTGAATTCTTGATCTTAATTGATCTTCTGATGCCTTTTGTTATCCAGGGTTTTTGTTGTTTTTAAAACTGCGTTTTGAAATTGGCTTTAATGGGGCGTGCTTATTGAGGAGCTTGTTTAGTTTATTGTGAAATGTAGAGAATGATTTGTTTATGTCTGCCTTATTACAAATTGTACCCATTAAGTCAATTTGAGATAGCTCATTTAGAAACTTTGTCTCTGAGTAGTTTGAGAAGTCACGAGTTAACCGCTTAGATTTCACTTGATCATAGAGATCTCGTTTAGAAGAATTTAGTATACAAAATTGGGAAAAGTGGTCAGTTAGATCCGAGACTATATTACCACTACAGATACTATATTCTAGACTGTTAATAAAGATGTTATCAATTAATGAGTAAGAGTTGTTGTGAACTCTTGTTGGTTTGTCAATTGTCGGAGTCAGGTTCAGGCTTTGTAAAGAGAGGATAAAATTTTGGGCGTGAGTACTAGTATAAACATGGAGAAGACTTATGTTAAAGTCACCCATTAGAATAATCTGTTTTCCAGTGGCGCTAAGTTTTTCCATCGTCGAATCAAAATATTCCTGGAAACGCTCAGGGGAATTATGCTGCCTATACAATACTCCACATATTATGTTTGCGTTTTTCGGAAGATGTAATTCAATAAAAAGTGCATGGAAGGCTTCGTTAGAACACCTCTCTATTGTTTGATATTGAAATCGCTCATCAATATACAAGCCTACACCTCCAGCTGAAAGAGGTGATGGCAGGTATTCAAAATTATAATGCAAAATCGAAGGGTTAAAATCTAAGTTTTCAGCCGAGCTGTTTATTCTTGTTTCTGTTACGCCTATGATATTAAAATGAAAATCTAGTTCATCTAACAAATGAGTTTGAAAATTTTCTAAGTTACGTTTTAGACTGCGGATATTTGTGTGAATAAACGAAATATTAGAATCTGGACAGGAATTAGTAACAAATTTACTTTTTTGATTACAAAAACTATGTGGAGAAAAGTATTTGCATCGTGCAATAGAGTAATGAATGTTAGGGTCAGAGCTTCTATCTAAAAATGTATTCAGGGTAAATAAGTCAAGGTCGTAATAACTTGGGAGACGATCAAGATATTTTTTGGTGGGAAGAGAAGAATTAAGAATATTATTAAATTGGCCGTGTGCGGAGATCAGATCGCTATAATTAAAATATGGAAGCTCGCTTAGGAGTGTTTTGTTTACCTTAGTAGATTGTTAATGTTCTTATGAAGTAGTGACATCACCAGAAGATCCTAGGCGAGCTGCGAGACTGGACAAATCAGTTGAATTTTTAATGGCGATCGGACGAGAGCTTTCATTTTTCCTCAGCCAGATGGTTGAATTCTTGGCCCAACAAAATGAGAAAAGATATCTTTCCTTTATTTTCTTGGCGTCAGATAATAAACTCTGCAATCGTGGGGAAAGGTGGTCGTAGATAGCAGCATGTTCTAAGGATGAGTTCTCTCGGAGGCCAATATCTGCTAGTCTCCTTCGCAGCCGTTTTTGGGCTGTCACGCAACGCTACCCCCAAAGGAACGGCTGCTTAAACCCGAACCACATTCCTTTCAATGCTTTAGCCAATCACAGCTCCCCTCACATAATCCTGAGGCAAGACCATCTGGCTAATCACAGCTCGTGTGCTATCGGTGTGGTAAAAT
>OX419346.1:12317842-12377842 GCA_948470475.1 Galaxea fascicularis
CGCAAAGGGCTTTTACGAGAAGGTTCAAGCCTAGGCGAGGGTTCTTCACCTTGTTCAAAAACATAACCCTTGTTGAGTCTGTCATACTGTCACACTTCTGGCATGGCATCGTCAGTGCGGCACAGATCTCTGCAAACTGTGATGATAAAAGTAAGTGTGAGTTGCAAAAGTGGTTTTTAGGAAAGAAAGCATCAAGCTTAACTTCACATTATTTCATCATAATATAGTAGAAATATACAATGGAACAAAAAAATACAAATGAACCAGTGAAAGTGCATTTGCTTAGTGGGGAAGAATTAGAAGAACTGCTCTTGTTGTTTGACTCCCTGATAGTCACTTATTGTGTTGTTATGGAGCCGACAATGAGTAGACTGCAGAGGAGTACTATACACGAGTTTAATAAGCAAGTTGTTACAGAGCCGGCGAGTGTCTACTGAAATGCTATATGTGAAATCTAGTCCCTTATAATACAAGCGTGGTTACTAAATTGTTAAGTGGATTAAGGGCTAATCCCGCACTTATGACTATACAAACAACAAGGTAGTACAAATAAGGGCATGACGACAATTCTACAGCATTGAGTAAAACAGATCAAATGCACCAGTAAAAGTCCCATTGTTCAAAAGATATTACTCTTCTTTTTTATTGTTAATCCTTTCATTCCCAAGGGGTTCTCCATTGATGAGTAAAATCGATTGGCGTTGGACAGAGTAAAATCGATAAGTGCCATTTGGCACTATCGGGAGTTAAAGGGTTAATATACATTGTACATGTACAGTTTTATTCTGTCCAAGTTCAATTCACCAGTAAAAGAGCATTGTTTAAAAGATATTACTCTCATTTTTTGTTGTTAACATGCAGTTATATTCTGCACAAGGTCAAACTACTCTTTATTGTTGCAGTTCATGTTCCATGATTGTTTCAACTAAAATCATGTTTTGACAGCAGTTTAGCAGAAAAGAATAATTATGTTGGACAATTATTTCATAACAAGTATTTTAATTAACTTGAATTTTTTTACATTATATAGTAGATATTGTAAAGCGATATGAAGTAGTCAATTTAGCGTCATATAAATGCTTATTATTATTACCAGTGGTTCCATATTGGAAGTGGAGTGCTGCCCCATGTAGAAAGAGGGTTGGGGTTAGATGTGAAGATATCACATGTTGGAGATCGTTGGAAAGACAAAGTAAATGTGGTAGAAATCAGCAAATTAGAAATTGATTTCTGTTTTATTTTTTTACTTGAGTGTTGTTTTTCTTTTTGAGACATTAGTTTTTGCAATTTTGCACTTGCTTATAAGTTATTTTTAAAGGCATTAGTAACTAACAGACGCAAATGGACAAGTGATATTTAACCCGATTTATTTTTACTGGTAGATTTGATTTCTTGCACTCATTGTAGGTTTGTACCACTTACAAGAAATGCAATAATAGTTGAAAAACTATTTAAATCATGATTGTTAGCTAGACGCAGTTTTAAATTAAAAAAAGTCTTCAAGTCCTTTTTAAAAATTGTTTAAGTGTCTGATGATCTAATAGATAATGGTAGTTCATTCCATAGTTTTGGACTGGCAACGGAAAAAGCTCTGTCTCCATGTCTTCCGAGATGTCATTGGGATGCTCAGGAATTTTTTAGAAGAGGAACGTAGTGAACGAGAACAAGTACAATGATGTAAAAGTTCAGAAATATAAGCAGGAGCTTGGCCATTACAGACCTTTGTAGACTAATAGCAGTACTTTGAAAATAATATTCTAGAATTAACTGGTAACCAGTGGAGTTTACATAAGTACTCCAATGTTTGTTGGTTTCCAGTCAAAAAGCATTACAAAACTAAAAGCACTGTGCACAACTTTTTTTGTTGATCATCGCTGTTGCGGTTATGTTTTGTGATATCCATACTGACATGGCATAAGCAGAATATAAATAGTACAAGCGATAAAGGGTTTGTAATCGATGCTCGTACACTTTTCAGTGTTAATTTATGGTTATAGATACAGAGGAAAATATTTGCTAAGGAGAATACCTCTCACTAACAAAGAAGCACACATAATAAATTGGTAAACAACTAATGATTATTAATGATGGTAATGGTGTAATATGCCTGTGAGAATGATGATATGCTAGTCGCTTGGCAACGGGCGAAAGGACAACTGAAAAGAAATCAGAGTCCCAGGCAGGAATCGAACCTACAACCTCCGTAACACCGGTCGGATGCTCTAACCATTGAGCTACAGGAACCCCTGGTGAACTAGGTTGTTTATCTAGGTTCTTATACAAAGTGTCCCACTATGGTCTGCGGGCTCGACAATGTAAATGTGAATCAGACATGATAATGATTATTAATGATGGTAATGGTGTAATATGCCTGTGAGAATGATGATATGCTAAGCGAAATTGCAAGACACCCAAATGACTTCATACTAAAAAAAACAACAACAAAAATAAATGCACTGCCAGCACAAACTTGAAATTTTGGAGCAATAACACAATACAGGGCCACCATCAACCCACCCCACGTGAACACCCCTGGGTGTCTACTTAATTCACAAAAGATGGTTTGAAGCAGTAAAATGTCTTCAACAGTTCAGCACAACTTTCCACAATTTCACCCAACTCTTGGCAAAATGTCATTCTGCAGTGCCACATTATTCAAAAGGGACTATTTCCACTTCAGTAAAGCCTCTCTTTGGTATTAACTGTTAAACATGGCATAAGATTTAAACTGTTTCTTTATTATTGTGTCTCAGACACTTCCGTGCCTGGAGTCATGCTGTTTATACTTATTCTTTTCTGTAAGAGTTGCAAGGCTTAATGGCAGAATGTTCTTCGCTTTAACCATGACTGACACTACCACTTGGCTACTGCTAATTTTATGCTTATGAAAATTGATTCCAGCAATAATCTAAAGTGTCTTCAGGCATAAGAACTCATGAATTACACTGAAATTTAAAATAAATCAGTCCATAGGTAGTTATCTTTCAAACTGCCCTGCCACATGGCTTTTAACTGGTGACTGTATCAACTACTGTAACCAAGAGCTTCAATTTACTTGAAATTTTGTGTTCAACCTACAATAGCAGTTTTATTAAATGACCTAGCACCATAAGCAAAATTCTTCATTTGTTCACAAATCAGTTCTTTCTTTCAAAGAAGTGAAATGCATGGTTGACATTGAGGCCATGCAACACAAGTATATTTCAGCTAGAGAATTTCTGTCCTTGTTTTAGTGATTTAAGGTTATTTCTACAAGTGTCAAAATTTCCACACACTGATTGCTTTATAGCGATGGTCCAAAAAAGAGTAACCACAATATAACGACGTCATGTGTAATACAAGGCACAGAAAGAATTTTTCAATTTGTTGCTACACAAGGAACTTTTGCAATGAATTATGGGGTCTGACCATATTCAGCAAGATATTTCTGGCAAAGAACTGTTTCAACATGTCCATGAAATGGAAGGAAATTGTTTCCCCATTGGCTCTCAACAATGATGAGTAATTATGTGACCATTCAGGAGCAATCATACGTGTACCTATGGTATTGGTTTTACTTGCCAATGAAATCGATGTTTTACAAGGAGAGGTTCATGCAAGTAGGAAGAAAAAGGTCTATAAGGTCATGGTGAGTTTACTTCAGATTAGAGCTATTGATCGTATTATGGCAGCCGGGGTAATCTTTTCAAATGTATCAAATACCTTCTTGTAGCCGACCGGTTAGCTCAGTTGGTAGAGTGCCGGACTACCGTGCAGGAGGTTGTGGGTTCAAACCCCAGCCGTAGCAACACTCAGGGTCTTTAAATAATTGAGCAGAAAGTGCTTACTTTACAAGGCCATCTGCAAATGATTAGACTTTTTAGTCTTCTCGGATAAGGATGATAAACCAAAGGTCCCGTCTCACAACTCTTCACAATTGATTCTGTGGGACATTAAAGAACCGCTAGGGACGTAACGAACCCTGGCTGTGACCACCCCTAGTGCTGACCTGTTCTATTCAGCAAGTGGCCGGCTTGGTGTGATATTCCAGAAAGGCTTATGGTGTATAAGGCCACACGCATAACAGCCATAAGTCAATGGGACTTTGCCGAGTGCTGAAATCATGTAGATGTAGATGTTTTCTCATCTACTCCCAGAATCTTAGAGTCAGTAAAATATGCATTTTCCGTTTCATCAAATTCCTTCATCAAAATTTGATGAAGCAGGCTTATTACGCTAAAAACCTCTACAGATGATTCACTTGAGATGTATTACCAAGACATTTATTGGTTGAGATGGTTTGATCTTCTATCAGGCCAAAGATTCAAGGACTTTCCAGGACCCTACTTCGACATTTCAAGGACTTTTTGCTCAAAACACGCAAACACACCAGAAAACACGTGCAAACCAGACATGCGCTGTGCACTTGTAGCTAAACGTACATGCGTGAGAGTAACGAGAGAGAGCACTGGGAACAAAAACACAGGTTATCACATAATTCATGAGCATTTCCAGAGCGTAATGCCTTGCTTTCCTGAACATTAATTTTGTTTTCACTGGATTTCATTTCTTTTAAAACCTTAAAAGCAGGTATTTTTCGATTTTGTTTAAGGCCTTGAAATCGGCCTCCTGAAATTCAAAGGTTTTCAAGACGCGTACGACCCCTGTAATTAATATCTTATCTTAATAATAATTGGCATTCAGATATACCTGGATGACCAATTCAACATAAAAGCTATGAAGTGTGAATACCCAAGGGGAAAATTCAAACACAGTCACACGTCTGCTCTTTTCATAAATGGCACTCACAACTTAAGCCACACAGATATCGAATGCCAGTGGAGGAAAAGGAAATTAAACAGCTGTCTTTCCTAGCAGTGGAAGAACTGTTTCCTTCTTCGAAGAAGTATGTGGCAATTACTCAATCATTCAACACAGCAGATCGCGATGGACTATATGAACGCTTTAAGGCATATGGAAAGTTCACTGGTTTATGAGCTGAGCCTGCACCCCAAACCAAATATTGAGGAAATCACCTACTCTGAGGAATTTATCCAAACCAGAGGTGCACAGCAACAGCTGGACTGTTTGGTGCATAAAGCCAGAATCACAGATGCAGATGCCTTTTTAGTCAGAGAGAACCATGGGCCAACGGGACAACCCAGCCTGGCATCTTGCAAGCAAGGGGCGCCTTACTGGAGGCAATTTTGGATCTGTTCTGCATGCCAAAAGCATGACTCCTTCACTTCTGAAACAACTATTTGGGGAGTATGGTTTTTCAAGAGTTAAGACAGTACAGTGGGGGGTAAGCAACGACGCAGAAGCAGTTAGAGCATTTACCAATTTAACTGGAAAAACGGTCCAGGAAACTGGAATGAGGCTGGAATTCTTGGTGCCTCCCCAGATGGGATTGTGGATGAACACTCTGTTTTGGAGGCCAAGTTCCCTTATATGGAAAGGAACATGACAATCGAAGAGGCAATGAATACCTTCTCCAATTTCTGCGTAAGGAAAACTGAAAGTAGCCAAAATGCTTTAAAGGAAGAACATGTCTACTGGCACCAGGTACAAGGGGAAATACATTATTCTCACAAGGTTTGCTATTTATTTGTCTGGATTTTCTAAAGATGTCAGTGCTATTTTTAAAAATAGCAAAAGATTAAGCTTGGGGTGAAAACATTTCAAAGATCACTCAGTTTTATTTTGAACATCTCTTCCCAAACATTGTTGAGGGACAATTACAGGTTTCCCATACTATTACTACATGTTCACGTTTTAAGACATAATAATTTTGAGAAATCTTCAGGAGCCATTGGGTATTCTTTGACAGTCATATGTTACCGGTATATTGGAATCTTGAGATCCTGGAGGGGGGGGGGGGGGAATTTCGGCAGGAGCTCTGGTTTACATCAATAATTTCAATAACAGATCTGTAGAAGCCATCAGGGCTCTCCAGGTTTCTTCAAAAGATCTGCAAAAGCCATCGGGACTCTCCAGGTTTCTTCAGACTATCTTCGGATTACTTTGCTTTAGACATTTATACATGCTGCATTTTTGCATTTCATTGTATTAAATTTGAACAGTACTGCTCTGTGTTATAAGTCAAATGTTGTAAGGCTGAAATAATACATACATCTGTGAATTCAATAATGAAAACAGCCTTATTTTCTTTTTGTACGAAAATGCATACAGATTGACATGTATTTTACCGAGTTCTTAATAATTCCCATGCAACAATAATAAATTTCATCAATCAAATTCAAACAAACAAACAGAAAGTTCGATGTGATGCAAAATCAAACTTTAATATTGACGGTAATCACTTGCCATAATTATATATTCATCAATCTGGCTTGTCTGTTTTAGGGATTTAATTGATGTCTAACTGATGTTTGGTACTTATAACTACTGTTCTACCAAATAGTGAAACCATATGTATTGAAGTGGTTTATTGATGTTTTACCTGACATGACATTCTGTGGGGTACAAGCAAGTTACAGTGTGTATAAGAATAGGCTATGGATTGAAAACTTTGTTGAATGATCCTTTAACACTTAACATTTTAAATAATACTTTTCACATTCACATTCTCAGTTTTTCTCACATAAAAACTGCTTTTTTTGTTACTTTTACCTTTGTTCAGTCTTTCTGCAATGCAGTAGCTGCCTGAGCATTAGAAATACATTCAGATAAGATTCCTCAAAGTCTGCAGGCTTTAATTTTTTTTTCTTGACATGTAAACAAGCTCTCTCTCCCTCCCTTCTACAAACACCCACCCCTCCAATGGGACACATTGGACACATTGTAATGGATTTTGATTGCACTTACCAAAACACACAACCTTACATGAAAGTGTTTACTAGCTCTTTTTAACCCTTCTTCTTAAAGTGAGTATACTGATTTCAAAGGGCAAAATAGAGACATAACAAGGCATTTACTTAACCTAAAAATTTAATGTCCTTTCAGATTTTCTTTATAGTAATTTTAAAAAAATTAATTATAAAGCAGAAATATGAAGCTCGAGTATTAAAAGTGAAACCATCAATTTAGTTTTTCACATGCATTTTAAATTACTTAATGTGCAAAGCCAGGTATTTTAATGCATGTGGTAAGTTCAGCTTTTTCACTGCCTATGTTATTGATGAGCATCCATTACAAAATCCCTGTGTACGTGTCTTTTAGTCCATATCCGCCTGCCTCTTGCCAAGACAACTAAATTCCAAACATCTTTTAAGTACAATGCTGCCAAATCCCGGAACACTCTTCCTCGTAACACAGGAAAAATCTATGACAACCCATTGATGTTATTTGTTTAAACCACAATGGGAATTAACTATTTCCCATCCTCAGGCAGTTCCCATTAATTTAATGGAATTTTCTGAAAGGGAATCATGGTGAACAATTACCATTAATGTGATATCAGCATTCTCAATGTAATTTTTTCATTTCCCATCAATAAAAACCAAGTTTATAATAACAGCAATGGTACTTAGAATCCCATGAAAAGATATTACATACAAACCATTCAAGGAAATGTATCAAATGCCATTATGTTATCTAGGAATATGAAATTCCATTAAAGGTAAAAGCTCTGATAATAGCATTAAAAAGGTCTTTGAAAGTTGGTCAAGAACCATTCACGGGAAAACAATGAAATCCAATCATGTTGCCATTTAAATAAAAAAATCCCATGAATGTAAAAACCCTGGCTTAAAACAGTAATGTGTTTTTGATATCCCATACAAGAAAACAATGATTGGAAAACAATGAAATCCATCCATGTTACCTTGAAATATAAAATCCCATGAATGGTTAAAGCCCTGATTAAAACAGTAAGGTTTTTTTTTTTAAATCCCACTCCAGGATCTTAGTTGCGAACCCATCATGGTAAAACAATGAAATCCATTCTTGTTAACCTTGAAACATCAAATCCCTTTAATGGTTGCCAGTATCCTATATCAAGAACCTGTCAATAATTATTGGGAAACTAAACTTGTATTATAAGAGTCCATTTTTATTCTTTTGGAGTCAAAATCCCATCAGTAGAAAAACTTTGACAAAACTGATGTGAAATTCTAGCTAGAATTCTGTACAAGAATCACTTAGGTACAGAGGAATAATTTTATTATTAAAGAGATTCCGTACAATGACAGCTATTTTTTATGTGACAATTTGAAACTCCCAAGTCACATTTCCCAACATGGATTTACTTTGGCTGAGCTGATGGGTTGAGAAAACCACCAAACATCCTAAAATAACACTGTATGGTGATCTTTGAATTTTAAGAAAAAAATAACTGAGCTTAACAGTTACTGTTTCCACACATTCCCTTGCCAGCAGCCTTCAGCTAGCCCAAAAATACAGCCCCAGCCTACTGTCTGTAATGAGCTGCGCCCAAAGCTTTCCCGGACATAGCATCCAGGCCTTTGTTCGTCTTCAACATAATAATGAAGTTTGACTGTTTTGTCCCTCTTGGACACTGCAGATGTGTGAAATATAGTTTTCCCCATCGGCACATCCAACAACCACAACATCATCAGGCTGAGGATAAAATGGAATGTTCACTGTATCGCAAGAAACAGGCAAGTCTTTGCGCATGTGGTCAATGACGACCTAATGAGTTGGGTTATCCATGTTTTCAGGATCTGGGTAAAGAAAAACTTTACGAAGTATTCTCTCAGTAGGAACGACAAGTTGGCTGAACTGAAGGAACAACAAGTTTCCCAAAATTGTAACAATAAATCTCTGGCATTCCATCATCATCCTTCATTGCAGGGTAAAGACTGCCTCTCCACAAGGAATGAAATTGGTCATCAACCACAGCACAGATAAAAGCATCTACACAGGCAACATTTTCCACATCAACGCCATTGTTATCTGCAATTATAACAGTTTCACCTGCTCGGTAGAGGATACCATTATGATTGGCAAAAGGCATCCATAAACGAGAAAAACACAAACAGTCAGTCTCAACACCACACCAGTAGTTATCTGATGAAGAAAAACGCAGGATGTCTTCAACAACATGTTCTAGATTGTGGGCAGTTACCACGCACTAACTGCTCTTCTACAAGAATATTATGGCGTTTTGCGAGATGATCAAATAGCATGACATCGTCTCCCTTCCAATCATTTCTCCCATACTGTGGTAGTAGATCATTTCAGTCATTCTGGCAGCCAAAACCCAAATTTTAAATTCCTCGTCTTCAATCAAACCACCCAAAACACACTCAGATGCTGGAAATGCAAACTTTCTATATTCCTCCGCCTTCCAATGTCCAATTTTTGCACAGGACTTCGGGATTCGGCCATCTTTAAGTTCACTAGTCCAATGCATTGCTTTAAGTCTCTTGTCTAGAACTGATTTGTCAACTGCCTCGTTGCTGAGATGACGGTTTAAATCTTTGCGCACAACATTCAGTGGAATGTTGTGCATCATATCAAAGACTGTATCTACAATAACATTGAACCCGTATGTCACGAATGATGTAATACACTTGCATTACGCACATAATTTTATTGTGTAATTTAGTTAATCATTGCTATCTTTCGCAACTCCGTAACCCAATCTTTTCATAACGTTTGTAACCGGATCGATCTTAGGGAGTTTTTCAGGAGACACGCGCTCGACACTTTTACGGAGAAATTTAGGAGTTGGAGAAATCTTTTTCGTCTTTCACACAGCCAGCAGGAATTATAACGTAAGTTAACTTAAGCTCATCTTTTATCGCTCAATTATTTCGTTCATTGATGGTATAGATTCCCCTATTTGTATATCTTTGTGTCAATAAGAATGGCGAGCGGTGTTTATACTTACTGAAGCATTAACATTCGCTGCACAATTTGCATACGTATTGCGATGTTTACGGTACCGCAACACACCACGCAGGAACACATGATCCTGAGAGGCTACATTAATGTTAGCGTTCAAAGCAATCGTGTCTTTCAACAAACAGTAATCATGAAGAGTATATTATTAGTATATCTTTATACATTAACAGATACAGTTATAAGATGAAAGAATAACCGCCTTTTTAAGGATTTTATGTTTTTTCATTGACTGGAGGAACAAAGTCAGAAATGAGCTACTTGAGGTACATGTGTACCTGATAAGCAAGGTAGATGGTCACTGTTTTTTATTTATTGAAGGTAGTTTTATTCTTTTACATATTTATAAGCTACAATTAGCATCTTTTTCAATAAAAATACCTGTGGATCATGTCAATCTCACGCATTGAAAACAATTTCTCACACCTGAATTAGAAATCCAGACAACTTGTTCTTAAGGTGATTCCTCTGTTTTGCACTGCGCACCCCTACTGCGCATAACATTGCGACGTCCAAAATGACCAAAATAGCAGCAGATTTTACTGTCAGTCCGGATTCTAAGGATAAACAAGAAAAAACGCTGAACCGTTCTATAATTGTATCAAACGTCCTGAAAAACGAGTGGCCCACTTATAGTTTGAATTTACTTATACTGTACTAAGAAAAAGGATGATTTTAGGGTGACACTTTCACTGCTCAGAAGATGAGTTGTGGAATTATTGTGAGTCCCTGCAAATTTCCTTGATGAAGGTTGCAAGATGTGTAAAATGACTTTTAGGCTTCCCAACTGAACAGATGAGACAATCCCTATGTGTACATACATACATTGTAAACTCGACCTACAGCTGTAGTCTTCTCTCTGCCAAAAGGCTTTTAAAACAGGACATTCCCGCTTTGAGGATCACTAACTCGGCAATAAGCACGGTGACCCTCACTTTTTAATGTATGAATTCAAATGACAGAAGATTAACTACAATATATCTTGATTTGAAAGAAAGTTTAAAATTCAGCCTTAAAAAATATTTTCATTTTAATGCTGTAAAGAACACATCTTTACATAGTCCTGGGTAAGTGCGCACACTTCGAATTCTTAATTTTGTAACATAATATTAACTTGTTTCTGTTTTCTGGTTTGTAATGTAAGTTCAAGGTCTATTTTGTTGAACTTCTCTGATAAATTACATGTAACCCGAGAAGTGCTCTTCTTAGAAATTCTAGTGCCTCTCTTAGCCAGAAATTCTATACAACATGGCTGCCTCCTAAGCTGCAAGCATGCGCAAAGGACACATATACGGATTAAATATGGCGGCAGATCATAAAGAGAATGAGGGGGAAATTATGAACTATTGCATTTTATGTCCTTGTCGCCGAAAATGCAACTTTCCCCAGCTTAAAAATCGATAAAGCAATGATCGAACAGCACTTCAACCGAGGGAAACGTTAGGATAAAATTATTCTAGGCAGTGCCTTTTTGATCGAAGTAAAGTCATAAATGAACACAATATCCTCTTACTAACCTCTTAAAGTAGTGTTGACCTTCATGCCTCCCTTCGTCTGCAGAGAGAAAATAGTTTCTCCGATACTTTTCCCCAGCTTCCCATTCAAAAGGTGTGATGTTGAGCTACCAAAAGAATATTTTTCTCCCCAAAAAACGTCCACTAAGGCAGTGCCTTTTTTGACCGAAAAGCAGGATTTCTTTGAATGAGCCATACATGTGCGCCAGGTTGGAGCCATTAGTCAAGCAAAAATGCTCCGAAAACCGGTTTGTTTTCGTTCCACTTTGGAAGCCATTTTGTTTTTAGCTCGTTTTTTGGTCAGTTGTATTCCCTGTTACAATAGGGACGCCGCTGAACATAAGAACTGACCAAATTAAAAAAAAGGCGGGAAGAAGCCCTCGAATCGCCCTCGAGGACCCCTTGAGTGCATCAAGAGAACTTTAACTTGCGCTGACTCAGAACCCTTTCCACTTGATAAAAAGGGCCTGTCTTTAAAAAAATCTGCAGTGCTGACATCGTTTAAATCCTTGTAAAATCCCATTTACTTTTTTACTCGATCTGGGCGCCATTTTGAATCCGCGCCCGCGAGGCAAGCCACTTACTGTCTAGGATTTCTGGTTATGCTCTGCCAACTGAGGTTAAGTAATAAGAACCTCATTGGTCACTAAGTCACTATAAAGGTCATCTCTTTTGTGCAAAAACGGGCTTGGTGACCCCTTCTTTTTGTTGCATTTTGTTAAAGCAAATAACATGATAACCAACTGGACGAAGTTTGAGAAATTTTTTAATACTCCTTTTTCGGTGGAATCACCTTAATAACCCATTAGCAACCAAAATTCAATTTAATATTCGTCGTAAATGTTCCAATAAACGCCACTTCTGCCGAGCTTGAGTCCTAACTGTATGGTATCCGGTCATTTCGTTCCATGGTCAGATCGTTCCAATCAATTGCAATAGTCAGGTCGTTCCACAAAATAGTCAGATCGTCCCACATATGTTATATCTATTTTCTAAATGTGTAAATGTGATCTGAGTACAGAGTAGCGATCCGAACATGGATGAAAGTATTTTCACAGCTACATGTATTTGCATAATAGTGAGAGCGTCGTATGTTAATTTCACTATGCATCATTTCACTACCACAACACAGAAAACAGAATAAAGTACTCTGCAGCCTACGTTTTCGTTAGTGCGCTCGATGTAAAGTGGATTAAACCGCAGCGAGAAAGACCTGTAATGCTTTACGACGTATTTGCAACACTGGTAAGTTAAAATTTTTTTTATTCAATAAGACGCACTTGAAATCTGCCTTAAGCGGGAGGAGGAGCTCTCAAAGCCTATCTGACAATTATTTATTTTCAACTTTTTTTTTGTAGGCATTACTCAACAAGCTTATCGTGAAGCCGTACGGGCAGGTGTCGACATCAGTTGGTGCTGCTTGCCATGCCAAGCTGGTTCACCAGTAGCCGAAAGTTCCAGGATTTCGGAGCAGTCGATCAACACATTAGAGTCATCTGAGTTTAACCCGCGGGCTTATCATAGTGATTCGCTGCAGTCGACGATCTACTATCCACCGACCCAGTCAGCTACGGTAAGGCTTAAACATTTTTCTTTTAAAGGGAATTCGAAGCTCGTCATGTATCTTTCAACACTTAAAGATTGTCTTTTGCATATAATGTAAACTACTCACAAGTTCTAATCTTTTCCTTGTTTTTTCTGTTTCAGGACACTGCCGAAGACAAACCCTCTCATCAACCTATCTTGGACCCTGCCCGTGATGAATCATCCATCGGGGAGCCAGTACCCGAAACATCAACCGTTCCATTCGCTGTAGCATTTAAGATCATTGAAGACTCCACTTCAAAAGGCAGGCCAAAACTGATTGACAACAGGGGATACAGCTATGGTATCAAACGTCGTCGGGTGAACACCTCGTTTCAGCGAGGAAATTGAAAAGAATTCAGCGACGCAAGTACCGCGAGCTGCAGGCGAAACTGTTCGAATTTTGGGACCAGTATGAAGCGAAAGAACAATCAGCCAAACACTTGCTGAAAGCATGCTCCCACCTCAATGGACCAAGGGAAAGTTAAAGTAGATACGTTCAACTCTTGCTTTAGGTCCTTCTAATGAGTTCAGTGCAGTAGCTATTTAAGTATATATCACATATAACCGATGTAGATAATTCTCGCTAGCTATATTTTGCGTAAGCTAATCTAGGTTAAGGTCATTATTTATTTGAAATCGTACGTTTCGCCGATAAGCTCTGGATATCGATATACTGCAAGTTTTGTAAGTCTCTAGGTAAGATGTAGTACACAGAATTTTAGTTAAGACTAGTCCAAGATTAAGGTCACTTTGTATGTAAAAGTTCTTAAGACATTCGGACGACCACCCGGGGATGACCAACACGTCCCTGCATGTAAAACGAGGTGTTACTAAAAGGCAATAAGTTTTAATATGATAGTGCTTACATGTATAACAATAATAATACGTTGAAGACGATGCTTGCAATGCTCGATTATATTTTCGGCAAGACGAATTATCATAAAATCGAGATTGTAATTCGAAACTCACGTTGTTTTCAAATTTGCATACATCTCGCGTTGAAAAGAACAAAGGGTGCTTCCCATTATTCAAATCTGACCGGTCAGAGAACTCAGGACCAACCGCTGAAAAATGGAACGACACATTCCGATCGACGAAACCTATTGCCCATTCTCACGCGCGGTACTTTGCAAAGCAAAGATGGAGGACTTGAGTGTTGTGCTCTTTGGTGAAGATTCCGGAGAATCCGAAATCTTTAATGAGCTTGTTGAAGAGTCCGATGAGTTGTTACTCTTAGGTGCTGCATTTAGCTTTATGCGAGGCGATCTGAATCGTGTACTCGGCTATTTTCAGGCTACAGTTCCGCTGTATGGTTTATACGAATTTCAAAGCCATTGTTGACTAACTCAAGCCACATTTGAAGAGCTCTGTCAGGAAGTAGTTAACGCAGGACGAATTCCGCTTAGTAATAGAGGTAGAAAGCGTATACCTCTTGACCTTACCAAAGGATCAACCCCGACTTTGAACAATTGAAAAACAAAAACGCGGGAAAATGCACGAAACAACAAAATTTTCAACATGTTTTTGTATCAACGCTATGGAGACACATACCAGTCATCGCCGAACAAGACTGCATTAATAACTCTGATAAATCTGTCGTTGTTTATCCACAAATTGAGCATTGATAACAAGAAGAAGATTGCATCCTCGCCATGTCGGCCATGATGGTCGAGCAAGTGACAGAAGAGCGGTATTGGGAACAAGAAACTCGGTAAATGGAACGGTAAATTTCGGTCAGAATATTCCGACCAGAATATCAGGACCACCTCCAGAGGTGATCCCGAATATTCTGGTCAGAAGAAACCGAAACGGACCTTTCCATTTGATTTCCGACCGAAATTTCCGGAATCTTTGGCATAATGGAAAGCACCCTAAATGGCCGGCAGTCCGATTCGGGCTCCCTTTCAAGGGCTTTGTTTTCCTTAGACTTGTACTTCGGGGAGATTTAGTGTGTTTTAGGTTAGGGATTAGGGCTAGGAGTCAAGGAATATGGACGTTTGTTATTAGGCTTGAAGATTTTGACCGGCTGCCGGTCATTTAGACGATTTGTACTTTGATAGTTTATATTAATAAAACTGCATCGCTTTCTTAATGGTTACTTCGATAGTTAAGTCTGTAAATGCCGTCTTTTGTTACTAGCGCTTCGAAATACTGTACTTCCAGAACGGCATAGCTTTTACTTTGTTGTGCTATATTTTTCCAAAACATCGATCGATTCCTCGTTGGTACAAAATAATTCGTTTCTTGTTTGTTTTTAAACGACTTAGGATAAAGTCTCAACAAATTTGGCTTTTCATATGTGGAACGATCTGACTATTTTGTGGTGGAACGATCAGACCATGGAACAAAATGACTGTAAACCAACTGTATCAGAACACACTAAAATACAACGATCACAAAAGCTTACAAACACCTTCATTACGTTGATAAGCCATCGGAAAAGCTTCAAATAGCTTCCGAAGTGTTTGGATGTCATCGGAAAATCTTTGGACATGTTCGGTAGCGTTCAGACATTGTTGAGAAATCATCAGAACGCATTTGCGAAGTCAAAACAACGCACAGAATTCGAAGGTAGATGGCACCTTGTCAAGCCTTCGGTGTTCCTTTTAATGAATTGAAACTTAAAGCAAACGCACCAAAACCTTACGTTAAGCAAATTACAATTTGCTAGAAGTCAACTGTGATACTTTGCTAACTCGTTCTGCTTGTTGCACCTTTGCTGGTGCGCGAAAACTGAAGCTCAGGTCAATTATACAAGCTTAAATTCCGCTTACCATCACTCGAAAGCTTCCTTTCTACTCCTGAAGCGAAATACTTCATTCCATGTAGTTAAGAAGGGTTAAAATAGTGACTTTGAGGAATTAACTGCAGGATGATCCAAACAGATGAGCGGGTTGGACCCACAACAAAAAAACTGCTCAAACGCGCCCACTATAGAAATGAGTGAAAGCCTGGGAACGAATCCAAACATATTTTGGTGTGCACGTGCACGTGAAGCAGCAGCTCGGTGCTTTGTTCTGAAAACAGAACTGTTTGAATTTCAAATGGACAAAACACTGACCTCCAGTTCATGGACTACCCAGATGGTCTTCCTGCCCCCCTTGACTCTCGGAAAGCGAAAATTAGGTGGTGTATTTTATCTGGAATCGGTGGAGGAACTACAATCTCCTTTCTGCTCTGATCCGTAGCTCGGGTGTAAGAAAATGTGCGGATCAGCTGCGGTTATAAAACAGTTATTATAGCGATGTTTCTTGTTTACAAACATTGACGTCAAATTTCTTTTGATATTCAAATTTGCCAGCCACCGAACAATAGCATGTATTGTTTCAACAGCCAATAAACCTCTGGTTGGCACATTAATAACAATAGGTGACGTACGAGAAACATCGCTATTACTATTTTTTGTAATGGGAACCATACCGGCCTTACGCTCAATGCCAAGATCCCCAGAAAGAAATGACGAGCGATTTATTAAATCTTATATCAGCTTTGTGCGGTGACAATTTCCCAGAAGTTTCTAGTGGATGGCAGACTGCTGGCAAGCTTTTGACAACAGCGAATCGCCAAAGAGTCGGTTGGATAAGGAAGTGGGAAATGCAGGGCTCACGTATCGCCAGCCGCCAGCCCCCAACCCTCCGAGATGGAAACTGTTTATTCCATGCGATGAATGACCAGCTCATTCGCCTGGGAAGAGTATCGTTCCGTGCCACAAAATTGCGATCTGACCTGGTAAATTATGTCCGAAGTAATCCATCCACCCCGGACGGCACTCATTTTAGTGAATTTGTCAATCTTAGAGCATGGGACACCCATCTGCGAAGAATGGCTATGGATGGCGAGTGGGGTGACTGGATTGCCCTATGGGACCTAATTAACATGCTCGAAATCCCGGTGACTGTTGTTTCAAGCTTAGTAGAAACGGGGTCGTTGAATGTCATTTATGCAGGCGCTTGTGAAAACAAAGAGCAAGCCACTGGGGATATGGCCTTGTTGGGCCATGAAACTGAGCCTCATTACCATAGCCTGGAACCAACAGCATCGCAGAATTCCCAACTAGCCGTTGTCCAGGAATTGAAGCAGAAATACGGCGAGGGGAAAATAACTGAAGAAATTTGCCTCAGATGTGGAAGGCAGTTCAAGTGTTACTCACACAGTGTCTTTCAGAGCGGTGAAGGTGGAGCGTTACAGAATTTATTCAGACGACAGCGTTTTTTGCAACAGTTGCCTCCTGGAGGAGTTTTAGTTAGGTACTTTAGCTGAGGATACACATGGCAACGAAAAAGCAAGCAGCGCTGCATATGTTGGACGGAATCTTATTATCTAAAACATTAAGTTGTTGTTATTGTTGCTGCCGTTGTTACCAGTCATATGACGTTAATGGACTGATTAAATTTGATTTGAAGATGCTGTAGCACGAAAATAACCATGTTTAGCTAAGGGAAGATACGAGGCGTATGTTGCATTATTAAAGAAAATCTGCTAAAGGGAGCCTGGTTGCAAAGAAAACAAAACTTCTGGCTTGAAACTCGATTCAGCAGTTTTATTTGTCAGTTGTCACAGTTAACAAGAAAATTCAGCCCAACGTGTGGAAAAGATGCTAGTTGCGAGCCATGATAATCACTATTCACGCCATTTCCCTATCCACACTATTTCAGCATTCATGCCATTCCTAATTTTTTAGTCGGTATCATTTGCGGTCCAGAATGGGGATCATTTCCGGTCCGGGATCATTTGCGGTCCAATTTGGGGATCATTTGCGGACCCGTACAGGTCTGTAATCATACGAGTAATAACAAAATCGAACGACCGCGCAGGGGGAGTCCGATTTGTTTACCACGAGTATGATTACAGACCGAATTGGACGACACGAAGTCCTATTACCAACAACAGGCTACAATTAGCCTAAACTCGGGCCTGCAAAAATGTAGGGTGTATCCTGAATTTAGTGCTAAGCAAAAGAAAAGAGAGAAGTCTGTCCTTCTTACATCGGACCATAGTTAGTAGATAGTTAGTATGATCGGACACATGGCACTACTTGTTTGTAAGAACCCCATCGACATTAAAATTGTATCCCTTTAAACTGCAAAATTACTTTACAGCTTAACCATTGATAATAATATTATTACTTGAAAAAAGAAAAAGCAAAAAGCGAGAAAAGACAAGAAAATATCGGCGGAAGACGCTACTACTAACTAACGAACCCGGCAAGACCTGCTGAACTGGTGTCAACGACCACCACATCAAGTAAGCTCAGAATTTATGAGGTGAAGATAAGCACATTGTTTACGCCGATCGATGGATTTTGAGAGAGGAAACGCTTATCGAAAGATTTAGAATTCGAGATAAGGTAAGAGAAACCTTACCCTGGCTCCAGAGGTCCGTTCTCAAAATACCTAGGATAAAATAAAATGGTTTGAAAAAGCTCACGAGACGGACCTCTGGTCACACGAGCAATCAACCTCATTTCCATGTGACAAATTAGTTCAGAATTTGAACTAGTTCGTTGATTGGTTTTTCAAAGGAAACAACAATTGTGATTGGCTTACGAAAAGAGTAGTTTCCCAACCGACATGAAACAATAGCTACTATTGGCTTAGTAAAAGCGTGGTTTCCCAGGCGACAGCACAGCAAGGAAATGAGGTTCATTATTCGTGTGACCAGAGGTTATTTTTTTTCCTTTCGGCGCTTCGCGCCGCGTAATTTCCCACAACCAAACGAAAAAATACCCCTGGCACCCAGGGTAGAGAAACCTCCGACATGATTCATCATAGCATCTTTGCCAACAGTGACCGACCTTCCGTGCAGCGGTACACGAAAAGTCACTTAGTCACTTGCACGACACGACCGACCTTACGTTGCACCCTTCTGTGCGGTGGTGAGTGTTGGACTATAAAAATAGAAATGTCACGACGTTCGAGTTGTAAGCACAGCACGTGCGTGGCTTCCAACCTTTTCTTAAATTCGGCAAACCCTGAACCTTTTCATACGGACAAAGTTTACTAGATCAAAATCTTCACAACTTTACAAAGATTTGTGCGGATAAATGTGTTCAGTTCGTTGGAAGTGGGTTTTTTAACATTGAGCGCTTACTTGGGTCAGGTTGTGGAAGGTGTCACATTACACGAAAATTTGAGATACTTCGTCATTAAATTCGTAAATTGACGGCACGTGCTTTCTATTGTGCATTGACCAATGAAACACTGCCTCGTACATGAATTTCTATTGTGCATTTGACTGCACAGGAAAAAACTGAATTCTAAGATGATTTATGACTCGGTCCCCTACGGGCTCGAGTAGTAAGCCGCCATGTTGGATTTGTAAGAAGCTACGTAGCGAAATCACGCAAGAGACGTAAGGAGGCGAAGACTCAAGTAACATCTTTAGTTTTATGACTATTATGATCATTATTCCATATATTTTGTATATTTACTTAGTGGATCTATCAGGTTTTCCATGTCGTGTATTCAGTTATTTAACTGATACAAATCGACAAAAGATGGAGGAAAAAATGTTTGGGGAAAGTTAAAAATTCTTCTTGTTGCAGTTGTCAACACCTGTCACTTACACGGACGTGTGCAACTCCCACACATAAGCCGCTCTTACCAGCGCCGCTTTTTTTTCTTGAGAGTCTAGTGCACAAGGTAACCATGGAAGCACAACTCAGTAAAATTTTGGCTGAAAGTGACATGTAACGATATGTTTTTGTTGCCTCTATATACAATGCATTTACAGTGTACTTTTCTCTTTTTGCAGAAACATTGATATCAAATAAAACAAACACCTTCTTCCAGGTTACAGCTGGGCCAGCCACTGACAGATTGCTTAAATTTAAATTACAATCAACACCTAATGAGAGTGGATGCTCTACTTTCCTGTAAAGGTCACCTTTAATATCACCCCATGGGGCACAGACATTCTGCCCATAATTTGGCTGCTGGCTCAGATTTTTTCCCATACAGCATTTTTACTGCCACGGCTGGCTTCCTCATTTGATCCAATTTACTGTTATTTACTAGCAACGGGGGAGGTTTTTGAGCCGTTTTGGTTTGAAAACGGGTATAGAGTATCTATCGTATTTTGACCATTTTGGTCTTAAAACGGGTATCGTTTCAAGGAAACAACGAGATAAACGCATTTGTCTTTTTAACTCCAAATGAATAATAGAGAAAGAAAATTAACCAAAATATACCATTCCAAGTGAATTTCACTAATTCTTGGCTTCGGATGCGAAGCTTAATCACGCTACAACAAAGCCAGTAGGAAAATTTGTAACCGCAACGTCAGGTCTAAAAATGGAATCTTTTGGTCTAAAATAGGATTTTTTTACTAACAATACACGTACACACATTTGACTAACAAAAGAAGGATCGAAACGCACCAATCACTGTGTACAGTCTTCACAGCAAATGACAACCAGGCTTAACTGACAGTCGACCAATAACATCACGACTTCGTTGACCAATCACATCAACGACCAGAGTATTTATACCATCTACTGACGTTACACAAATCACTTGACTCTGATGATGACTTCCGCTCAGGCTGTCGAAACGTCAGTCAATGTCATCACAAACAGTCCCTCTCAGGACTACACTCACCCGGACGATCGTACTTCACTTAATTATGAAGAATTCCGAGGAGTACCCCCTACCCCCGGCCTGAGATTGCCCCGTTCATCCTTGATATCTCCATGAAAGAAAGCAATTTCACTTTACAAATCTTTTCCCTTATTGCTCAGCAGAACTCTCCAACCCGCCATTTTCTTGCTGTTCGCCTGTGATACCTCGTGTGATGTACGTGATTTAGTCTGCAATGACTCGCCTCGTGCACGAGTGCCACGTGACACGCGAAGGCCCAGCGCATGTGCAGCCTTCATTTTTGCTTCCATATCCAGGATGTCTTTGGGAAAAAGGCTCTTTTCGTCGTAACGCATTTGAAGATCTGCAAAATGCAAAACATCGTGTCATTTTACACCTCGAAAAAATAACCGGGAGTATAAACAAGTAGAGCAGTAGACTCGGCATTGACGTAGGTCAGTCCAACTCTTTAATTTTTAGTCCGACACTTTTACAATCGTTTTCGGTTGAGAGAAGTCTCAGTCAACACTACCATCCAAAACATTGACCACCCAAGACACTCATCCACCCAACCTCAAAAGAACTTTACTATACCCACATTTCAGAAGCAAGTGCCTCCTGTTTCTGTAACAAAAAACTACGCATATTGCTACTTGTGTCTTGATATTTACCAACACAGCTGGGGGGTGGGAAGAGGGTAAGCTGCGATCAGGCCCAATTGTAGCATCACTCTAATGTTCTCTGATGTTGTTTTCCTCGGGAAAGGCTTACCATCAAAACGAAAATAGAGCCTGGTCGCTTGTAGTATCATTCCAAACAAACCCTAGCATACAACAAGAAATTAACATCACTTACTGTCCATAGTATTAGATAAAGATGGTAGCGAGGTGTCCATACTCCTACGCTTGGCAGCTGAACTTTCCGTAAAATATCGTTCAGGATGAGCAACAAAATCCGGCTTTTGAATGACACCAACCTCCTGCAGGTCTGATGTGTCTAATGACTACAAAAGTGTAGAAAACATAAAAACAGAAACTTGTTAGTATGGGCATATGTATTACTAATAGCAGGTAAGTACGATAGTGGATGGGTACACACCTAGAAGGCTGGGCACTGATTAGGTAGTGCAGGTGGGGTAGTTGGTACAGCTTGTTGGATCACATTGCATTAAAGATAAGTAAAACCATCGGAATGTTCCACGGCTGTGGCACTTTATACCGACCTCTATTCTTTGAAATATACGTTGTTCTTTAATACATCCATACAATTCTTACAGGTTTCTTACAGGTTAGGTCTAGGGCCAGGCCTAAAAAAACATATCTTAGCACAGTTCTAATCTTCCAGAAACGAGCTCTGCGGCTGATATATTTTGCAAATAAGAGAGCATACTATATCATTATTCATAGGTGCTAATATAAGCCTTATTACCAAACTATATCTTTTTTAGTATCACCCAACTGGTGGACTAATGCAAATCCTGCATTTTGATTGGCTACGCTACAAGAGGACCATTGGTAATAGTCCTCGAGTAGCAATCGAGCGTCATGCTTTCTTTCGTTTTATTCCCAAATGTAAATATTTCTTCAACTTGCATTTGCTAACTTTATTATTGCCTTTTCTGTCCGACTAGTTGGGTGATACTAAAACAATTAGACCCTTCGCGTCAAGGGGCTATTGATCCGTAGCCCTTGCGGGCTACGAGTCTATTTGTTAATTAATGCATTATATTCACTGCAAAACTGCATCCCCGATTTTCTTAGATCTTTAACCCAGCATAGGTTCTGTTCATGGCCTATAATACTAGATCTGCATCAGCTGGCAAATTGTATATGAAACATTCTAGGCTGAAACAACAGAGCCATTCCTTTTCACGTGTTGGGTGTAAACTGGAATGAGCTCTCAGAATACCTACGAACGAAAAATAAGGCTTCCATCCGAAACTGTCTTCACCAAACACTTCTATAGTTTTTAGACAACAAGGAGACTAATGTTGATCTTAATTCCTTACTGTGCGAATCCAAAAACCGTCAACACTTTGATTTGATTTTGACATTTCCCATTGCAACCAATCAGAAATGTCATGAAACTACAAACTAATTACCGTTACCATCTGCAGTTTAGTTTTCTTGCGCGTGATTGGCTTTTTACTTAAAACACAATAACATCCCACTGTTCACGGTTTTCGGATTTTCACAGTAAGAACAAAATTCCCCACGTTTATTTGGTAGATGCTAAGTAATTGTTTAAGGTAACTTAAAATCATATATTAAGTATCTTAATTTTATTTAATTGTTCATTCAGGTATTTTCTTTACTTCACTCTATGACTTCTTCTGTAATGGTATTGATGTAAACACTACCCGCCTGGACTAACAACTGCTCTTTGAGGGCTAGTGTGGTCTTGTTATTGGAAAAGGAAAATATAAAAAATGAAATTGAAATTCAAGTAGATGTGATATATTAGAGTTACCTTTGTGGTTAGAATGTGCAATTGACAACCTTACTCTTCGGCATATAAATTTCCATGCAGACACCGCTTTACTTAAGGGCAGAGAGTAATTCATATATCAAGTCCTCTGAAAGACCAGCCTCTGAACTAAATGTTCTAGATATCAGTTCCTAGACCCACAACGCATAAGGTGCATGAAGTTTCAACCACGGAACATCATCTAGGATTGCCACTTATTCTTACAAATCTCGTCTTTTGGCTTTCAATTCATAACCCTTTTTTGCTTGGTTGATAGAGATTGCTTTCGCGTTAATTAGTAATAACTGTTACTACATTGTAACGTGATTTTAGAAATTACAGGTAAAATGATAAAGTATTTCGAGAAAATTTATTTCCTGTTAATGTAATGCCCTGACTTAATCCCATCAGTCAAATATTTCAAAACTATTCTTCCTTTTGCAACATAGTAAAAAGTGCTTTCTTCTGCTTCTCAAAGTTTAGCGAGTTAGGTTCGAGAGAACTAAGTTAGTCTGTGTCGCCTCTAAAAGATCACTTTACAGTCGAATTTAAAGGCATTAGGCTTGCCAAATGAGTGGAGTGGAGCCTAGAATGACTCCAACAACACTACCTTTCTACAACATCAAATTCAAGTCAACCTCTCAACAAACAAAACGGAGACCTGCTGTTTAATACCGAGGACAATCCCAATAGCTGATATCACCAGGTTATCCAATGATACAGTGTCCTATTAAAATTAAACTCTGAATAAGAGCACTTTTAACGACGCTCAATTGAAAACCACTCCACATGCAGCAATAATTCAATTCATACCGCATACGGTCCAGCAGGTGTCTGGCCTGTCTTCTCCCAGTTAAGGTAAGGTAGATCAGGAATGACTTGAGGCTGTCGTCTCTCTCTTTTGTCAATCCTTTTTTCCTGATATGCTTTACCTAAGCAAAACAGACGGCATTTACTTTCTTTATTTTGTATTTGGAGGGGGTGGGGGGGCGGGGGAAGAGCTTTCAGTGTTCAACTGATCTGCAAGCAGAAAAAGATAGATTTCTTCATGGAAAGTACTGACACACGATATTTACGCATATTTTTAGTTTGTTTTCACAAAACGAACGAGCGAGGCTCTGCAAGCAAACTGAGATTTAGATTTACTTTGTCTTTCAGAAAAATGTAAATATTCAGTTCCATCTCGATGAGCGTCTGACCGGTTTCGACATAATTGAACTGTTTTAAAATGAGCGGTCTTGCGTTTCCGTTGCTATGGTAACAGCTGTTGCTTGGAAACCGACGAGAATATCAACTTTGGTCATCCGTTCAAAAGATGTTGTAGCTGAGATTTTGATTTCGAAAAGGCTCACCCCCAAGTTAAAAAAACTGCCGTGAGCCTCCTTAAATGAAAACAGTGGTATGTTTTGACAAATCACTCCTGATTGGACGAAAGGCTTCCCGCACATATGGGAAAGCCATTTCGCTGTTGTGATCGGCTAGCGGATTTTCTTATGAAGAAAGGTGCGAGTAAATCTTAGTATGTATATAATTATATATATTCCCTAACAGGCTGGAAAGCTAATGCCCGTCTAACGTCTTAGTTAATGTTCGTTCACATATCACTTTATCAGCTCACCTAATATGGTTTGCTGCCATGTAGACACACGAAATTCAGGGTCAAATTTGTCATCAGCAAAAAGCTGAGTCTCATCACCACCATCTTCATCTTCAAGTGGCTCGTCTTCAACACTGTTATCAGATTCCGCCTTTAGTCAAAATGAAACAAGCAAATCAAGGAAGGTAAAGTGGACTGATGAGAAGCGAGATAATGAGGACAAAGAAAGGACAGTAGATGGAGCAAACACGTGTTAGACTGCTTGCATTCCCCCTTTTCTCTTACAGTCCATCGAATGCATAACCTCACAAAGCGGGAGCCAAAACAAGAATTATCCACCATGCGCTTTTTTTAGCAAAAGAGAAAATTCGAGAAAGAAGACGACGAAAAGTAATCTGTGCCTGTGAATGAGAGCTCGCTCTAGCAAAACTTTGGGAACTATCAGTTCTTCGTTATGCGACAAAAAGATCATTCGGTAACTATGGAGGATGTAACAAATAAATCCTACATACACGAAAATCACAAATTGAACTACAGGTGAAAGACTGGACATATAAGAGAATATCGCGGATATGAACGCTACCGTAGCGAAAACAAAGCCTGAAAAAATCAGGCGTGTACAGGAGTCGAACCTTCTGAGATACCTGCACAATACTCTGCCAACTGAGCTAATAAGTAAACTGGGAAATTGTGCCACGACCCAATGTAGTTGCGTAATAAACCAGTGAGTGATGAACAAATAAATGTAAAAATTAGGAAATGACATTTTAAGGGCGTCAGAATGAATGAAAGTAAACGCGACTGTGATTCTGTCACAGGCATCACAGACAAGCTAATCGTAGGATGTAGGACCCTGAGGACAACTACAGCTCCACTCAATCTTCTGCAATTTTCAGGTGCAAATGCCCTGAAATTGGACTGTTAAATGTACAGGAATACCGAGGAAACCATAAAATAAAGATTAACCCCATTCTATTTTGACATATCTGCAGCTTCAAATCCGTAAAGAACCCCAGGTTTTACATACTACGATTGAGTTGCCTGTGACGCTAACTGTAATGAAACAGGTTGAAGAGTAAGAGTTGAAGTTCCCCATGCAAACATTTCTGCAGTTGCCTTTATGTGGAATTAAGAGTTTTAAATGTTTCCATCAGTGGATCGTTAAAACAATCAAAAGTTATAACAAACTGTGAAGAAAATCTGTTTTATGTGTATCATTCACAGGCCATTTTAAATATCGCAAACTTCAGATACCCAATACAGCTTTCGTTAAATACACATTTCATCGTATTCCTACAAACCTGTTCGGCCTCTTTGGCTTGCTCCGCTTCTCTTTCTTCCTCTGAAATGGATTCAATTTTCCAATGCTCTTCCTGCAGGTAAAAAAAAAAAGCTTAACGGAGTTCAAACACAGGATCTTACATGTAAAGGTGATGTTACACGAGCCGATTTTTAACGCAACAATGTTGCGCTAAAAGTCGACGGCGGGGGTGTTACACGCACCAACTCCAACAAAGTTCGAGCAACAATGTTGGAGGTTTTTGAATCGCTTTCAAAATGTTGCGTTAAAAATCGCCCTGTGCGCCATGTTACACGGGCCAACTTTTAACGCAACAATGTTGCGTTAAAAATCGGCACGTGTAACATCACCTTTACGGCCGATTTACACCGTACGATTTTGCTTACGACTGTCGCATGCAACTTCTGTAGCGCGTGCTGCTCAAGCCATGCAAAAAACTGTATACGACACTTGTCATTCAATATCACCTAGACCTACGACTGTCGTATGGTTTTAAGGTAATTCCTCTGAAATGCATTGCACATCCTTACAGCGCATAATTTCTTGCGTTAGCAGCGTGCGCAAGAGCGCGTGCATGTTCAAAACACTGCAGGTTTTCTGAAGGAGTCATCCCTTAGAATTAGGTAAATGGCGATTTTCTCCCAAACGAGTATGGGAACCTATGCTTTTATTTCTCATATTGAAAGAAAATGCAATTCTCCATGACATATCCAGACTTGAAGAATTTGTTATTGTCCAGTTTTTCAATCTTCTTTACGATGACGCTATTGCAACTTCAGTGGTAAAGCATAGACGCAAAAACACGACTAACCTTTCATAAGTTCATTTTTTCTTCACCTTTGACAGGTTAAATTTCGACCATGAAGTGCTTTTGACAAAATAATACCTGTACCCCATTGCCTCTGACCCGTTTTTGTACGTCATTGAGTCTCAGACCACTTTCGGCTATCTTTTTCACTGTGCTAACAATGTAACGAAGTAGGTGTAAACTAAAACCTCAAAGCATGAAAACGGGCATGGGGACCCTCTCTTTTTATTGCATTTCTTTGATGTTTTGACGTCTTTTGGCAACCACCTAGAAAATCTATGACAAATTTTAGGCCGCGTGCGTCTGTCGTAGAGAAGTTGTAGGAGTTTTCACACGGCAGAACTTTGTTCTACGTTGTGCCGCATACGCCAAGACGCGTGCGACAAATCGTACCATGAAAATCGGCCCGTAAGTCTTGTTCACCTTAATAAAAGCATCTAGTAGCATGCCTTTCGGAGGTACTATAAAGTAACAAGCTCAAAAAGTAGCGACCCCGTGATAACTGAAAGCAATTCACCGCAGAACGTTCCTAAGCATTCATTGAGACTTCCTCAATAATTGCAAACCGGAGCCCACTTATACGCATGGCCAGACATCCACCATGTGAGGGAACGTTTCCTTCTGGTGAACCAAAGGGCTGACAAGGACTCAAAGCACCGAACTTTAAGGTAAACGTCGGAAACTTTGACCTCCAGATTACTAAGCCTCTCAACTCACTTTCCAACCGGCACTCCTGCGTAATTCTTTTTCCAGCCTCGGAAGAGCTGTGAGGATAAACATTCTGTACTTGCTGATTGATTTATTCCGAAACAATGAGAGTTTACCTGTCCAAATATGCCGATATGGCGGCCTTCAATGTCCCACAAGGCCACAGCACAATCACTAGAAGCCGTTAGTACCAACAGTCTTTCAGTGCGATTAAACAACTGAATACTGTTGATAGTATCTGTATGGGGCTGGAATTGTTTAAGAAGAGCTGGTGAAAAAAAAGTAAACACGCTGTAAAAACAAACTTGGTCAGCGCCTTTTACGGACCACATTTCAGAACACATCCTGACTGACATTTCTCGCAACCAGTGCTCAAACTAACGTGTTGATTTCTATGTTACAGGAAAGAAAATAATAAATTATTTTGGTTGTTTGAGAGTCAAAAGTGTTCACCAGAAAAAAAAATTCTCTCTGTTTCGTTCCGTGCATTTGTTGAGAGTTCTGTTCTTTTGAGACGCTGATACATATGTTTTAATTATTTGTTCACTGTGGACCAAAAAAACAAGAAACTTAGTTGTGTTTTAGCATGAAAACGGTACTCACGTGGAGGATTGTCATTATCCGCCATGGCCAGACAATATTCTGAGATGTCCCACACTTTTATTATTCCATCTGCATCGCCAGTTACAAGGTGGGAATTTGTATCATCAACAGTCATGGTGAGAAAGCCGGCTGTACGGAGGAAAAATACTAACAACATTAAGTATCACAAACAATGACATAATTTTTTTAATTATATCTCTCAGTTAGTACGCGCATTGTGGTTGGTCAATTCTACTGTGCGGCCCGCTGAATTTGAAAGTTTCCTTTCCCACACGCCCGATTAACGTCAGAGATAATAAATATTTCACACACCTTGTTTTCTCAGTCCGTACTGTAAGTTCCGGATCCTCGTTATTTTCCCGTTGATTTATTGCCCGCGCGCTTTGCGCTTGGGCCATAAGCGAACGGCAAAAAAACTCAGTCCGTAACTTACTGTACGGACCTCGAACTCGGTTAGTAAGAGGTATGCATTTACCCTTTCACGTCGGAGAGTTCCGAATGATTTCCCTTTTTGTTCCTAAATTTTATTCTGGAAGCAACACATACACTGGAATAGTAGAGCGAAACTTGCCGTCCAGGAGCAACTTATTGTCTATCTCCATAATTCACGCGTCGTATGATGGACAGATCGGCGTGTTAACTGTGTGTCCCACTAAAATGGGACAACGCATTGTATTAGGGGGCTCATATCTCTACGGTTCGATCGTGCTAATTTGGTGCTACTATACTTTTTTCTTATGATAATTGACAGATTAGATCGTTAACGGGCGATTACAACTCCGTATAAAGAACACTGCAAATCGGCTATGGGAAAAGACTGACTTACCTTGCTCATGCGCCAAAAACTGACCAACACACATTGATTTATGTGTATTCCAAAATCGAACCTGAGTGACGACGGAAAAGCAAAATTTATGTTGTCAGTACAATAACTACTTGCGTCCCAGGTACTTTTTTTTTGTCTTTATCTTATTGCTGCATCCCAGGGAAACTATTAACGTGCTGGACCTTTCAGTCGGCAACCAATGGTGTTACGCTCTATTTATCGTGGAATTTTACTTCTCTTCAGACTCGTTTTGCTGTGCAATGCATGACTAATCATAAAATTAAGAGGGAAACGGAGATCTTCCGCTTTACCTCTCACAAAAATCACCACCTAAAACAAACAAACATATTTAAGAAGCTGGATAACGCTGTTTTGTTCATGTTGAGCGGAGGAGACAACCAACAACAAACTCAACCCACATATGGCGCCAAGTCCATGAATCGGACCCGGGCCACACTGGTGGGGAGGCGAGGGTCTCACCACTATACCATCCCTGCTCCCTGCTACTATCTGTTCTGACGATTTCTTACTTATTGTTACAAACGAAACGAAACGAAACGAACTTAAACTTATACAAACTCGATATAATACTGACTTACGAAAACTAACCTACGAAACGATGAGAAAAACAAAAAATGACTGGTTTGAATAAAGATTTGTCGGTTTTTATCAGCTATGCTCCCAGAAGGGGCGACACCTATGTGAGAATGAAAAGAAGTCCGATTTTCCCAGTGGGAACGACACCTATGTGGCAAAAACAACACGTCTGATCAAACAACTCTTTGTCTCTTTTCAACACTATCTGGCTATTAATAAGACTACAAAAGCCGTATGCACCAGTGGTGAACATTCAGAACACAAAGGACAGCATAGAGCAATTTTCCTTGGGGCAAACAAAAGCCATTAACGTTTAGTTTCGATGAAAATGAGCTATATAAAGAACAGTATAGAGGCGTCGAATAAGACATAAATAGCGTCTTCACTTGATATACGGCCAAAGGGATAAATATTATCATCGGCTACACCGACATGTAGTACCGCTAACCACACTACAAGCTAGCGTTACTCAGTCACTAATATCGCACGACAACTACAGTCCACAGGCTTTAGATTTCTTACCCAGCCACTGGCGTTACACGATACTAAATTGGCTCCCACACAAGATGCTGACAAAGGTCTTTCGTTCAGAAATATAAGCTTAGTAACAGCATACCCAAAATCATCCTGATTGAAGAAAAAAAAGAGAAACAGTCAGTGAATATCTTGATGAAATCATTGCTAAATCACCAAGGCAGGGACGGGCAATCGAAATAATACCGATATCGGAAAAATCCTCAAAAATCCATACAAATTGGACGCCACAACCCTCAAGATTGACCGGACTAAAATCATTCAACATAACGCTTCAGTTGGTCTCGTCCATCGAAAAATAGAACTGTGTTCACTAAAGATCTTTACATCGATTTGTGACATCTTTCACAACCTTCAACGAGTTGTAACTGGCCATACACTACAGAAAGCATAAGTCGTGCCGTATCACCTGCTCACTGCGTGACTGATCAGATGTCACAGACGTGGCAGACATCGATCGGTCCGCTTGTGGCGGCTTCAAAAGTGATTCTGTTTCCACAGGACGCTGAGGCGGACTAGAAATGTCCTGCAAGAAATCGATGTTTTTCATTATGCACGTAACATTTCTTCTGCTTTATACAACAGTTGTGAATGTTACTCGTTCACTTGAGATATATGTTATGTACAGCTAATATGAAAGGCCAGGAAGAAAATCCGAAACAGGAGGAAAGAGATTTGCTACTCGGTGGTGAGCGGCATTGTCAGGATTTCTTTTCTCAGGGGATCCCCTAGGACATGAACTCACTTCTTGATTGGTGAAATCTTGAGTGCGAACCACACATTCAATAAGTAAAGAAATGATGACCAAAGACGAATAAATCAAACGTCAGATGACCGTCCTGTTTCACTTTTTCCAGTATACTGACGGTAACAAAAGAGCAAAAGATATGAAAACCCATGTACACGTGTTTGCATGTATGGTAATGTTCGGTTCTTAGTATGTATAGGGGAAAACAGAACAGGTCGTAAAGTAAGCCACGAGGGTTGAAAACATGATACTCGGGAGAAAGACAGGGACAACAAAAAGTGTCCACTTGCCATATGCGTACACTCAAAACTAAATTTACTGTAGACTAAATTACTCACAGATTGCTGGTTATTTTGTACTTTATTTGCAGAGAATTGCACCACTGAAGAGAACTGTGTGTCAATTAATTAAGTTGTATTAAATCGTTAGTAAAATGTTATCTCAATCTGACGAGAGGCCAAAATCTCAATAATCTACAACGTGTGCAAAGGGAATGAGGACATTTGGAAGTCTGTTCAGAGTGTGTAATAGACCCATTCGGCTAACTCAATGTTGTACCCAATTCAAATCTCCTGGGCTAAAGATTCTTCGTGTACTTTATTTGCATTACAATGTAGCATTCATATTTAAATGATATGGAAATACCTCGAACAAAACGTTTCATTCCCAAAGGGTTTGAATTGGGTACAACATTGAGTAAGCCGAATGGGTCTATTTGTGAAGAGCCGGAGGCAGGGAGAAGTAGAAAAGAAAACATATTTGTTAAAACAGAGGGTACGCTGTTTTATTTGTCTGCCTTATTTCCAAGCTTATGAGATGAGGAAATACCAACGAAAATAACATTGTTAAGTTATGTGAGTACAGTAACAATGTTTTTTAATGTGTCAGAACCGAAAAAAGAAATATAATTTAAAGAAATGATTTGTATAACTGCACCGAGCCAAGTTGGATAAATAGTTATGATCAAGCGATTGCGGATTCAAAGAACTTTTGGCCAGTACTGAACCACTTAATTCTCTCAAGGTTCCTTTATAATGACATACCGCTTTTCTTGATCGTCTGGAGGAACGTGTTGGTTTTCTTTTAGCATGTAATGATAAATGTCTAAAGGCTTGTTCGGAATTCAGATTCCAGAGCACGATTTCGCCGTCATAGCTTGCTGTGGCCAGTGTTGTTGGAGGACAGAATGCTTCAGATAACACGTCATCTTGATGCTCCTAAAATGAAATCAACATCAAGATCAAAACCCAAGAGCAAAACAACAAGCATAGAACGCAAACACCGCGAGAAAACGATTTCAATTTTCAATTCAATTTTTATTTTTCACACATTACAAAAAATAATTAGCCGGCCTGCAGGTAGCTAAGGCTATCTAGGCTGGCCAGACTTAAAGGATAAAGGATAAATTGTCAGTAAAATCGGAAAAACAAAAAATCGAAAACGTTAACACCTTGAAGAAAAATATTCAGCCAGAAGTTACCAAGAAAAGTCCAAACCGGGGAAACGAATAACTGGCAAGTAATGACTATTCACAGTTTCATCCCAGTGTACACTTCCCATTCAAGATAAATTGCTAGTCCTTTGTACTGGTGGGGATGATACTGCAAGTTCAAGATATGTACTTAGGATCTCTCTTCTTAGGACCTGACTGTGCTGTTATACAGCCTGCAATGAATGGACCAAAGAGGAGTATGTATATAAGTTGTTGCAATGAGCCGGCGAGTGTCTATTGAAATACTATATGTGAAATCTAGTCTCTTATAATACAAGCTTGGTTACATAGTTCTTAGTGAATTAAGAGATAATCCCACACCGAGTCCCAACAGAATTTGCTCAGTTTTACTCTAATCAAATGATATATAACCAATATTCTCCATCTGGCGAGAAAATATGCTCGGATATTTTCCGAGAAGCGAACAGTTTTCCGAGAGCGAAGCTCGAGGAAAACTGTGAGCTCCAAGGAACTGATAACGTCCAAGGACAAATATCCCAGAATACTTTTAAAGCCAAATGGAGACTATTGTGTTTATTATCCTTTTATCCGTTTATTATCCAGTTTTAGCTGGGGAATATTCAGTCACGTTATGCGTTTAGACCAATCGCGTGTGAGCGAAAATCTTTGACGGATTATAACCTCGATTGTTATATAGCTGGCGTTTTTCCCGCTGCAGCGCGCCCATTCATTTGCTTGCTCGTGGTCACATGACATGTAACAATGAAACTGTTTACGACCAAATGCCAAGAGCGGGCAACATTGCGAAAACTATGACGTCAAACGGGAAACAGTTCACTGTCACCCGCGAAATGTTGATGGCTGTCGCACGTGATCAGAGCGTACAGTTGAAGGTGGTCTGATGATGTCGCTGGAATCTCAGCGCATTTTTCAAACGGCAAAGATTACCTCTGGTTTTCTATTCTCTTCATGTAATTCTTAAATAAACCACACAAAAATAGACAAATGTCTCCTGCTATTCACCGCAAATAAAATTATTTTCACTGTGCTGTACAGACAGCTGAAGAGAGATGGCAAAAGTTTCATTTTGCCGTTTGCCGTTTCCCGTTTGACGGAACGTCATGCTTAATCTGTCTGATCTCTCTAATGACTGTTCCCCTCGGGACCAGTCATTAAGTGTTATATATTCGAGAGAAAGGGAGCCTTTGGACAGTATTAGATATTTAGTTAATTGTTCTTTCCCTCCCACAAAATCTTCAAAAATTATATGAACAGTATATAGGGTGCAAAATTAGAGAGGGCTATCAAACTACCACAGGAGGTTCCACAGGGGGATTTAAAAACTAATTACCAGTCTTCCTTTCCACTCGGATGGGTAGACGTAAAAAGAGTTGAGCTGAGTGTCACGGAACACAGAGATGGTCCTAAAACAAGCACATTAACAGTACATTGATGCATAAACAGAAACACAAGGTTACAATGAATAACTAAACTTAGCTTAAGGCACCATTCTAACAGCTTGAAATAGATACCGGTTTAGTCCGAGAAAAACTCGTCCTCGCTCCTTTTTCACGCTTTTAGTTTGGAGTGTCTGCAGCAATAGGTGGACAAGGTGTCTTTGGTATAAGTGCAATACCTTCCGACACTACACTTGCATGTTAATCGACTAAGTTTTTTTTTTTAAAAAGTGCATCATTGCTTCAAGACGAGTATCCAGGTACGTGCCTTAAGCGATAGAAATTTTCAGAGTAAAAAAATGACCATTCAAAGGAAATTCTTATCTTCTACGTTCTTCTTGTCTATAAACATCCTCTGAACCCTCACGGAAGTTTTCTAAGATGGCAAAAGTGAGTTTCAAACAGAAACACTTCTTTTTTCACTAGTCAAATTTGAAATAGCCTTGTTACTGCTGTATTGAGATACCTGTCCCATCCTACAACAATGATGATCCTCTTCAAACACAACACTTGACTGATTTCCGCTGGGTCACCATTACCAGCCATTAAGATATGATGACAATGACCATTAAAATCCCAGATCTGAAACACAAAACAAGAAACAGAACATCAAACACTGTACCCACACCAAGATGGAAAAATAAGGACCACTCAGAAAACCATGCAAAGCAGCAAAGTAATGTTTTGTTTACAATCTATATGAAGGCAACAACTAACAGGATTCAATATTTTGTAATCTGTAAAGAAGCTATCCTCAAAGGCTACTTCTGTAATGGCAATCACTTTAGGAGAACCGCGAGGGCCTTGGGCCGGCCGTGTAGCAGTGATATGGGTACCCCCACTAGGGATACGTGCGAAGGAGGGCCACCCTCCAAATTATAACAACTACAGTACTGTTGTACCTTGACTGTGCCATCAGCGCTTGCTGTGAAAAGCCTTGTTTCAGTGGCATCCTGAGCTAAGGTTGTTATTTCAGAACTTCCATGTGCGTTAGCAAACTGCAGAAAACAAGATATCACTATCAGACAGAAAATGCTTCAACCAATATTTACATGTAGGCTGGAGTTCTTAAGCAAGAAAACGCTGCCACTCATTCCTTTTTAGGGCCACAGAAGAGCATGTAATATTTGAGGCAAAACGGGTCCCTGCGCAGCTGTTGAGAAAAGTTGTAACCAACATAGCGTACAATCAGAAGTCAATTTATGGTAACAAATCTGCGATCGTTTTTGTATTACTTGGACTCCATGTGCATTGGTGGTTTGTAGCAGCGAAAACGTCTTATCTTATGATTTTGATTATGTGCTACTCAATTCGTGTCTCCCTTACTGTGTTAACAACCCACAGATTGATTAGAGTGGTCGATGCTGAATATTGTTAACTCGTTACATGTTCCAGTCATGAGTAAGACAAGTAATATTAATGGCAAATACTGGGCAGCCGTTCAAATCAGCTTAAGGTAGCCCACTCCGGGCCAGATACATACCTGTTTGACTTTCTGTCCAGTCTCTATCATCCACATTGTAATAACAGAACCAGTACCAGCGCTCACAACCTACGGAACAATTCAGTTTGTATGTATTATATCTGCGGGGCAGACTACCATTGGCTCTCCTAACGTCATAAAACACGCTTAAAGAGCTTACTTGGCACGGAAAGCTCGGTAAGATCACTAGAAAAAGACAAGGAGGACTGTTTTACTTGACCACTTAACACTGCAGTTTCAGTTAGTCACAACCTATCTGCTGCTACATTACAAAGCCTAAATCACAATGAAAACATTACTGGTTTTTGGTTTGTTCCCTGAATGGAGAAACGCCGAGTAATAGTGAGTTGCTGCCTCGTGGTTATTGACCTATTTTATGTCAAATCGTTCCTAAGTTCCTCCCTCACACCCAGCCATAATTTCAAACAAAACGAAAGGTCAGGGCCACATGATAATGTTCAGACCTGACCCCAGCTCTCCCCTGGGGAAAGTCTCTCCCCTACCTACCCTTCCCTCTCTTTTCGTTTAACTAACGCCTTATGGTAGCTTAGGCGAGACCATCAAAACAAATCAAACAAAAGATGTCATGAAAGGTGCACCTGATTAAATTTACTGTTGTAAATAGCCGCTGTCACAGGGTGTTCATGGCTCATTATTCTGTCCTTAACTTCAGGCTTCATCACCATCAAAGTAAGCTACAAAGCACATCAATAATTTGACTGTAATAACAGGTTTACCTGAACCTTGTATGATATAGAACTTAGGGTTGAGTTACACGCCTACATGCCGCGAAAACACCCTTAAATTAATCTCTAAATGATTATTGAACTTGAATTCAGTGTTTTCCGTTTTGCAAAGTTTAAAAAAAATGCGCGGAATGATTGAGACCCACCTTAAATGTTCCATAATAACAGGTTGTACTTTTGTTGTAGTAAGGTATTATGTTGCAAAAAGTTCCCATAACTTGTTAACCAAAATTTTCTTCGTTACCACAAGAGCGTATCTTTGTGTCAACATACAAATTTTAATGTGAAAAAAAAAAGTGTAAGGGCTGGAAGGTGCTGGAAGCCACGTTGACGAATATTTTGATATCTGAGAAACGTAAAAAATTTTGATTCCAGAATACTATCTCTTTTGTCCTGCAGATAAAAGCTGATTGTATAAATACATTATGCCTATTAAGTTTTGTTACGATAGCCGTTACTGAAGTAATCAGTGATGGAATTTTCAGAGCAATTTAGCTGTGCATATTATTACCTGCTGGTTGAAAGCTGTAAATAGTTTACTGTGTTCCTCATCATAGTACATGGTAATTGACACTGACAATTGAGATAAAATTGATTAATGTTGACGCATTGTCCGTGAAGTTTTCCTAACCTCATACCTGCTGATTTAACACTGCACTCTCCCTATGTTAATTAATGACGCGTTAATTCCCTATAATAAGATATTTGATTTAAAAAATCCATTTTTACTGCATTGAAGATCAGTGCAGGGGGGAAGAATGAAAAAGTGAGCATGAAGTAATCATACAGACGCCATGGTAACCACCCTAGAGATTAGGACGAAAGACCAGAACACAACACCGTTCCCCTACTCTTACGGAGTTTGTGAACAAGTGTTGTGAGACGGGACCTACTATTTATCATTCTTTAAGTGTATAAGTCAGACCTATACAAGAATGCTAGAAAACTATTAGCAAGACTAACCATTTGCAAACGTCATTACAAAGGCAGCACTTTCTCCACAGTTACTTTAAGACCTCACATGGGTGTGTTCTGGCCCGACCTGCACAGCAGTCTGGTGCTGTGCCAACTGGTCATCTGTGTGATCCTTAAGTGACTTGTATCATGATTGTGTGGTGTTAGGCAAGTAAAATTTGTTTGGAACAATCAATACAAAGACAGCAAGGATAACCATCGGGGTTTTCAAATTGTTTCAAACTAATGCACAGAAAAGCTGCAATGCCGTAAAAGGTACCTTCCTACCTTCTGCAGGCCCCTTTGGAAACATCCCAGACAAACGTTGAAGACAAACTTGGAGATGAGTGTCCCATATGCGAAGAACCTGATGAAAGGTAAAGAAATTAGAATCAGTCCACTTTCGTACCCAAACTAAAAAAAAACACTTGTAATATACACCTGTACAAGCTCAAAATTTACTTACTTTATCCTTCGACAAGCTGATCAGTTGGCCTCTAGACTCAATGAACCGCACTGAAATAACGCTCTGCATATGTCCTCTGAGAACCTATAAACACAACAAAAATATATTTAAAACACTGCAAAAACTTTACAGTTATCCACCGTTCAACATCCAACCTCAAGTGGACCAGCCTCTGTCATAATGATAATGGTACTAATTATGATAAAACACTTCTACAGTGCACACAATCCACTGGTTGTTCATGGCGCTTACAAGAAGTAACATAGCAAATAGAACATACTAAAAATCTCACAAAAAGAACATAACAACATTAGCTCTGTTAATGAGTTAAACCACTATTGATAAAAGTTCAAAGAGATTTTTAAAGAAGTCTTACATGCACAAAGATTGTTCGTTTTCTGAATATCTAAGGGGATAATATTCCACAACATAGGGACACATGTGGAAAGTGCCCTATCTCTGCATTTACGAACAAATTGTAGAGTATTAAGAATCCCTTGGGTGAGATGTCGAACAAGTACCCACTGGTTATTACAGTACAACAAGAGAAAGAAACTAGAGTTCTGCGGGCACGAAACAAGGTTTGACGGGATGGAAAAAAGAGTTCTTGAAGCGCATCTTCCTGTTAACCGAAGGAGAGGGAGACGGAGAATAAGATGGGAGAAGACAGTGAAGGAGGCTTTTGGCTTGGCGAAGAGGGCAAAAAACAACAACAACAAAAAAAAAAAAAACAGATCATTGTATAGAGCTGCTGTGAGAGAAGCAAAGCTCTGAAAAGGGTATACAGCAACAAGACAAGACGAGTTCTAAACGATTTCAAAACTATTCTCGAATGCTTCTGGTAATGAAGTTAATCGATCAAGAATCGAGGGCCGGTTAACTTGAACACAACTCAGTAGGAAATCGGAAGCTAATGAAGTTTAAACAGAAGTGGGCTAATATGGTCAAATGTACAAAACGAGCTCAAAACGAGATGCCGTGTTTTGTAACATTCGAAGTTTCCTGGGCAGATAATTGTGTTATCCATAGAAAAAGAGTTACAGTAATCTAGTTTTGAAGTTCACAACCGTAGAAGCTGTTTCTTCATTTAGACATCTTTGAATTTTCAACATGTGTCTCTCAGATGGTAACATGACGATTTGCACAGTTGTTTCATATGGTAATCAAAGGACATACGCTTATCGAGAACCTCACCAAGACTACGTGGCTTTAAGTGATATGGGAATTCTTTCATTTCCAATTTTCACATAATCCAAAGAAGGGCCATTTCGAATGGGTAGAACATTTGGTGTTAGAAAAAAGGACACAAAGAAAATTCAAAGAAAATTGACCTCACAAAACTGGAAAATAAAAGGTATTGGTTGTCTAGCTCTTGGTTAAATTGTACCTTACCCCAACTGGTTTAGAGATCACATATGGGTTCCACAAACATACATGATGATTAACTCCTGCTGTAGCTAAACAAAAGGAAAACAACATAATTATTAAAAAAGCAGTTATTTCTTTACACCCTGTGGAAAAAATGACTATTGCTTCGCCTCTAAATTCAGTCATAAATTCTTAATTTAGCTCTTTCTCAAGGCTTACTGCTTACCAATCAAGTTCATTCTTTCACTATAATCAAACGCATTCACACCTTGAGGAATCTTAAATTGGGTTCTGTGTAGATACCAAAAAAACAATGAATAATCCCTCTGCTCCCATGATAAGGTTTACACAGGTACATGAGTACGTACAACATTAAAACATTATCATAATGAACAGTTTAGCAATTTCCAACCTTTTCACACTTCCAGATTTTGGCTTGTAAATAAACAGAATGCCAAGATAAGCACCACATCTTCGATGTGCTGGGAAAAATGTAGCACAACCAAACAACACCTAAACATTTTTCTATTTCTTTAACAAAGTAAAAAAACTGAAAGCTTAAAAACTTCCCCACAAATCTAGTTACTTACGTTCGCATGTTCATTTTGGACTTCTCTATCCAGCCAAGCACCAGGGAGTTCTTATAGTTTGTGGCACAGGATATAAAGCAATCTAAATGAGCTGAGTACATCACTGTTGACACAAAACAGTCACAGATATCTCTCTCTTTTGAAGACTGTTCTTGAATGTACAGTGACCCATAAGGGAAACCCCATTTCATTTTTTAACTAAAATTTTGTAATGACCAATGCACTGTACCTAAAGCCAGTGACACACTAGTCGATTGTATTCCCTGACCGCCACAAACTTGGTCGCCAGCTTTGTGGAAAAGTGAAAAGATTTTAGTGTCATCTAAACAGCTCATCACTTGGCCACATTTAGGGAAGGACAGGAGGTTGTTTAAATACCACATGTATAAAACTGGTCCAAGGATGGACCCTTGCAGAACGCCCACAGTTAGAAGGAGTGGCTGACATAAGCCACACAACCTGACTTTTTGATGGGACAGGCTACCACCGAAGCAGGCACTTCCACAGTCAGATACCCCATACTGCGATGCTCAGAAAGTAACAGGTCATGGCGAATATTATCAAAGGCCTTAGACATGTCTAATAAGATGATCAAAGACATCTCCCTGGCATGCATATTCATTAGCAAGAAATAGAATGGCCATCTCGGTGGAGTGACAATTGCAATTATCCACTTGATTCTAGGAATGATTTGATGAGAAACTAAGTAGTCTACAAACTTAAAGTATGCCGCTCTTTAGACAAAATGGACAAGACGGATATAGGGAGTGTATTGGAAAGATCATCGAAATCACCAGATTTGAAAATGGGGATCAATTCAGGTTTCCATGTTTCTGCAAAGGTGTTTGACGATGTTGAGTTACTTACTGCTGAGATGGTCATTGGTGAACTATCCATCAAGACCCTGACTATTATTTTGTCATGTCTGGGAACTTTAAATTGTTTGATGGCAGGCCTTTGATATTCTCTCCATACAATAAATGAATGAGTAAATATATGATCATGAATCTACATGTATGTTGATATCACATATACTTGAACTGCACTAGAAAGGTACAAAGATGAGGTGGATCACTGTAGTTATATAGGCTGCATCTTCAACAGATGTCAAAACAAATCTGAAAACTATTTTGGCTTCTTATTTCATCTGCTTTGGAGCATTGCACTGGCACTGCCGAGGTCATGGGTTCAATTACCATACAAGTCAAATTTATTTTCTCAAGCAAAAACATCATCTCAAAATTCAATATACCAGTTCCTGATCTTGTAACTTGTTTACAACTATTGTATTCTCATTTGTTCAACTTGAATAATGGTGGCAAACTGCTTTTGGGCCCCTCTCAATTTAAAGAAATAAATTGAAATAGAATATCCATCTTTTATGGTCACGCTCTCTAATTGGGGCATACTATCCAGAAGCTGAAAACAATTAAGTTTAAGTTAAGTTCAAGTTTATTAAAATTAATCAACATGAGACACAACAGCGCTAACCCGCAAATAGCTAAAGCTAATCTAGGCGGGTAGCGAGAAGGACTGTTTTAAGAGTAAATGTAATTATGAGTATGAGATAAGTAAAAAGATATAATAAATACGATATGCACTTTGAATAAATAAATAGATCAATAGATAAAATAGAAATTGCAGTTAGATAAAGCTAGTTTGAGTCTCTATTTTAAGAAAAAGAAAAAGGAAAGTAGGAAAAGGAAAGAAAAGATAGCTATATAAACGATACAGAGATGAACTGAAATTATAACAATACAGCTTACAAAATTAAAAACCTATTTTACATTGCATGTCATGTTACTTAATTTACTAACTAAAGTAGGTGTGTCAACATAAGTATCCTCCAATTCCAAAATATGTAAAACGAGCTGATGTAAAGAGGCCTTAAATTTATGTTTAGGGAGTACTCGGATACTTTGAGGGATACTGTTCCAAATCCTTGCACCGAATCTAGAAAATGAGTGTTTTAGCTGATTTGTTCTGGAATATTTAATGTTAAGACTACCAGCCTCTGAAAATCTAGTATTATAATTATGCACTTGGCTTGGATAACATCTGAGTCCGGATAGAGAAATCATAGACACTGATACAGTTCACTACTGTGAGGTCACCTTGTCTGGCCCATTCAGTGTGCCCTTGATGCTTGACAAATCTAGCATTCTTGTAAAAACCCTTGTTGACATCCTGGATATTCACATTTAAACATACATCTGTAACAATAGACAAAAAAATTATTCCATTTAAACCTACAACTTACTTTCTGTATCAACTTTGCTCAAAATGCTCATGACTGAAAAAAAATGATGTAATATGTATCTGGGTCCAGCATTTGAAAATTTTCAAAAAATTAACATGCCAGTGTTCCCATGAAGTTGAACATCAAGAACTGATTCAAGAGCTGACAAAAAGTGCCATGGAGATAATATAAATCTGTCTCGGCTTGATGAAATAGTTTTAGTGTCCATTACTGAACTCTTTGGTTTTAAATTGTCATGAACTGAGTGTTGTTATCACCTTGTTTGCTTCCTGCAGGCTGTGATGGCCTGTCGAACAGAGCCATGGTTGCTGCTGAAAACAGTAATGCATTCACATGGCCGTGAACATCTCCAAACACAAGGATGGCTTCATTGACTTTGTTTGGATTGCTCCTAAGAATAAACATAATGACATCTTTTTATGCATAAATGTCTGTCACAATTCAATTCAATTCAGTTTATTCACACTTTTATAAAATATTTACATTATATATAGTAAGGTAAGAATACAATAATATAGAAGAGGAAGAAGAAGAAAAAGAAAATTAATGGCTCTGATGGAAGTGTACGGTGGTCACAGGAGCTCAGCTTTTCGGCTAACCACCGCTATCTTGTGAGTGGGAATAGAGTGTGTGCTTGGTGCCATGGCAAACATGGCGATTATATCAAATGGTCATTTTATGTGAAGCAGTCATTTGAAATAGTTACCTTTGAGAGTTGACCAGAATTAGCTTGTATTCTTTTTTGAACTTGTGGTAGCTAGGTGTTTTATCTCAGTATGAATCTCTTCCCAGGTTTTAGTTATGGCCAACATAAGTGTTTGTTCACCATAGTTTGACATTACACATGGTACATGAAAATTAAGATTTGAGGCATATCTGGTATTGTGCGAGTGGATATCAGACACCTTTACGAGGTACTTTCGAAGCAATTCAACTGCCTAAGTTACAATGTGTTCAGAATACTGTTGTGTGCCTTATTTGTAATATTTCGTGCTTTGATCATATTTCACCAGTACTTTCTCAACTTCATTGGCTACCTGTGCATTATAGAATTATATTCAAAGTTTTAGTGATTACATACCGCCACTGTATAAGGCAATTAATGGTATTGCACCAAAATATATCAGTGACCTTACAACTATCAAAGCAGAATCTAGCTATTCTCTAAGGTCCAATAACGAGCTACCTTTAGCCCATCCTGGAGTGTGCACAAACACAACACTAGGGGATCAAGCCTTCTGTGCGGCTGCCCCAAAATTATTGAACTCGCTTCCTCAGTCACTAAGGAACATAACATCAGTGTCCAGACTCCTTTAAGGTGCAGTTAAAGACTTTATTATAAAGACAAGCCTATAAGGATTTTATATAGTTTTACCATCAATTGTAGATTATTTTTATCAAGAATAGATATATTTTGTTAGTTTTCCTTTTTATAAATCAATATTATAATTTAATCTAGGCTTTTTAATACTTGTATATATGAAGAGAGTCATTATTTTTCAACTGATTGTAACACACTGGCGATCATTATTTCAATGTAGCCGGCACAATAAAAATGATTACATATTATTATTAAATTATTACTATTATATTGGCTCCATTTTGTGAGATTTTGTGAGCTAGCAAGGAGGTTTTAAGTTTAAAGATGCTATCTATGTTAAGTATAATTTTTTAATCTAGAACTTTGAAGTAGGGTGTGCGACTTTCTCTATTACGGCTAAAAATATGCAGCGTATGCATTTATTTTGTTTTGTTTGAATTTTAGTTAATCTACTTGGGTATGTGTTTCCCCAAGTGATAATCCCATAATGGAGGTAGGGGTAAATAAGTGAGTAATATATTTGTTTGAGGGTGTGTAACGTTAAGAAATGGCATAATCTGAAAAGGATTCCCAAGTTTTTAGATATTTTGCTGTTTATGTGTTGAATGTGGGGAGCCCAAATTATTTAGATTTATGCCTAGGTATTTGATGTAGTTCTTTTCTTCAATATTGTGTAAATTAAGCTTAAGTTTGCTTGCTTTTTGGAAGGAGGAGATTGTCATATAGTTATATAGTATTAGCAGAGGAGTAGCTGAGATGATTGAATTCCTCATTTATAGTTTTTTCAAGGTCCTGTGGAGAATTGGAAGAGTACAATAGAGTGGATCAGTGAATAGGATAGAGTAGAATTTGATTGGCTAAAAATACATACAGTATTTCTACCCAATCAAAATTGGCAAGAGTTACTGTAACCAGCTCAAATTACTGTAACTACAGTAATAAATTCCAGCTGACACTGTTTTCATTATGCCACAAAATAGTAGCTGAATGTTGAAAGAAAGGCATTTTGCAGACAATGGATGGTATGCACATACACTGTAGGAGTAATGTCATTTTGCCACCAGTAGTTTCATACACTCAAAATGTAAGGTTTTTTACTTCAGTGCCTCCAAGGACTCTTTCATGGAAGTTTTTATGAGATTGATGCTGTGTTCACTCAAAAGTTCAATTTTAATTTTTTAAAAACATTTTTTAGAGTGGGCCTGGGTAAAACCTTGCTGAACACTCTTTAAGAGTGTGCTGCAGCTAATTTAGGTTGCTGCTTTCTCAACCAATAAATTATTGCAAATGGAATAAAGTTGTTTACAAGCTGAAGTAGGATGTCTAGTCTGTTCTGTGAATTTTTGAAAGGATTGTATACTGTATAGGCAATTACCAAATACAATCCCTACAAGATCATGCAAGCCATCTCCTAGGTATTGTCAATAATATCAATTAAAAGCACTTGATGGATTTACCAGTAATCCATGCACAGAGGAGTGTGTTCAAGGCCTTGTATTCTGAATTGACAGTTAAATTCTGACTTTGAACTCCAGTCATATATTGCTGAAAATAACAACAAAAAACCTAATTGGTGAGTCCAGCATGATTGGTGGAACAAAGTGATCATATCTCTGGAATGCAGACATTTAATGGATTCATGTTCAAAGAATTCCACACCCTTTGATCGGTCAAATCAAGTGCCATATTTCATACGCAACAAGCATGCATTATGAAGTTTGTTACATACGTGCATACTAGATCATGAGTGCATGTGCTCACAAATCTTTGGGCGAAAAAAAAATGAGAGATTCAGTCATTACCGGTATTTAAATGTTGTTGAAGATAATGTTCTTAAAAATTCCCATGAGCTTATGTAACCCAGCAACAAACTTGGCACATTCTTTATTTCTTTAATAATGCTTGATTATGCTACACCAAGAGATCATGATGAGCACAGTTGCAGCATGTTATAAAGGAAACTATAAGAATTCTGTGATTCAATCCACATTATTTGGGAATTATTTTGGGGTTAAAACAAAATCAAATTTCATCTAATTTTCACCATAATTTCAGCGTAAGAGTTCATGCAAATTTCTGGGACATTTTATAAAAGAAATAAAAAAACTTGTTCCTTGAACACTGTTGAGCAATCATTAAAGCACTTGGGAATTTTCAAGAGCAAGAAACACAATTACCTCTGACTCTTGCTTCTCAAGGTTTTTCTCATGTTGAAAATTCCCACAAGCTTACAACATAATAGTCCTTACTGCACCTTTTAATGATATAGACACTCTGAACCTCAAAATCCAACCAGTATACATGTATCTTTTCACTGCCATGCACACAAACTGAATTTGAATTCACTTATCACATTTCTTAAAATGACCTTTTGACACCATTAAATAAACCAAAAGGAATCATTCTTGCTTCTCATATTTCAAAAAAATGCTGAATTTCAAAATGTTCACAGACAAGGCCAAATGATGCATTAATTAAGCAGAGTCCCAATTATTTTTACCTATTTCTTTACTGGTGAGAGCAATAGCCAGCTTGTAGATATTTGGCATTGGTACAAAGTCAGTCACCCACAAATCTCTCTGTTTAACTTCCTCTTGATCTGTTTGCACCTAGTTCAGTGATATACCATGAATAAAAAAACAATGGCAAGTTGCCCCAAACATCAAATTAATTATGTATAACGTTGTAGATAAAAAATAAATTAAGGTAGAACTTAAAATAGAAATCAATGTCCTTTGTCTCCTAATCCTAATTATTTTTGGGAGACAAAGGGAATTGAGATTCAACCTCTAGAAGTTAAAAATGTTTATACCTGAATTTAATTATTACCTAACAACATTTACACAATATTATGGAGTGGTGGTGAGGTTTCTTGAAGTCATGTGTGCAATGGGACTACACATATGTCAGCTCTCCTGGATTATCAGGGAGTTTCCCAGATAACATTATGGAACGAATCTCCCAGTCTCCCATATGGGTGACTAAATCTCCTGGATAAAAGTAAATTGAATCAATTCATTGCCACAAAAATCTAAGTTTTAAACCTCATATTATTTCCCAAAAATCCAAATCATCTGGTTTCTTGTGCCTATAAATTATGTTCTTGGCTTCATTTTCATGTACATAATACATGTATTGTTGTTGCAATTCATTATGTTGCAGGCTGATATTGCAAACAGTTTACTGAAAGAGAGAATGACCTAAAATAATCTAAAATGACCTTTCATGCTCTTTGTTACTACTAAATAAGTGACAGTCTGATTGGATGAGCATTCAATCAATTATTTTTAAGTCCATGACAGATAGACTTGTGTTTTCCAGAAGGTCACATTGGGAGGGGAGGTCAGTCACAATATGTGGGATGGGTAGGTGGGTTGGTGCAGAAGAAAAACATCTCCAGAGGTTGGCATCTCTGGGACTGGGAAGCTGTTGGCATGTCTTGTTTTGCGTCTTCAGTTATTAGGGTTATCACAATGGTACTGTGGTCAGCCCCATAAAGAACAAAATCTATAATCAAAGTATGATTATGAAGCTAAATGACCTAAATCATAACTGACTGAAGATGATGCCCTCAGTGTCATACCTGCACTGTTCTTAGAGGCTTCATATTTAGTGGCCAAAGGGATATCACTCCTTCCTAGTAAAATTCAAAAGGGGAAAGAGGATACTAATTTAAACCTAAAGGTCTAGATAGTAGCAGACATGTTGCAATTTTTAAAAATAACACAACATTAACTGAAGATGACAGAGGATTCTGTCAAAACATGATTTTAAAAAGGGTTGTGTTGTTTTTAAAAATTTAAACCTGTTGTGTAATTTTATTTGCAACAATAACAGAGATTATAAAATAGAACTTTGGTTACTTAGGTGCCATCTCAGAGCCACTGAACAATATTTTATCATTGACTTTCGAGCGGCGTTGCTAAAACGCAGGTCAAGGGTCAAGGTCAAGGGGCAAGGTCAAGGGTGTAACGAAGTTTCCAGAAAACGAGAGAACAATTTAGAACATTGAACTGCCGCGTCACTATTTCATAAGCTGTGCTAGAAACTTCTCCTTATTCCGGAACATTCTGTTCAGTTATTTTAAGGATATTTCATCATGAGTGTCTAGAATGTTCTTACTACTAAAACTAGTGTTTTAGAAATAGGTATGATGTAATCGACTGATATATATATGACTCGAGATAGCATGACCTGAAGAATCTTCTTGAAGTTATACTACAGACAAATAAAGTGTTTTTTAAGTGGAAACCAGAAGTCTGCTCTTGACTTCGTGACAGAGGGTAAGGGTCAAAGTTTTGAAAGATGGGCAAGATTTTTTAGTTCTTTTTGTCCCCGACATAGAAGTTTTCAAATTCTTTTTTTATTATTCAACGTAATTGGCATGTTAATGCCTTAACACTTACATTTCTCTCACAAAATGAACGTAAAAATGTCTCTCAGTGACATGTCTTTTTCGTAAACGTGACGGTCAAGGAAGCAGCAAAATTATATTGTTATATCGAGAAATGGCTGTATTGAAACCCCCGATATTACGAAATGGTCGTAAAATAACCAAAAATATCGTTGTAAAAGGAGTCAAAAGTACTGAAACTGTGACAAATATTGAAATAAAATAGCCGGGATATATAGGATAAAGAGGCTTAAAATACTATACAACTTTCTTAGTAATTGTGAAAAGCTGTTGACAGAAATGTTAGAGGTTACTCAATTACTGCAATGTTATTGTATCAAATTCAGTGTTTTGTTTTAATTGTGACTGTGTACTGATAACATCGTTATATTGGGAAAGATTTTACATTCGGCCTGCTAGATATCGGGAATATCATGATATTGATCATCGCTATATCCACCGTTATACTGGGAATATTGTTAATTCAAAAGGGAACTGGGGCGAGTTTCAAATTTCCATGGTTTTGGGGGACACTGTCACAAAATTAGAGACGTTTGTATGGATTTTGAGCTATGTTTCACGGCCCATAACTTGGTCTCTGTTCAACCTAAAAGAATCAAACTTGGTCAAACGACCAATCTGAATGTTATCTTTCATGTGATGGTGTCAATTTATCGATTACTTCAAAATTTGAAACTCACCCCAGTTCCCTTTTGAATTTCAGAACGGCCAATATCGAGGATTGTTATGTCAAGGTTCCACTGTAAACCTAAATTGTATTAACCGGGGAGCCCTGGAATTCACTAAAACCATTATGTGTAAACCCCAGATTCAAAATAGTGACTATCACCCTTGATCCTTACCTTCGACCCTTACCCTCGTCCTTTGACCCTTACCCTTGACCTGCAACCCGTGTTTTAGCAACGCCGACTTTTGAGGGCCTCCCAGGGGTTTTAGGGAACAAGGGAACATGGACTTTCAACTTTCTAACTTTTCCAGCATTTCTCACATTTCCAATACCTGAATTCTCTAGCGGGCCTGGCAGCTAATCTTCACAGATGAACTGGTGATGACTGGGGATGAGTTTGGAATGTGTGGCAACTTAGGAGAATTCTGTCGGGTCTACCGCCATAGGAATTGTGGGGAACGTTGAAAAATATTTCTGGGGATAAGGGGAACATGCAACATAATTTGTGGGAACAGGGGAACTTGACAAGAATGCAGTTCAGGGAACATCTTAACTTATTTTGGGGGAACAAGGGAGAATCGCCAATTTTTTTCTAGGGAGCAAGGGTACATGCACCCCTCCCTACCCTTTGGAGGCCCTCACTTTCTACAAGGACAGGAGAAAAACTCAATGTGGACTCTTAAGCATAATTACCTTTATGTGGTATTGAAGCACATACAGCTCAACAAAACACCAGTCTATACAATCTTAAAATTCCTCATCTTTATGCTGGGTTTCTCTTTTGTTTTTATCAACAATAAATCACACCAAAGGACAGATCATAGTAATAGATGTGCTTATCCAGTAAATGCATTCTTGTCTGTAAAAGCACAGGGGGCATTTACCGCTGAATTTACACCAACCTACTAAGAAGGGTAACATTGGAAATGAAGCTCTTGAAAACCAAGACTGAAGCAAGAAGAACCCAAAACTCAAAAACGAAGCACCCTTGGCCAAAAACAAAGCACCCCAACTCAATAATGAATCTCTCAAAACTTGAACACGAAGCACTTGGAGCATTTTGTTTAATTCCCATTGCAAAGACAATGATTTGGACTGTATCCTTTGACAAGTAAACCCTAAAATTGGTAAAAAAATAACCAAACAGTATCTAGTCAAAGTCAAAATAATTATAGTCACAGAAGGTTCTGAAACAATAATTATGCCATCACACACATGTATGCAAAAAAGAAATGTATAGGTCAACCAACTTTGTGGGTTTAAACAACCATACACTGTATGTATTACAAACAATTAACTTTAATATGAATTTACTGATTGAAAAATGAACCAAAGATGGAAATTTAAATAGATATTGATGATATTCAAAATAAAAGTGACAAAGTACAATGAAAAATGGGTGCAGCAGAAGGCTATTCCACTTATGACTCCGTTGCTTATGATCTAGTGAAGACTAGATTGTTGGAGTTGCAAGCACTATGTTTTTCCTGCTTCCCACACCTTTATCTCCTGACTCCCACCCTTGTGGGTCTATAGCATTAGCGATTGCAAGGAAAATCTCAAAATATAACATTGATCGCTGTTGTAAGTTAACACCTACTGTGTAATTCAAAATCCATGTTTAGAAGCAATCTTCTGTTTGTTTTCAATGAAGTCATTCCTGACTGCTGCCCAAGCTGTTTGCCCACCTACATACTGGGATTGATTTTGTTTTGTCTAAAACAAAAAACCGGGTCATAAAACAAAGCACTCCACACTCTTCAGCACACTCATTGAAACAGCATTCGACTGTCTGATTCACGGTCATAAGGAGCAAGCTCCCAAGAAAGCCTTCCATGCACAGACCTTTCACTGCCACACCAAAAAATACTAAGATGTATTAAAATGGTCTTTGATGACATTTTTATAATGAAGTCATGTAGCCTGTACTAGCCTTGCTTGTCTTGCAGCTTACACATACTAATGCAACAGCCCCTTGACCTTTCATGACCGTAAAGGGTTTACAATTTCACTGGAAGTATTCCTGTTTTTCAGACCAAGTGTGAATTTTTGTTTGCTTGACTGCTTAGAAGTTCCTTAGAAAACATTAAATACCAGTCAACTAACATTTTTGGTTCTTGTTTATTAAAGTATTCCAACAGACTAATAAATGGTACATTACTAAGCAAGAGCTTGCTGCTTGATTATTATTTTTTATGTTACAATCAAACATATGAGGTGCATCACCTGACAATCCAGACCCAACAATTGGCAAGCAAGAGCTGGTTGGGTGATGAGTATTATTATTTTTGTTACAATGAAATGTGTGGGGTGTGTCACCCAACATTTGAGACCAAAAAATAACTAGGCAAGAGCTGGTTGTGTGATTCCTTTTTTTAATGTCACACTGAAATGTATGGGGTGCTGTCACGGAATTTCTAATATTTACATTTTTCGTCATTGTTTTTGTCTTTTTTGTCATGTTTTTATTTAGCTTTTTGTTAGTTTTTCGGTTTTAGTATTTCATATCGTCCTAGCGTTAATTATCTAGTGTTAATTCAGCGTTGTAGTGTGGTTTGTAATTAGAGATGTATTGTAACTTAGTCTGTAATTAATATCTTGTAAATTTTGTAAAGCGTTATCATAGGAGTGTAAAGTTATCGTGTTTAGGACGTAAGAGTGTAAAATAACATAGGATTGTAAGGTACCGCGTATGTATGTTAAGTGTTAATTGCTAATAGTATGCATCTGTATAAAATGTAAGTTTCATGGTGAAGGTGGTCAGTCAGTCAGTTGTCAGTTGGAAGGAAAGAAAGTGGGAGAGAAGCAAGAAGAAGGAAAGTTTGCGAACTGAAAGGTCGAAGGCCACGACGCTCAAGAAATCACTGCCAAGAGCCATTGGTAGGAGCCAGCTGTGTCCCACAGACAAAACCCCTTTGTCGGCGGCGGCGAGCGCGAAGGTGTTGGAAAAAGCAAGTACGAAGAAGAAAGATGAAAGCTAAGAGCTAGAGCAAGGTAAAGAAGGAGGGCACCAAAGGTGAAGAAAGATTGTGAGAAGGTTGATGGTCGTAGGTTGTTTTCGGTTTGTTTGTTTTTGGAAGAGTATCAAGGACAAGGAATTACTGGACTATCAAAGAACTGAACTAAACTGTCCGATTGTAAATATAAGAGTTAAGTAATTAATTAATTTAGTGTTATCTTTTAAGTTAGCTTAGTTTTATATCTAAATTATAAGTTAGGAGTTGTTAGTTCTGTGTTTAATAATCTTCTATGTATTTTAACTTTATTAAATTTGTAGCATTACTTAGTCTGTTGGTGTGTTGCGGGTTTGCGGGAAGGGTTTTGTATAGTCTTTTGTTCAATCTTGTCGCGCAAGGGAAAGATTCACGTCACAGGTGCACCACCAGACATTCAGGCCAAAAAATTACTGAAAGCTCAGGTTGCCTGATTCTTATTTTATTTGTTACACTAAAACGTATAGGGTTCATCACCTGACATTTCAGACCAAACAATAACTAAGAGAGAGCTGGTTGCATTATTATTTTATTTATGTTGCTCATAAAAGCTCAAAGGTATGAACACCACATCTTTTTGAAAGGCACTTTTTTTCAACATGCAACTCTTGTTGCATATCGAAGACGTGATTAGGTATCACAGTGACCAATGGTAAAAAAGGATCACGAATCAACTCCAATAAATTCATTGGCAAAACCTACAGTGCTATTACAGCTTTTCACTGTTACTATTGACTTAGTCTGATATTACTGCTACAGCTACAGCTGTATTTCTCAACTCATAATGCCATGTTTTTTTAGGATAGGATTAAAACCTTTCCTTGGTGCCATGTTATTAATCTTCCTGCCTCCACTCATTGCACAAAATGAAATGAGACACTTCATCTTGGTGATTTAGGTTTATTGAGAAATTTTCCAGGTACAGCAGACATGACAGATGAAAACTGCAGAGTATTGGTTTTTGATGTCTTTCTCAACTGCAGACAGAAGTCACAGTGTGATAGTAATACTTACCATAGATGTCTAATGTCCCCTCATGTTGTCTCGGTAAAGTCTTGGGTACCCGAGAGTTGTAACCAAATAACAGACCCAAAAGTGCCAAAAAATGCAAAACCCACACAATCACATTCTCAAACTGGATGAGTTTTTAAAACTGCAATTCAACAGGTTGCTTCGGTCTTATTTTCAAGTGCTTCATGCTTGACACTACCCTCATACTAATTTTTCTGGAAATTCTGTCCAAGGGGAAAAGGCTTGATCAAATCATGGTAGTTCATTTAAGTATGTTTGCTCAAGATGTGCATAACAACAGCGCCAGTAGTCTCCCTCGCAGCCGTTTTTAGTCTTGTCACGCAATGTTCCTCCCCACAAACGGCTGCTCACATTCAAAAAACATTCCTTTCCCTTTGTAGTCTTTGCACCAATGAGATCACTGACATTGTTTCTTATGTGACCAATCAGAGCACTAGAGACGTAATCGACATCATTTCTATCATTTAATGGCGTACCCAAACACAGCCAAAACCACTGGCATAAACAAAACGAGGAAAATACTATAACCGCAGTTACAGAGCGGAGTGAAACGATGACAAAGACACAGCCGTAATTAGAGCGGACTTGAGCGCTCAATTGCACGTGTTACATAGCTCTCTAAGAGGCTAAAGAAAGGATAAACAGACGAATAGTCGCAAAAGAAACACAACGTCTTGCTACAAAACCCAATGACCGGGCCCGGTAATGTACAAACACTGCAAGATAAAGATGATCATATTCCGCAGCTCAAAATTCCTATCCTTGATAACAAGAGAGAGACTGTTCTGTCACTGAACGCACTGAAAGGAGCCAAACCAAAGCTAGACAAAATGCTTCAGATGGCATATAAAGGACCACAGTTGCTAAACAGAAACCACCAGGGTCAAAACAAACAGCCGATAAATGCAGAATTTAAACCCAGAAATGACCTTTGGCATCAAAATACATTACATGCGACATTTAAGCACATGGCTGTATCAATCACCATCACCATCATGCTATCCTCTAAACCACCGTGTTGCCCCACTTAAAATAAGCAAGAAGCTAAATCGGTCAATAGAACCGAGATAGAAGCGGCAAACGCGCAAACAGGAGTTGTGTGGGCCTTCCAACCCCATTTTACCTGAAAGCTTTGAACTCCAAGATGAAACAAACAATATACAGTGTAATTGGTTAGATTGCTTTGGCGCGCAGAGTTCCCGATATATGTAACCCAAATAGTGATTGGTTGAAGTGGTAGAAAGGAATGTTTTTCGAATGTGAGCAGCCGTTTGTGGGGAGGAACGTTGCATGACGAGACTATAAACGACTGCGAGGGATACGACAGCGCCAGCCAAACCATTTTTTTTTTTGCACTAATAAGCTTACCTTACTGACAGCTATGTACCTTGATGGGTTCATCAGAGGGGAAATTTTGATAATCGCCTCTTTATGAGGACTGAAAAAGTAACACAATTATTTAGATATAAATTGTCTGGTAATTACCATAAAACAATTTATACTGCAAATAATTTATTCCACAACAAAATAGGTACTGTGAGGAAAAAATTGCAATTATTACTGGCATAGACCTCTTGCTGATCCATGGTCATAGCTATCTGTATCCAACTGTCAGTTTCAGTATGTTTCATAAGGATCTTCCTATTCAGTAGCCCTTTTTATAGTTGTATGTTGAATGATGGCCTTTGAATAGAAGTGAGTCTGGAGGTGACCTTGTTTTGATACAAACCTCTTTCTTCTTGTAGAAATGTGGACTAGTTATGTAGCATTATATATACATGTGTAAGAGCAACATGATTAATACAATGTATGAAAAAAGCAGTATCAAAACAAGGCCAATGACAGCCTTGTCCTGTTCATGGACTAGGTAACTGAGCATGCAATTGTGAAATGGGCTATTTAAAACAACAGGAAGAAAATTTAAATTGCATAGCAAAAAAAAACCAAGCCTACATGTAATAAGACTGATGTCAAATATCCACTTAGTTGTCAGTTGTTAAAACAATCAAAACATTTGCTAACAACTCTCAAACAGCAAATGAAAGTTATGATTTAAGAAACACTTTACATTTATGTAATTTATTTCAGAGATTATATATGTGACCCTCCACTGGAAAACAGTGAATAAGGTAATCACATGCGTACGACACAGACCCAACACGTTCACACGGTACTTGCTTGCCATGCTTAGTGTGCACATTATGCAAAGAAAAACAAAGGAGTTGGAGTAGCGTGTTTGTGCGCTTTGTTAACAGCCAGTTAACATGGTAGACCTTTATACTTAAACACGCTAGTTTAACACGGTTTTTTTCTTTATCCTTGGCACCCGGTAGATCTTTATTCTTAGATTCTTACCAAACATAAATAGTTCCATGGTAACATTCATTTGTTTACCTCAAAAAGCTCTAAATATGACATAGCTGATGATATTTCTACTGACACAAGTATCCCCCTTTATGCAGATGATGCTAAATGCTATAGGAAATTGCTTGATCCAGCTGACCAAGCAATTCTTCAGTCTGACCTCAATACAATTGTAGATTGGAGTAAGTCATGGGGAATGTCTTATAATGCCTCTAAATGTAAACATCTTACTGTTACTAAAAAGCAAAAGCCGTTAGAAACAACATATTTTCTTTCAGACGACATTTTATCTAAATCTGCATGCAAGAAAGACCTGGGTGTTTTAGTTAACACCAAGCTCTCCTGGCATGACCACATTGTAAACAAAGTAAATAAAGCCAATAAGGTACTACGACTTATAAGAAGAACTTGTGGAACCCAGGCTAACACTGATGTTATCAAAAAGCTTTACATTCATCTTGTTAGACCACATCTTGATTATGCTTCACAGGTCTGGTCTCCACATCAGGCCTATTTAAGCAATATAATTGAAGGTGTACAACGTCGTGCTACAAAACTTATGATTGGAAGCAAGTTATCATATTCTGATCGTTTACTGAAAACTGGCCTGATGTCACTTTCCTCGAGAAGAATCTATTTGGATTTACTTTTCCTATTTAAATGTCTACACGGTCAATATGACCTTGATGTGTCCGATTACCTACAATTTTATGAACTTGAACATGAATCTTATAATTTAAGAAATACTGAACTAATGTTTAAAAGTATTTATGCTAGAACGAACACATTCAAGTATTCTTTTTTTCCTAGAGTTGCACGTTCCTGGAATAAGTTACCTTTATCTGTTAAAAAGAGCGACTCAGTTTTTAAGTTCAAACAAAAGTTAAAGTTGTTTTTGTCTTCAAATCGATTGCCATGATTGTTTTTACACTGATTTGATTATCTTTTGGCTTTTTTTTTTTTTTTTTTTTTTGGTAGCCTACACTTCTTAGGGAAGTTTATTCCTGTTCCGTGGGTTTCCTACAGCATACTCGTTTTAGCGGATTTTTTTTAAGTATATGTAATATTTGTAATTTGCTTATTTGCTGTGAAACAAAATAATAAAGTTAAGTTAAATATAGGCTAGACTTTTTGATCATTTTATCCATCGGGTAGCATGTGTTTCGGGTCCCGACCTGAGTCAACATGCGATACTTTCAACTTCTCTTTGATTAATCTTTTTTCACGGTTAAACTTAAATAGTTTTAAATCTGACAACTTCACAGAGTTACAAAAATTACAAACTTCTGTTTCAGGTTTTGTCTCACAATCACCTAAATGTTTTGGGTCAGATCTGGTTAAGAGGAAGGCATCAAATTACATGTGTTGCAGTTAGGCAAATTTGTTAAATTTGTTGTCTGATGACAAAATCTAGGAAATGGTTGCTGTCCGTTGTTTGTGGCAAACTGATACTTGATTTTATGTCCCCAATGACTTGAAAAAATGAGAGCATTTAACATATCGATGATAGACTTGATAAACGAAGGCCTAACATGTTGTTAGTGTTATGGTGACAAGACATGTTGCCAAGACATTGCGGAGGTAACGCAATAGACAGATCAGAATAATTAATTTTATGTCTTGAGTTTGTTTCGCCATTTAGACGAAGAGTAATGAAAGAAATCAGTCAGCTATGAATGGAACTACCATCCAACAGACTCTTTTTCAAGAGGGTTTCCAAGCTGAGACAGAGTTTACATGTATTTACGTACAGCTGTATGTTTCGTATACCAATTGATTTGGGAACGGATTGCAGCAGACTTTCATGAACCGGCAAGTAAACTGCTTTGGCCGTTCAAACGGATAACCATAGAACGAACGAATGTTCAGTGTGTTAGAAGTCGACACAGTAAATGTGTTTGAGCCAAAGCGCACGCAAAGCTTGTTGTACGCTCTTTTGTCTTTAGTGTGCCTGAAAAACAAAGGTCTCAACTTTAATGAGGTAGGATGGTAACACGCAACTAACATGTTGAGTCACGCTCCTTTTGTTTCAAAGTGCAAACGTGCTGTGTGCGTGCGTTCACCTTATTCACTGTTTTCCCATGGAGGGTCACATAAAAATTATATGTAGCTGTAACATCAGGTATACATGTACATGTATTGTATATGAAGTCATCTTAGCAAATAAATTCAAGACATTGACAATGAAGGCACTGCAAATTTCACTTTCGTAAACGGTTGTTGCCATTTTAAAGACACTCAGACAATTTTTCAACTGGTAGAGAAAGTTTTCCTTATAAAAAAACAGAAATTTCCAATCCAGAATTGAACCTGAACCCTTCCCTTGCTATGCTCTTTCCCTAACCACTACACTACCTGATGATCGGCCACAGACCCCAAACTTTTAAGTATATACTACAGTTCATAACTGGATACATGTACATGTACATCATCATCAATAACAGGTCACTGTAGCCCTATTCCAAAATATCAAATGAATGCAATTTAACTAGGGCTAAGATGATTTAAAAAGTTACAAATTGCTTTGTTACGACACAATCCAGAGCACATAATTGCATCTATCATACTAAAGGCTTGGTTACAAATGATGGCATTGACCATTAATAATGGCAACAACCATTTACGAAAGGGAAATAGGCAAAGGCTCCATGGAGATTCATTTTATCAGTAAAGACAGAATAAATCTTCCTACCTTGCAATATTCCTTAGCTCTCGCCACTGAGGAACCTATAAGTTGTATTGCACAGAAGAAAAGAAGAAACAACATGGTAGCTTCTTATCACTAGCAGAAATCATTGATTAAAATTTACAGTCTGTCATTTTCCCAATACCTTAACATATATGCAGACTGAGACCAGGGTATTTACGTTAACAGGAAAGTTTTTTTAAAGTTTTACTTTCAACATACTTTTACTATCAAAGGGAGGGGTACCTCTTACTAACCAAGTTCGAGGTCTGTACTGTAAGTTACGGACCAAGTTTTTTCCCGTTCACTTAAGCCCCAAGTGTGCGCGGGCCATAAATGAATGGGAAAAAACAAGGATCTGTAACTCACAGTACAGACTGAGAAAACAAGGTTAGTAAGATATTTATTATATCTCTGAGGTTAATCAGGCATGCGGAAAAGGAAACTTTCAAATTCAGCAGGCCATACAGTAGAGTACAGCCGGAACAATTGACCAATCACAGCGCGCGTACTAACTGAGAGATAATATTACACTGTAGTTACAGTACACATATTATACAATATTACCTGTGTGGTTTTCATTCGGTCATCTTTCTCGTAATATTCAAGCAGCATATGAGAACAGAACTTGTCCCAGTCAACATAACCCTCTTTACCAACATCAACCTTATTGAACAGATCTTCATATTCTTCCCGTGAGCCCTTGTTCAATACAATTGAGAGAATCTCACAAAACTGATCAATATCCAAACTCAGCTCACGTTCATGACCAGACTGGTTTATCTGAGATGAAAAATAACAATATGCTCGATTAAATTGAATGTTAAAGAAAGAGATGAATTCCTCACAGTAAAGAGACTTTGTAAATATTTGGCACATGTATTATAACCAATGTGACGTTCTATTATCAATTTTGCAAAGTACTACATGTAAGAAATTCATGAAAATTACTTTAAAATAGGCCCAATTTTCATTTCATGTCAAATACAGTTACTGGATTACATTAACTAACTCTTGTCATTAACTAAAACTTATATAACAATTCATATTTCTGATGATATTTCCATTTTCTCTCAATGACTGATTAACTTCTGTTCAAAAATAAAATTTGACCCATGTACTCTTTCACTCCATATAAACAAATGTAAATTTCATTAGCAGGAACCACAAACACAAACTACTTGCACTCAGTAATTTTAACTAAGCAAAATTAGCACATTTGGATTCCCTCATCATAGCAAGTGAGAGTCTAAACATTACAATACAGATATATCCGAACCAAAATATACGCATAATTCGCGTCAGCCCAATATGTGCAAACGCGTATTCTTATATGAACATATGCGTATGTATATACACACATGCGCGTATATACGCGTACGCGTATGCCTGATTAGTATTTATGAGCTAACGTATTGTTTCTTCATTTCTTAACAGGTCATTGTTGTTTTCAATGGATTGACAGCTTGCCACAGAGCAAGAAAGAGTTTCGTTTATTTTGAATACGCGTAATACAGTGTACGCGCGTATGCCTTCAGACTAGTCTTCTTAGCAAAATGTTAGCTGAAACTAACATTTCACTCAACAGAAAATTAACTGACTGAATTTAACAGAGAGAGTATTTTGCCGTTAAATCAAACATTTACCGTTGGTTTTTTTTGGTCGAGCAGAACTGGGGATACACGCTTCAACAATCCCATCTTCATGCAGCAAACACAACTGAAAGATAACTTTTCTTTGACGCGAAGTAAACACGGTCCAAGCAAGCGCGCGACTTTAAAATAACAAAATGTGAGAGGTGCACCATACATCCTGTAGAAACTTCAATAAACAAACCTTTTCGTCAGGGAAAGAGTATTTTACCATTTCAATGAATGGTTTGAGTCAAATATAACCTGAGATATCATTTCCTTCTGAATGCTTCAAACATCTTGCAAGCGATTTGCCATCGTATGCCGAATCACAGAACTTTTCCTCAAAGAAAAAACAACTAAATGTGAGCGACGCACCAGTGAAACTTTGATAAACAATTATTTGGCGAAAGATAAAGCATTTTACCATTTGAATGAATGGTTTGTGTCAAATAAAACCAGAAATATCATTTTTTGGACAAGGTCTTCGGAACGCTTCAAATAATAAACATCTCGCAAGCAACTTGCTGACACATGGCTTAACACAAAACTTTTCCTTGAAGAAGAAAAGAACTAAACATGAGCAGCGCGCCATAGAAACTTTGATAAACAATTTTTTCATCAAGGAAAGAGTATTTTACCATTTAAAAGAATGATCTGTGTCTGTGACGTATGCGTAGTTCGGATATATCTGAGTTGCACTGTACATGGAACACACTGGTTTTTTGTGTTTACTAAGTGAAGTAAACTTGTTTTATTTACATATTTAATATGTGTTTCTTCTGTCCACTGTTACTTTTACTTTTTTACTCATGGTTTTAGGTATTGTTGTCAATGGATTAGGTCAGAAAATGCAGACAGAACACTTCCTACAACTTTAATCCAGAACACCACAGGACTACTGTAGGATCTATGGTTGCAAAATGAATGAGAAAAAATTTCCTTAACCCATTGACTACCAGCCATTTTTACATTTTCAGAGTGATTTTCCACCTGACCTTTTCCTTGTGACTCTTTACTTGAAACTACCATGGAAAGTAGTGCTGTCCTGAGGCACTGGAGGCCCAAGGTTTCTGAAAACTTTATTCTGATGTAGCTATTTTTCTCTTACACCAAAGATTTGTTACCAGAATGATAGCCACTCATCAGTCATAATGTAAATGCATAGCATTTCAATGTAACACTTCATCACAACTACAGTAACGGAACACAAACCTCGTCTTGTTTTCTAAAAAACTCAGGAAAGATTTCCACACATCCCTTAATAATGATTATTCATTATTACTATACATGCATCACTACTACACTAACCCTGTTGCAAAAACCAGTAGAGTTTGAGCCACAAAGTGCATGTATAATAATAGGGCTGTGCGGAAATCTAACCAAAACTCATTAATTTTTGCGTTTTCTCTGCAAATGCCACCCGGCATGGTCCATTTCAAA
>OX419346.1:12390342-12392842 GCA_948470475.1 Galaxea fascicularis
CTATAAACTCCTATAAATTGAGATAAATCCTATATTTTCCTATATTTTAAGCCTTCTTGTAAAAAAAAGAATATTCAAGAAATGTAAAAGTTGTATTGGCGTTTAAAATCCACAATCCAGGAGATTTTTTGTCACAAATATCTGTTAGAAACAGCTTAGAAAGCAAATTGCCCAATTTGCACTCTTGCAATGGATTGTGGGTTGACTGTGGGGGGTCTTTCTGACTGCCATGTTGGTGTTGAGAGGTGAGTTTATATTTTACATCCATTTCCATCCTCTTTGTATTCTAACAATAGCTGTTTATCATTATGTCACCTCACTTGAGATTGATGACCCTTTGTTCTTGTATCTATTTTGAATGAGAAAAGCAAATACACTTGTTGCTTCAATGTTTCTTTTATGATGTAACATCAGATACGGAACGAACCACTTTTGTTTCTGATGTGATTATTATCCTTTCGTCCAAAAATGCCTTTTATCTTGTAGAATAACTTACTTAGATGCTTTAATGTGAAATGAAAAAAGTTATAATATAAATTAAAGTAAATAAATCCGTGAGTTTGCTGATATAAGATCTGTTTCAATACGATTACATGTACATTGTGTTTCTGCTGTTTTGTGGTTCAAGTTATATTTTTAAAAACAGTCAATATTTGGTCTGTGCATTCAGCCACTCTATCTGAGGAAGTATAAGGTTATTTTGGTGGTACACTACATGTCACATTTCAGATTTGCATGGCCCCCTGGAAAATGATCAAAGGATGCAAATAACTTAATGCTGTATTAACCAGTAAATAATTATTCGCAAGTTCTACTTGAATGGAAACCCTGCAGCTTTTTTAAACAACTTCTACCTTTGTTTAGAATTGTTCAACAACAGATAATCTTTTTTTTGGTCATTAATTAGAGTGAGACTACATTGGCAGACATGCCCAAACATGAGACAAAGTTTAATGACCGCTGGCTAGATGAAATAGATGGAAATGGCCATAAACTCAGGTTGTGGTGTTCCAAAGGGAAAACTGATACGACTGCATACTGTTTTGTGTGTAAAAAGACAATTCAGTGTGGGAATGCAGGGTTTGCCCAAGTTCTTCAACATTCAGAGAAGAGTAAGACACACATTCGTCTTGCAAACATAGCATGCAGTGACAGTCAGACAAAGATAGCATTTAAAACCATTCATAATTCATCGTCCATAGAATCACAGGCTACTTCAGAGGTATCAGAAATAATTCCTGTACCAGTGCGTAATATTTGTGTTACAAGCAAGAAGGATGATACTACTAAAGCAGAGATTATTTGGGCAGCCAAAACAGCGAATCACAATTACAGTTTCAGGTCAAGTGATGGTATCGGAGATACATTTAGAGCGATGTTCAGCAATCCTGAAACACTCGAAACTTTTTCAATGAGCAGAACAAAGTTGTCGTATGTAATTGGACATGGTATTGGACCTGTTTTCAAAGAAGAGCTCATTTCTGACGTTAGAGCTTCACAGAGTCCCTTCAGTGTTCAGTACGACGAAACAACACAGTCTCAAGTTAAAAAGCAGATGGAGTTGCACATCCGATACTGGTCACCAGTCCACAATGAGGTGTGGATAAGGTATTACACATGCTGAGGGTGCTACAGTTGCAAGTGCCATCATGTCTACATTTAGAAGCGATGACGTGCCCCTTACTCAACTGTTAACACTAGGGAGTGATGGACCTAATGTTAACAAGACCATCTGGAGAGAAATGGAACAGAAAATTCGCGAGGTTTACCCTGGTTTCCAAGAACTTGTGGATGTTGGAACATGCAACATTCACATTGTTCACAACAGTTTTGGTAAGGGCTTGGACAAGTATGGAAAAGATGCTGAGCAATTCGTCATTGACTTGCACAGCCTTTTTAAATACTCAGCTGCTCGCCGAGAAGACTTCAGGAAGTTGCAGTTGAATCTGGATGTCGAGCTTAAGCTCTTTATAGAGCATAGTAGTCTTTGGTGGTTGTCCATTGGTCCAGCTGTTCGAGGAATCTTGGAACAGTTGGAAGCCATTGTTCAGTTTGTTAAGTTCTTGGAAAGTGATCCAAAGAAAATACCCCAAAGTGCAGTGTTCAAACGCGTGCAAGCTACAGTGAAGAGGGCTGAAATTCTTGTACAACTGAATTTCATTGCTTCTACTGTTACTCTCTTTGAGGCATTGGTTTTGAACTTTCAGAATGATGAACCCAAGATTCACATTTTTTATGAACAGATGGGAGATCTAATGAAGAATTTTCTTCTTCGATTCATGAAAGGGGAAAAGGTCGAGGCTATACGTGCGCACCAGTTGTCAACCGTTGATCTCGCACGTCACAGTCAACTCTCAGATAGAGATCTCGTGATAGGAGAACCAACCAGACAGGAACTTAAGAAACTCAAGGAAGATCAACAAAAGGCTCAGCTGTTGGGGATCCGTGCCTTTTTTACAGCTGTTGCCGCCTTTCTACAGACCAGGCTTCCATTTGAGAA
>OX419346.1:12407842-12445342 GCA_948470475.1 Galaxea fascicularis
AAGAACGATGAGTTCGAAATAGCGGGGAATTCGAAATACCCGAGTTCAAAATAGCTGATAGTAAATGACTGAATCCAAGGCAATTCGATCTTAGTTCGAATTAGCCGGGACTTCGAATTTAAACTGAGTTCGAAATAGCGGGGTTCGGCTGTAGTTTTCCAGAGGAGTTTGTTCAAGCAGAAATGGACTCATTGCGGCTTGCGAATGGAAGTCCGTATCACGGAAAAGCTTCTTCCGAACGCGAAACTGTAGCGTCATCGTTCGGATTGCTAGCGGTGATACTACGGCAAAATTTAGACAAAAGTACCCTTAGGGAGGATGGAACACTCAGTCAGTTAAAAAAGCTTGTCAAGGCTATTGATTTTAGCGAATGCCCTAGGGAAGCTAGTCATGGCAGCGATCGTCCTTTGAGCCGCGCGCCGTTTGGCGATACCCTCTACACAAGTGCTTGATGCCAGCAATGAGATAACTTCTGCAAATCCCGTTCAGATGCAAACGAGTAATCAGAGGACACCGTCATCCAGCGGCCTTGCAATGCCGGTCAAAAGCTCAGCAAATTTAAAAGAAATTTGCGAAAACACTGACATCGATACACCAGAAAAGGCCATGATGGTAGAGAAACAAGGAAAAGTCGTGATCGGTGATATCAATGAAGTGTGTAATAGGCACAGAGAATCGCTGTCAACAGTGCTTTCATTTTTTAGACGATACATAGGTACACTTAAACAATCTTGAAGTTGTGGCAAGTAGTAATGAGCAAAAGAGAAAAAAAAATACAAGGGTACACTGTCCATTTTCAGAAGCTGCACCTTTTCTCAAGCATTGTATTACTTGAAAATTTTATCCCTCTTAGTTCTTATACAAGTTAAGTGGTACTTACTGTTCCCACACCAACTAAGCGCACTCCGACGAATCATCTGGGCGCCGAAGGCCTTATACATGTAACAGTACTAAAACTGATAAGGAAGCTTAAAAGAATAATAAAATGTATGTGTCAAATTATTCAACTGAACAGTCATTGTGCTGGCTACCGGCAGTTTCACATGCTTAGAGCGCTTCTCCATTACATCAAAATACTAAGTTTTAACAAGTATACTTTTATGTTACATCAAACTGTTTGAGGTGTGTCACCCGTTAGTTCTGATGATACAAAGTTAAGGGCAACCTCGCAAAAATGATTACTATACTTTTATGTTACATCAAACTGTTTGAGGTGTGTCACCCGCCAGTTCTGATGATACAAAGTTAAGGGCAACCTGGCAAAAATGATTACTACACTTTTATGTTACATCAAACTGTTTGAGGCGTGTCACCCACCAGTTCTGATGATAAATACAAGTTTAGTGCAAACTGGCAAAAACAATTAGTATACTTTTATGTTACATCAAACTGTTTGAGGTGTGCCACCCGCCAGTTCTGATGATAAGTACAAACTTAAATGCAAACTGGCAAAAATGATTACTATACTTTTATGTTACATCAAACTGTTTGAGGTGTGCCACCCGCCAGTTCTGATGATAAAAACAGTTAGTTTAGGGCAAGCTGGCAAAAATGATTAGCATGCTTTTAAGTTACATAAAACTGTTTGAGGCGTGTCACCCACCAGTTCTGATGATAAATACAAGTTTAGTGCAAACTGGCAATATGATTAGTATACTTTTATGTTACATCAAACTGTTTGAGGTGTGCCACCCGCCAGTTCTGATGATAAATACAAAGTTAAGTGCAAACTGGCAAAAATGATTACTATACTTTTATGTTACATTGAACTGCTTGAGGCGTGCCACCTGCCAGTTCTGATGACAAAGTTAAGTGCAAGCTGGCAAAATGTGGGTTTATTTTGTCATTGGGGATTGTTCCAAGAGGTTTTTCACTACGTAATTATCCTGATTTTCTCGTTTCTTACAAACCGACATTTCCAAAATCCCAATTCAACCTGGATATTGCTCTCAACTACTATAATTATTAACAAATTATCTGCAAAACACTGTCAACACTTGAATAAATTTGAATAAGAAGAAGCATTTGAGAATCCAACAAATTAATTAATATTACAAGTTTGTGATAAATATTATTACATACTAACTACTAAACCACCACAACACAAACCTATATATTAGACTACATAGGCGTAACGTGTATGAATTTAAAGCAATTCTTCCACAGCCATCAGTTAAATCAGGTTGACTCTTTTTAAAAAGTGTGAGAAAAAGAGCAATTAATTCTCAAAATCAATACTGAAATATACATGTGCTATTTATATGTTTGCATATACCTTCCAATGTTGATACCACAACCCAATTTTTCCGCCCTGTGCTCAGTGCTTGCAACATCAGAGCTCCTCTTGAAAAGTATTTTCGGGGTTACCTGGCATTGCTCGGGAAATCAGTTGCTTCTGGAAGAGGAGAAGAACGCTTCTTTGGATCCGTTCTTGTATCACACGTTCGTGTATTTGGTTTTTCATTTCCTTCTCCGCGCCTTCTTACGGTTAGGTTCGCTGCTCTTTGCCGCTCCCGCTTTCTTTTTCTTTGCACAAGAGTAAGTGCAGTGTGTAAGTGACCCGCACTCGCTTCAAATTCTGCTTTTGCGAATTACATTCACTGGCGGAGTCCACCATCTCGCTGTGCGTTTAAAATATATTCACTTGGCGTCACTGTTTTTTAACTCACGATCTAATTTCACAAGGCGTTTTTATTTATCATGAGTGAATCAATATGTTCTACCCTTCTGGTTCATTTCTAAAACAAGGACAGCTTCCATGACATTAAAACAGATTATGACGCCTTGCCGGTCTCAGGGGAAAAGAAACCCAGTGGGCGATAAGTTGAGGTATGTCAGGAATGCTAGTGTATTTCACTAGCATTCCTTTGCAGTACTTACAGCACACGTCTGCTGCGTCCCCTCATGGGTATTAACAACTACTGTTGCCCCTACTAAGTGATGTTTAACCTGGGGCACTTTACACCCAGGAGACCGACAGGAGTCCACAAACAACCCTAAAAGTAAATCCAAAGAACAAATAAATTTTTTCCCCTTTGCTAACTCCACCTCCTTTTGGTAGGAGTACTGCTCATCTCCTCTGCTTAGCTTCTGATGAGGGCCATACTCCAGTCCTTCAACAGCTGATTCTTGACCAATGGCCTGTTCATCAACCCCATCATCTTCCTCACAATCAGCAATCTTGCTGTCAACACCACCATCATCGGCCTCACCACCAGCACCATCACCCCCAATGCCTTCAACACCAGGCACCTCAGAACCAGGATTTCCCTCATCATCTGGAAACTCTTCAGTGGTCACATGTAATCTGTAAAAAAAGGTATACCATTAACCCTTTCACTCCAAGAGTGAATAATGGAGTGCTATACAGTGTTTCCACCTTTTTGGTCATATAATAGAAAAGATTGGCCAATCCTATTTATCTCTGGTTTTTACACAAGTCATCAATAAAAGTTATCACTGTTTTCAGACAAAGTGAATGCTTCTACAAGGTTTAAATGAGCATAAGAATGATTGGTAGTCATTGCCACCAAAATCTATCCTTACATGATATGTACTAAAGCAAGGTCATAAGAAATTTACTGTAGATGCAACAAATAAAAATTTTCCCTCATGTAATAATAATTACTACATTATTATTGATTTCCAAGTGGGTGACAAGGCAGCCATGCATGCTAGTTATAAAAAAAAATTTAATTCCCAGAAGAGGGAAAGCAATAAATCAACATGCCTGCTGTGATGTCAGCCATAAACAAGTGATCATCATTGCTTAAAATTAATTATACAACATAAATAGTGTTACCCCAATTCTGAATCAGTGTCACTGTCAGCATCGATACATATGTCTTTGTTCAGTTCTTGGATGGCAGAATTATAAAGTGCTTGACAACTGAAAAAAGGCAGCAAAACAAAATGTTCAACTGTGGTATAACAAGACTGTTCATAGGCAATGTACTCCACAAATAAATAAAACTTTCATGCTCGGCTCAGAGATCACCCTGATGACAAAGTGCCTGTCAAGAGAAAGATACATGTGTATGACTTGCAAAAACCTGACAAGCAGTAAGGAAAACTCAAGTTAAAGCACCAGAGAGATGTCCTCATCAACTACACTGTAGAAGAGTTCTCAGTAGTTGAACTAGATCAGAGTACAAATAGACTGACTGATGAAGATGAATTAAGTGGTCTTTGAAATATATATACATATATATATATACATATGCATAGATATGTATACTGTCGAGTATCATACCTCACATCTGCATCAGAAATAGACTCTTCTGAATCAGAACACATATTCTCATTGTCAGAAAATAAAGACGAGTTCAAACTATAATCGAAAAAAAGCAAATAAATAAATCAGATGAGACTGTTGTCTGTGCTCATGATATTTAAATAAAGATGACAAACTTTAATTGTAATCAATTTATGTATTTGTAAATGCAACCTACATTGCTGATTTATTGCTCTCGTCATCTACACCAACAAGATCTCGAATGGGAGTCTCACTCCAAAGCTCAGAAGTGCTGGTATCAAGGTTTAACTAGAGTTGAGGTCTGTGGCCCTTTAAGAAAAATATGTTTTTATCGAAATTCAACATTCAAGCGAAAACAAAAACAAATGGTAATCGACATGAAACATTAACATGCATTGAAGCAAAAGCATCCTCGCACCTTCACTTTCGTCTTTTGACTGTCTTCGGGCACATGTCGTAAACACACGAGAGTTCGCCGTAGTATGCTCAATTTCCCTTCAAAAACAAACACAAGGTACGATCATAATTTTGACTTGTTGACATAAAAAACCTTTTTAACAGTTAACTCATCAGGCAAAGAAAACCAAAACTTACTTTCTCCAATATTCAAGAGATAACAAATGTGCCGCGAAATCGCTGTCACTATAACTTTCGTATCCTGCCTCGAACTTCGCACCAAGCCAGGACTGAAATATATTATTTTCGAGGAAAATTGTTGACGGTTTTTAAACCACTCTCTTTTGTACTGTTTCAGGTCATAAATCGTTTTTTTGCGACCAGAGTTCCTTCGTTTACCTCCGTGGCCGCCTCCGCCACTTGCATCCGCCATCTTGTCGGGACAATCTTGAAATATTCTGCAGAATTTTTCAAGTTTTGAGCTTCGGCCCGCACATGCGCAGTTCATGATATTTATCCTTTAAGTTGCCAATGAGAAGCTGTTTTCGTTGATAAATACGTAACTTGATAAGTAACTTGACCACTGCCACCAGGAGCTCAGCCTTCTTTAGGTCCTTTAGACACGTGGAAACCATTGCCGAGGTCAGTGAAGTTAATCGTGGAAATTCTGGAAACGACAAGGTGGAATGCATCATTGATTGCGTAGCTTTTTTCTACGAAGAAGGAAAAGGTGGCGAAAACTACTGGGCGAAAAATAAATTCAGATGTCGTCTTAACAGGGATGAAAGACGGCTTTGTAAGCTAAGGGAGTGCATTTGGTAAGTTTGTAACTATTCTTTATATCGGAATGTCTTTACAGTCTAGGGTCGTCTCGAGGTCATTCTGATACCGGTATATATCGGCTCCAAGGTCCTGCGACTTTCTCGACCTTCTATTTTTGCAAACGATTATCGATATTGAAGGGTGAAAGGGTCATTGAAAGCGCTCCGGACAGCGATACCGGTAGATCGTTTTCACTGTCACGCAACGAAAAAATAAATCAAAAGCTGTTCAGTGGATATAGTTTTATTTCTTTTATTGCTTGGCAGCTTTTCGGGTCAACTTCTCACGGTAATGTTCATGGAACTTCATTCAAACGACCTCTCCGGGTAAGTACAAGAAAACTGATTTAAGGGTATCAACAGTATCGACGCGTAGGCATGCATTGACAAGAGTACATTTTGTTGTGTTTATTCTGTGGAAAATTGTTTAGGTATAAAAGTACTACGTCAAGTGTAGACGTTAAAATCATGTAGCTAAAAATAATTGTTGCGGTGACGGTGTTTCGTCGACTTTTCTTGCGGTGATGCGGTGTTCATTAATTTTTTTTGCGGTGTTGCGGTGTTTAGGGGCCCCCCATGTCCCCCTCTATCTACCACGAAAGATTTTCATACTCAGCCTTGCCGTTACAGTGATATGGTTTTTCACTTTGCAAGACCAGTCCCAAACTCAAAGGACGTAAAATGGCACAGAAAAAGGTCATAACAAACCTAAGTCGCGAAACTCTCACGACGACTTCCAAACATTAGGGACCTCAAGCAACGACGACGAATTGGACGACGACGACAAGTAGAACTGCTGAGGGACTAGGCCGAGGACCTCATTCACGGCGGGAAAACAAAAATGTTAAGCGTGCGCTTGGACGTAGACGAAGACACGTAAACAAAACAGTACTCATCTATCGTGAAAATCGAGAAACAGTCCAATAATTTTATCATGTCTTCTAAGACCTACTGTTTTTGAGTTATGAGGACGGTATTCTAGATGAAGATGAGTTTTCGCTTCTACATGAGCAATTTATGCCAAAAAATCCCAATTTTTCGTACGAAGAATACGACAGGTTTTCCGTCTATGAGATGAACGATGCCGAGTGCTTGGCAGAATTTAGATTTAGAAAGCACGACTTGCAAATTCTCTCAGAGGTTCTTCAAATACCTGACTCCTTCAGACGCTATCAAAGAAGTGTTGTTGACGGAATGGAGGGTCTCTGCATTCTTCTTAGAAGACTAAGTTATCCATGCAGATATCGTGACATGATTTCTCGATTCGGACTGCCAGTACCAGTTCTCAGTATGGTCAGTAATGATGTCTTGGATTTTATACGTAACACTCACAGACATCGCATAACACAGTGGAACCACAATGTGCTTAATCCAGCTGCATTACAGATTTACAGTAACGCCATTGCCGACAAAGGAGCTGCTTTACATAATTGTTTTGGGTTCGTTGATGGGTCCGTTCGACCCGTTTGCAGACCAGGAGAACACCAAAGAGTCATCTACAACGGCCATAAGAGGGTTCACGCTCTAAAATTCCAGTGTGTGGCTCTACCCAATGGTTTAATCGGTAAGCTATATGGTCCAGTGGGTAAGTTTTGCTGGGAGTGTTTGTACAAAGAGAGCTGAGTGGGCGATTTGAATTTCACTATGTTTTTAACAAGAAAAATTGGAAGAGTGTGATGGTTAAAGAGTGAGTTGCGAAGGAGACAAACCTGTACAAGAAGTATTTATAGTTCCTTACGTATTTTTTTACTTCTTTTTACTGTTTTAGAGGGTCGTAAACACGATGCCAGCATGCTAGCTGATTCAGGACTTCTTCAAGACCTGCAACGCTTTGCAAATTCACCAGCTGGCAATCCATTTTGCTTGTACGGCGATCCGGCATACTCTTAAAAAATTTACTTACAGACGCCATTCCGAAATAGAGCCCTTACTGCCCCAATGATTGCTTTCAACCAGTCTGAGTACAGTTCGAGAGTCTGTAGAATGGCTGTTTAATGACACTGTCAATTATTTTAAGTTTATGGACTTTGAAAAGAATCTGAAAATTAGTTTAAGTAGTGTAGGAAAGATGTATGTCGTTTGCGCAATTCTCAGGAATGCTCTTACATGCCTATATCCAACTCAGACATCTCAATACTTTAACTTAGATCTGCCAACATTACAAGACTACTGTGCTTGAGAGTAATTCAACCAGTATACCGATAATCACAAAGGAATGAACGTCGTATGTGAATAGCAATGCATTGTTTTCTGTCAAGGTGTATCAAGAGAAGGCAGGTTAATTTGATACAGTTGTGTATTAATAAATGAAAAAACTGCTTTATATGATTATTTTGTTTAAACTTGAGTTCCAGCCAAGAGTGACAGCATCTGGGATGCATTAACTGGTGACAGGGGCCTGCTGGCGAATGGTCCAATCATACATTCTACCACAAAATTAGAAGTTCATTATTTACCAGAGGAAGGGGAGGGGGAGGGAGAAGGGGAGAGGAAAACTGTTGCCCCATCCGTTTCTGATACAATGTACATTTTCTGGCATTCCAACCTTTTACAGACAACCCCTCAATTCCACCACAAAAGATGCCTACAAGAGGTTTCATTTTATTGCCAGTCACACAAGATAGGCATATAACCATCAAAAAAAAACTTGACACTTTGAAACACAAACCTTAAATTTAATCAACATAAAATGTTGTAGCTTCAAATACAACACTGCAGTATGTAACCAGTCAGACAAGATGCACAGAAATCTTTGAATAATGAATCTTGGATTTAATCAATGTAAGGTTTTGCAACAACAGTAATCAATTAGAACTTTGCAGTCTCAAAACGTACCTTAAATACAAACAGTGTATTATTGCATGTCTGGAAAATATGTATGCTACCTCAGCACTTTTTCACAATAAAACTTCCAGTGACAACAACATTGAACTCAAAGGCTTGGACGGATAAAATAGTGGATACTTAACTGTTCTTGTTTTGGCCCTTTGCAAGCAAACAAAGCATGAGCTGAGTCTGCTGCTGCTGCTGTTGTTGTGCTATCATTTTCATCATATCCTCCTTTTGACTCAGCTTTCTTCGTCTCAGCTCCAAATCTTCCTTCCTCAGCACGCTCTCTCTTTCTGACTTTTCTTTCAGAAATTGCACCACTTCCGACGTCGATCTTCTACTTTTCTTCCCCGTCTGGGCTTCTTCGTCTTGTTTCTCAGCATTCCTTTTCTTGGTTTCACCCAAACGCTCAACCGCTCGGTTGCGGTGCTCCTCCGCTGCTGCCTTTTCAGCTCTCTTGTTATCATCTTGCAGGTTTCTCGCATCCGTGGCCGCCTTCTCTTTCTCTATAATTTCTTCTAACGCTTTGTCTAGCTTTGTTTCCTCACAGTCTATCCCAGAGCTTCCTCCATTCTCATTTTCGCTTTGTACTTTTGTTGAAGTAATGTCAGCCTATCTCTGACACTTCTTTTTGATACTTTAGACTTTGGATGATAAGTGTAACGACAGGCGGAAAGACACAGAGTCCGCAAAACACAACTTATTTATTCCAGTTGAACAGCAACAACAAAACTTCAAGATGGCTTCGTACAAGCTGGGTCACGTGACACGCAAGGCGGGAACTAGACTTGTACTTCATGTAACCATACTCGTTACATCTCCCTTCCTAAGTCTAATAGTTTAGTTTATGCATACAGAACGTTAATGATAATAAAAAAAGCAATAACATATTGTTCAAATCTGCCTTAGAAAATCTCCTATATTAAAACGCCCCTGCACAAGTACATAATAAAGCCAAATTGAAAAAAAGGCCAACAAGGCAGAGTCATTGTCTTATTTCAGCACTCGTAATCTTTTAACCACACTGGGGGGCGGCGGTCCCGCACTGGACGACCTTCAGTATGAGGCCCAGAAACCACTGGTGATGATGGTATCATTGCCTGTGGCGGCTCAGCAGGACTTGACTCCAGTTCCATTGGATCGGTCATGTCGAGGTTTGTCTCCACTGACTCCGGTAACTCCTCGGGTGTTGCTCTGAGCCATTTGCGGTTCCGACGATAATGCTTTCCGTTCACGTCAACCAAGTAGGAACGGGTCCCCTCCTCTCCAATGACGTGCCCCAGTGACCATTCCTTCTCGCGTGGCAATCGCATTCTAATGGCATCACCGTCAAGCAATTTTGGCAGTTCATGTGAGTGACGATCATAGTGTTTCTGCTTCTGCTTCCTAATCTTGATCTTTTCGGGACATCAGTTATCACCTGTGGAGTTAACAATTGCTTGGCTACTGGGAGACGGGTGCGTGTTCGCCTACCATATAGTAGCTGAACAGGAGAAGCATTCATACCCTCAGTTGGTGTGTTGCGCCACTCAAGTAACGCCAGCAGAGGATCACGCTTATCAGCTCGGGCTTTGGTCAGCAATGACTTGCAAGTCTTAACTGCATTTTCCACACGACCATTACTTTGTGCGTGATAAGGGCTTGATGTGACGTGGTGAAAATCCCATTCCTTACTGAAGGTCTGGAAATCTTCACTGTTGAAGGGGGGCCCATTGTCACTGATGAGAGTCACAGGAATACCATGCCTGGAAAACCACGCCTTTAGAATGGTGATAACACGGTTGCTGGTGGTGCTACTCATATCTTGCACTTCAAAATAACCAGAGTAGTAATCAACGGCTATCAAAAATGATTGCCCGTCCAGCACGAAAAGATCAACACCAACTTTCTGCCATGGCAAATTAGGCACATCATGAGGCTTTAAAGGCTCTTTACATTGTTCAGGCTGATAACGGTTACAGATTCCACACCTTGACAAGTGATCTTTGAGCTGGGCTGTGATTCCAGGCCAGTAAATAATGTCGCGGGCACGACGCAATGTTCCTTCTATTCCAATATGTGATTCATGCAGGCTCTTTACAACACCAGAACGCTCTTTAAATGGTATCACAAGGCGATGACCCTTGTATACCAATCCATCTTCTATGGTCAGCTCATCACGGCTGTTCCAATACAGCTCAATTACTTGCCTCCGACGCCGGTCATATTTGTGAGCTTCTGACAGGGTCTCTGGCCAACCCTCATGAATAACATCAGACAGGATCTGTAATTCTTCATCCTTAGCAGTCTCCTTGCGCAGCTCTTCCAGACGAGTGGGGGAGACACTTAGATCTTCACCATTTTTAATCTGCTCTAACTCAAAAGCGAACAGTTGTTCTCTGACAGAACGGATGTCACTGTCCTGGGTCTGACTCACTGGTTCCTTTTCCAAGTAAGCGCGACTTAATGTGTCAGCCAAGAACATGGTCTCTCCTTTCTTATATACCACTTGGATGTCATAGTTCTGTAGGCGGAGACGCATGCATTGGAGGCGTTTTGGCGAACTGTGGATTGGCTTCTTGAATATGGTTTCCAACGGCTTGTGGTCTGACTGCACAATTACATTGCTCCTTCAAAAAATGTAATGATCAAATTTCTCACACGCATAAACTATGGCGAGTAGCTCTTTTTCAATCTGCGCATAGTTTTGTTCCGTTTGAGTCATCACACGAGAGCTGTAAGCCACTGGGCGCTCCTCCTGTAGCAGAGCTGCACCAAGTCCACTTTGGGAAGCATCGCATTGAATGACCACTGGCTTATTCACGTCATAGTAGGCAAGTACAGGTGCAGATACAATCATTTCCTTGACATGGGCCACAGCATCAGTATGACTTTGCAGCCAACACCACTCAGCATCCTTTTCAGTGAGTTTTCTCAAGACTTCTGTTTCTTCGGATAGACGTGGGAGGAACTTTGCCAAGTAGTTCACCATGCCCAGGAACCTACGTAAGGACTGAACATCAGTCGGGTCTGGCATCCCCACAATTGCCTCAACCTTGTGTGGATCTGGTTTCAGTCCCTCACGGGTTAGAATGTGTCCGATGAAGGGAACTTCTTGCTGTCTCAGTCGGGCTTTCTTCTTGTTCAACTTCAGGTTTCTCTCACGGCAACGGTCTAGGAAGGCACGCACATTCCGGTCATGGTCTGTCTGCCACTCAGCAGGTGTGTTGCCAAATCCAACGATCACAAAATCATCTGCAATTACTTCTACTCCTTTAAGCCCCTCAATGTGCTCTCGCATTTTGCGCTGCCAAATTTCCGGTGCACTATTGATGCCGAATGGCATTCGCTTCCAACGGTAGCGCCCGAACGGGGTGTTAAACGTTGTTAAACTACTAGACTCATCGTCAAGTTCCACTTGCCAGAAACCATTACTGGCATCAAAAACACTGAACAATTTTGCCCCATTCAGCCTAGTTGCAATTTCTTCAATTGTCGGCATCGGGAAGTGTTCACGCTTTATGGCAAGATTCAGATCCCTGGGATCCAAACAGATGCGTAACTTGGTTTCCCCCTCAGCTTCGGTGGATGGCTTGGTCACCACTAGCATACTGGATACCCAGTCAGTAGGATGGTCGACTTGTTCGATTATGTTAGCAGCTACCATTTCTTCGAGTTTCCGCTGAACTCGCTCAGTCATCGCAACAGGTAAACGCCGCGGAGGATGCACTACAGGTCTGATGGACTCGTCTGTTACAATGTGGTACTGTCCGTCCAACTTTCCAAGGCCTTCAAATACATCGTCATACTCTTCCAGCAATGGCTCTGTGTCGGACTTAAGTACATTGACGCGTGGATCTCGGTCACTGTCTAGAATCTTTATCAAGTTCATTTCCAGCATTGTCTGCTTAGACAGTATGGGCTCATACCCATGGCCCCTGACTACATTGACTTCAATTTTGTGTGCGTTTCCTTTGCGGGAGACATACACTGTGGCTTTGCCCTCGATGGGTTGCTCATCTCCATTAGCTAAAACCAGGATTGACTTACCGCGTGCATTGAGGAAATTCAAGTGCAGATCACCAGTCACCTTCTTGTACACATCCAAAGGCAAAAGATTGCATTCAGCCCCCGTGTCCATCAAGAAGCTTACATCATGACCTGAAAGGGGGTTAGACGCTTTTGATACAGTGAGGGTAACCATCTCACGACCTCCGTTTCCAACACCTGCGGCACTTAAATAAAATCGCTCTTGGACAGAAGACACCTTGCTTTTTGCTGGGCACTTGACAACAAAATGATTCCTTTTTTTACAATATGCACAAATCTGGCCAAAGGCAGGGCAGCTACGTCTTTCGTGGTTCCTACCACAGAATCTACAGTCCTTGATCCAGCCACTGCTGACAGATGGGACATTTTCTCACTGCTCTTTCTCTTTCTCTTTCACAGCACTCAATCCAGACTCAGCAGACATAACTTTCATTTGAACAGCCGTACTCTCGGCGGCACGAGCGATATCTATAGCTTTCTCAAGGGTCAATTTCTTCTATTTGAGCAAATTTTCACGTACCTTGGCAGTTTTGGTACCTGTCACCAGTCGATCCTGGCGAAGCTGATCGGGTGTGATTGACTCGAAATCACAATTTGCTGCAATTCGGCGAAGCTCCGTCAAATATTGATCAACAGTTTCAGATTCCCGCTGATCCCGCGTAAAGAAAAGAAAACGTTCGTAAATAGTGTTTTCCCTGGGAATGCAATACTCTTCGAACTTGCTTACAACCGCAGCGATTTTCTTCGCGTCGTCTGGCGAGGCCCACGTGAAGGTACGAAACACCTTGTTCGCTTCTTTTCCAATTACGGCCAAAAGTGTTGCTACTTGGCGTGCTTCTTCCTCTTTATCTAGCTTCGTAGCCAGCCTGTAATTATTCCAAGCAGAAACCCAAGTTTGCCAATTGGACGCTGTCGAACCATCGTTTAGCTCGAATATGTCAGGAGGAGGTATTTGGAAATTCGCCATGGTTGTCAAACTTGAAGCCGGATTTTCGCTATCTTCAACACTGGTTTCAGTCATAAATTCTGCCACAAATCATTCTTTTTCGTGACGTGTGGATCCGGGAAACTTCTGACACCATGTAACGACAGGCGGAAAGACACAGAGTCCGCAAAACACAACTTATTTATTCCAGTTGAACAGCAACAACAAAACTTCAAGATGGCTTCGTACAAGCTGGGTCACGTGACACGCAAGGCGGGAACTAGACTTGTACTTCATGTAACCATACTCGTTAAAATAAGAAGCATTTAAATTGGCTGCTATTTCGTTCCATAAATCTCCTCTTTCCTTACTACGGTAAGGATGTTTCCAAGGTTCAACAACTTAAACCTCTTCGCAAAGATTCAAGTCGTGGACTTCTGTCCACTCCATTCTGAGGAAATTCACATCAAAATATAAGTTAACTTTTCGGAAAATTACAGTCTTACATGACCTTAACGACATGAACATTTACGGCTTAAAGCAACTGTAAAAGATTACATATAGGTCGGAATTAAGGAAAAACGAAACAGGTAATCGTTTTGTTAGTTCTCTATTTCACCTTCTTAAAATGTTTTGCTGACAAGATGGAAATTCCACAAAGGAGGATTTTTTGACTGTTTGCAAAATTTTTATATTTCAAAATCGCAGCAAGATGCAATATTGTGGAAAGATCAGAGGCTAAAGAATATCCAACTTTTCATTTCAAAAGCCAGACATAAATTATCATCCTAAACAAGATGAAAAAATATAAATTTATACTCACGTTCTCTCGACGTTCGGACAGGGCGGCAAAGATGGCGTTTTCAAGTTCAGAACTTCGCTCACCTTCACATGGATGACAAGTGAAGCATGCGCAGCAGCGCGCTAAGCCGCATTTTCACTTCCGGTCGTCGTCCTCAGGGTTTCTCATCGACCTTGGTTAAGGTCCCTATTCTGTTGCCGTCGTCGCCGGCCACGAGACGATGCTCAATCTTGGGCAACACCCTTTTGCACATGCGTAGTGGGGCTTTCCGCTGTGCCGACCTCGTTGGAACCATCCCAGAGCTCCCAGAACTCAACCAGAGCTCTCGATCTGGGGATGAAGGTCGAGGCGGGCAATTCGACCTTTCTGATTGCGTCGCCACTTGTCGCCGCGTACTATGATGACTACAGATGAGAAAGCCTCTTCAAAAAGGTACGTTTCTGACTTCAGATTGCTTCTTTTTAATTTCATATGGGCTTAACCGACGATTTTTGCAAATAAATTTTCTATACGTATATGGACGAGCAAACTGCTCTGTTCTGGATGCAGATCTCCAAGAGCGAGCAAGCTTATTTCCTTCAAGTTTAAAACTGAACTAAAAGAATTTACGAGATTTGTGAGTCACTTTGTTGTCTTATTTTCAACTTGGACTTACAGTTTATTTACTACTGTCCTGTACACACATAGTCATTTCAGATCAAGCGTTTCAATTGTTAATTTGTTTAGCGTTTGATTTGCCAAAGCTCGAGTTTTTCTAGAAGGTAGGATAACTCTTTAACATGACTTGATTCACAACTGAAAACAAAACCAGAGGTTGATGTTCAGAATTCATAATAAGGCTTCCGTTTGTGTTCATTTGTCTCTTAGTTTTTGCTTCTGTTTTCCTGTTTTGGTACTTGTTGTTGTCGTTTTTCTTTCGACCCTCAAAAGCATAATTTCATTCAAGCTTTGACCGCACCGCCCAACCACTTAGCTCTATTAGCCTATGCTATTTCTAAGTGGCTGTGCTCCCAGTAATCTACAAAATTACCTTTTTACCTGAATATTCTCTGTAAATATCAGAGGGCATATTAAAGATGGTTGTTGTTGTTGATGTCCAGGGTTTTTCACTAACCCCATGGACATTATTGAGAGATCCAAGGCCAGAAATGAAAAAGACCAATGGCAGGTTGCAGCTAATAAGGAGAAAGCTGTTGCAGATGTTGGTGTAGCAGTAGATATGAAAAAGGCCTCTATGGAAACATTTTCGCAAACCAAAAAACGGAGGGGGGAACAAGATGTGAAAAAAAGCAAGAGGGCTACAGGATCAGATACAGTAGCATTTTTGAGAGAAAAGGCAGAGCTGGATGCCGAATTGAAGAGAGAGGAGCTAAAGATCCGCGGACAAGAGATGAAAGATAAGAAAGCTTAGCAAGATAATCTGCATGCTCAGCAACAAGCTATGTCTGCCATGTTACATGAAGGTATGCAACGGCAGCAAGCTCAGCTCATGCAGCAGATACAACTACAAAATGCTGCACTAATGTCATTGTTGTCCAAGCAAAACTAGTCATTTATTGTGAGTAAGGTTAACTTTAGACCCAGAGTAACTGTGTTCAGAATATTTTGTTGTATTGCGTGACAGTTATGTCGGGTGTGACTAGGCGGCTGAGCCTTTTATTCAGATTATATTTTTTTGTTAACAAAGCGAGGGAGAAAGCGAAAGCATTAAAATTATTTGGTGTCACAGAAAAAACGTTTTCCACAACTGTTTTCTTTGTACAAGTCATGGACTGTTAACATTGCTTTTCATATTTTTCTTGTGGTTTCAGGTAATGTTTTTTGTAATGCAAGCAGCTTTGTGCTTATTTGTTATAAAGTTTCTAATAAATGATTGTCCAAGGAAAGAGCTTATGCTTAGTGCCACACCTGGGCGTGGGACTGTTAATAAAATGCGAAATGTTGTTGGATTTAATTAAAATTTTCCAGTTGTGGTTATCCAGAGATGGAAAAGACCCTGTCATCCTGTACTTTCCTTGTTCTCGAGGTATGAGTAATACTGAGTTGCTGAAATGACATGCTATCAAATGGAATTTTAAGCTTAATGATCATTACTATCAATATCAATGGCCTAGCAAATTAACTGCTCTCACCAAAACTTTCAGTGCATGATTCCAGAAAAATCTTCACCCTCACCACAGGGAATTGGAAAGAGAGGGAGGGTGTCTGTTTCCAAGAAAATTGTACTTTCTTAAAGTAAATTTTACTGGAAATATTTTAGAAATTTGTTGCAAGTTTATAAATTTCTAAAATATTTCCAGTAAAGTTTGCTTTTGAAAAGCAATTTTCTTGGAAATTGTTGCTGCTAAATAACTTCCAAAGCATTTTCATAATTTGGAAATGTGACTGGCCCCCTCTACTCTGTTTTTACAATGTGCAGTTACAAAATTGTTCTATTTTTCATTAATTCTAGTCAAGTCATCAAGATTCAATTGAATTCAAATGAAATAATCCACAAGAGATGGAGGCTGTATATCAAAATATTGTGATGTTGTTGAACCATAGAGACAGAATCATGCATTTTGGAGTAACGCACAAAGTTGCACTTTCAAGTTTTTCTTAAAATCCAGGAATTTGAAATAGTTTATAATATCGCCAAATACCCACTGGACGGATGCTCTGACTTTGCTCGTTGCAGTATTCCAATCTTTCTCATCCTGACTTATCCTAGGACCTTGAAGAGGGCATTGTAGCTGTGGGCGGTGCGGGTATGCGGGATCACCATAGATACATAATACGTTAACATTGTTATCGACAGCATACTGTACTAACTGATTGTATAGGTCAGATTGGTTTAACGTGTAACTGTCGTGCCTTTTTCCTTCCACTGGGCCGTATAAATTTGCCACTAGACCATTTGGAACAGCCACAGACTGAATCTTGATTGCGTGGACCATTTTATGTCCATTGTACAGTAGTCGTTGATATGTGCCAGGTCTGCAAACTGGCTAGCCTGCGAACACAGACGTATTTCCGGTTGTCGTTTTTCTCCGCCCGAAAAGTAACGTCTGCAAGCTCGAGCTGCAAAACGATTTCTGTGACATAACAGTCTTCGGCCAATCACAGTTTAGCTCTTAGAAACCCAGAACTAAGGCGCGCGCGATAGTCACAAAAGTAAAATAGGGTTGGAAGGCCTACACGACTCCTGTTTGCGTGTTTGCCACTTTTACCTCGGTTCTATTGACCGATTTAGCTTCTTGCTTGTTTTAAGTGAGGCAACACGGTGGTTTAAAGAATAACACGATGATGATAATGATTGAAACAGTCATGTCCTTGAATGTCGCATGTTACGTATTTTGATACCAAAGGTCATTTCTGGGTTTTACCGCCTGTTTGTTTTGACCGTTGTTGTTTCTGTTTAGCGATTGTGGTCCTTTACATGCAATCTGAAGCATTTTGTCTAGCTTTGGTTTGGCTCGTTTCAGTGCGTTCAGTGACAGGACAGCCTCTCTCTTCTTACATTTGAAAGGATAGGAATTTAAGCTGCGTACTATAATAATCTTTATCTTGCAGTGTTTGTGCATTACCAGGCCCGAGGGCCCGGTTATTTGTTTCTTTTTTATTTGTAGCAAGATGTTGTTTCTTTTGCGAATATTCGTCTCTTTATCCTTTCTTTAGTATTGTAAACACTAGAAATTGAGCGCTAAAATCCACTCTAATTACGGCTGTGTCTTTGTCATCGTTTCGCTCCGCTCTGTAACTTCGGTTATAGTACTTTCATTTTGTTGTTTTTGCCAGTGTGAGAAGTGACAACCGGAAATATGTCTGCGTTCGCAGGCTGATGTTCTTGGTGGTTTCAGTTGTTGGTTTTGCAACGATGCAAACCAGTAGCGCTCGCACTGGGATTTCCAAAATCCAGGCTTTTTTTCACCACCGGTGTGTGACTGCCATCTTTCGCCATCCTTTTAACAAGAAGGGGCAAATTACCGCCGAAATCATGCCTGATTTCTCCGCTAATTTCGTCCACCTTTATAAACATTGCGTGTAATTATATACACTGCGTGCAACAAATGGCCAGCTTTTCAGAGTCGACATAAACAGAAAGATCAACTTTTGTAGCATGAAAAACCAAAGAACGTAGCTCAACCCTGCTTTTGCCAAACACAAGACGCCGTCGTGGGAAATCTTCTTCGGAGTTTCACTCATGATTGTCAATTTCACACGCCGTAACTGAGAACGTGGACATTCCAGACACGCAAGAGCGTATGCTCGCGCGAGAGTAACTCGAGCATGCACCTATCGTTTAATCTGATTGGTCCAGTACCAAACAAAAGATTTTGCGTCACATAAATCGTTTTGCCGCTCGAGCTCGCAGACGTTACTTTTCGGGTGGAGAGAAATGACAACCGGAAATACGTCTGCGTTCGCAGGCTACAAACTGTACCATCAACAAAGCCAATGCAATTCAACAAAAGTGCACCTTTTTCAAATACTGCATTAGCAAACCTTTCCAAATTCACCGGAGACAGCCAGGGTTGATTAAGGTTGGTCAGTAAACGACCCCAGGATGTATAGATGTAATTCATAACGAGATTGCTTGCCATACAGAGCTGAAGGATGGGTCTTCCAAATAGGGACCTTAAGAAGCGACGACGAGTTCGCGGCGGACGACGACGACCGGAAATGTAAATACACCTCGAGTGCCCTTTGCGCATGACAACACTGTTGTCCACACCTTGCTCAGGACGTCGCTAGAACAATTTTGCCGTCGAGGAGTGAACGTGAGTGTTTTTGTCGTCGTTTCTCCATATTTTATCACTACAAAAGGAATTACTTAATTTTAGTAGCCACCCCCTTAAACTGAAAATTGTAATACTCTGAAATTAAGAGCAGTCTACTTATTTTAAAAAAGTATCACTTAAAACAAGAATTAATTTACTTCAATTTAGAGAAATGTTCTTAATTTGCGGGTGGTCTTTGTAATTTAAGGATACTTAAGAAAATGTTACTTAAATTTAGGACTATATTCCTAACAAGTTGTTGTGAATTACGAACACCTCTCTTGTTTTAGAAAAATACTCCTTAAAACAAAGATTCATTTGTTACATTTTCGACCAGATCCCTTAATTTAATTACAAACAACTTAATTTAAGGAAATATATTGAAGTGTCACTTAAGTTAAGGTAGTTTGGTTAAGAATGCCCTCAATTTAAGAATTTGTCACCTGATCTAGTGCAGCATTCCTTGAAATAGGGATTCAACAGTTGACAGTAGGTCCAGACTCTTTATTTCATGGTCAGCAAATATAATTGTTGGAAGTCAAAGCAATAATTATTGCTTAGCAAAAAATACATATGTTGTAATTAATCTCCGAAAGCAGGGATAAACATTATGTATTTTAAGTTCCACACGCCTAAACAAAACTCAACACAGTTTCTGAGCATTATGCTAATTAACTCATTTAGCATTAATGCATATGAAGAACTGTCAAAAGCTGTGACATATATATGTTGTGCCGCGTAGCACTATATACACATACAAGTGGTGGAACAGAGAATTAACTCTGAAGTGTAAATTTAAGTGCTAATCGAAACCCATGAAGAACCCACTGGGCGTTAGCCCTAGTAAAGGGTATCAGGGAAACACACGAGGCAAAGAAAAAATTCTTATGACCTCGGTGGGAATCGAACCCACGACCTCCAGATTAGATCTACATTTGCTCTATGTATATATGTACCCTTACTTTCTCTTCGCCGCGATTCACCACCTTAATCGTCCCCGACTTTCTCTGTCCGACCTTGTAGCTTAGTTGGTAGAGCAACGGTAGATCTAATCCGGAGGTCGTGGGTTCGATTCAATACAATACAAGGTCCAATCCACTTGCCTGGGATGACTCTTCTACTCTGTAGGCATTGAGATGCTCATTAAAATCTACTGTTTCAAGCATGGAGACTCGAAACACAACAAGCTCAAGGTTTAACACCCAGATGATCCTCAGAGTTCCAAACATGGGCATTTCACTGTCAGATCTAAGTAAAAGAATACATTCCCCAGGGATGTACTTGGTACCATGTATGGAAATCCAGGATGTACCGTACACACTTGTTATAGAGGCAGCATCCAACTCTAAGAAATCAACTATTTCTCTCTTTGCACTTTCAAAATGGCCTTCACTTAAATGTTCTATCTTCCCATTGGATATCTTGTATAGGAAATCACCCTCCTCTGCAGATGTTAAAAATGATGACGTTCTTGCCTGATGACCTTTGGCCAATGACATACAAATGTTTTTAAAATTACTTTTCCGGCTTTTCTTTTTGAAGTACTGATGTTGTTGCGTTACTGTTATTGACACTTGCGTGTATATCATTGGAGCATGCGTGTTGACTTAAGGAGATCGATTGAACCTGTGAGTCCAGTCAAGTGTTTGTTAGATTTATTCCATTCTTGCTCGGTATCCTAACACGACATGGTGTCAGAAATAGCGGATAACTAATCCAAGAACCTTTGCAAAGTCGTTACGAGTCGCGGTGATTGTACAAGACGCTGAAGTTCAAATGAGTAAAGAAATAACAAGCATAGATGTCAGAGCACGAGGAAGATCCTCCCGGCGTGGATGCGGGCGCCGTATCAGCGGTACAACAACCGCTTTTGGAGCAACCAGCGATATCCCAACCTGGTACTAGACCAATTGCAAATTTTCAGGTATCTCTGCCGGACAAGTTTTCATTCAAGCCTGACGACTGGCCGAAGTGGATCCAAAGATTTTGCAAGGCAGTAGGACTTGACAAACAACGCGGCGAGAACCAAGTAATGCACTAGTCATTTGTTTCCCCCGCCCCCCCACCCCCGCGACATGCGGGGACTTTGTCGGGCAGTAGCGGTGGAATTACTGGAGGTTTGCGATGATTTTATGCCCAGACCCCCAGGGACTTTACCTCAAATTTGCTCGACCTTAAATTTCCCCGGGGAGCCCCGGGGTAAATGACGGGGAAGCGCTCACGAGGAGACTGCGTGCAAAGGATTCTGGATGCATTCCTTAGAAGCAGTGATCCAACATGGCGAACAGAGCGGAAAGCGTGACGAAGTAAGTGTAGACAATCCTTGTCAATTCTTATGTAAATGAATGCATCCATTGATATGTATGATGGCAATTGAAAGAAAACACTTTGACCTTTTATCCAGACACTATATTTAGGCTTTGTTGTTGCGCGTATTCCGTTTAATAAGTGATTTCACTTTCATCATTCTAGATGGAAGGTTTTTTTTTCAAAGGCTGGCCTCGAGGACAGAGCTGAGGACTATGCTAAGCTTTTCGTTGATAATCGGTAAGTACACAATGCAACAATTCACAAATACACTTTTTGGAAGAATTAATCGTTTAATATATCTTCTCAGCCTAGCCCAGATCTAGAACCTCATGTTTTGCAAATAATGCCTAGTTAAATTTTCTTTCTATTTTTTGTGACCTCCTCCTACCTCAGAATGATTTAATATTTCTTGCCTTCTTGAGGTCAAGGGTTTTCTGATGTATTTTCTTTTTAATTTCTTCTTAAGCATAACAGAGGATGTGCTTAATGATATCACCAAAGAGAGCATCCGTGAAATTGGAATAACTGCTGTGGGAGACATTCTGCTTATTTTAAAACATATCAAGGTACAGTACATACTTATTATTAAGAACTGTATTTGAGGTTTGTCATAATATCATTTTTAAAATGCTGATTATGTTTCATGGGCCATTCTGCAGTTTTGCGCATTTTTATTATATATGGAAATTACACAGAACTCCCATGATGATGTACACTTGTTTCTTGTTTGGTGTGACAGGTTCTGTGTTCTAGTGTATCAACTCTGTCTCTGGTTGTTCAAAAATAAACCATACCCATACCATAAGGGGAATTTGATAAAGGATCCCCCATTCCTTCTGGAATTTTCAAGTGACAAATATAGTGTTTGTCATTTGTATGAAGGTTTTTATGTGTTTACGCAACCCAAAATCTCTCTGTGGCAATGGGATATTTTTGTTTTGAATTTCACATCTACATTTAAAAAAGGGTTGCCTTTTTCGTTGTTGGTATTTCCTTTCCTATGTTTTTTTTAGCAACCAGGATGTATCCTGGTTGCTCAAATTCTGAAAACTAAGTAAAAGTGAAAGTTTTCTTATTAAGATCAGACTTCTATTGAATGCTCATCTTTATCTTAACCATTTTTTAACAGCTTACCAGAAATTCGTCATCCAGTTTACCTGAATCCAGGTCATCTGAGGCTGTGAGTACTCCTCCAAGTACTATTTCAAGATCCCACCAATCTACAATTCTTGTGAACAATGGCAGTTTAACGATTGGCCCTGAGTTGCAGGCAAGTTGCTCTTCAAAACATTTTTTTAGCTCATTGATGTGCGCATGCAACGAATTAGTCATTATGGAGATGCATTGTAGACAGAAGAGTGTGGTCAAAGTCTGTGGGCCATAGTATAGATATTTTGACCAAATATGGAAATGACCGCAAATGGCGATGCTCCTCGCCACCCCTCCCCAAATTACTATAACTTCGATGTTGCTGAAATAAGAAATTGGTCTACTTTCTAGGTTATGCCTGTTGAGCAGAACACAGTTACAGTTAAGATTGATGAGAAGGAAATTCAAGAGAAGAGTAAGATATATGACACCTCAAAGATTGACCCTAGTCATAAGATGTTCAGTTACTATACAGAACTCAACAAAGCAGCATTTAAACTAGCTTTAGATGACCCAAGCGTAGTGAATGATAAACAAAACCTATGTGAATTGGCGCGCAAGATGTTGCACAATAGTGGCTACAATTATAAGAAAAAGACAAGCAGATCAAAACAATTTGGAGAGAGTAGTACTGGAGCACCAAAGAGAGGGTATCTTAGTGACTCGCTTAAAGTAAAAAGATTGCAAGAGATTCAAGAAGACTTAACTGATTCTGACACACAAATGGGACTTCTGACCAGGCAGCGCGAAAAACATATCAGTGTGAAACAGTTTGGCCAGGCTGCGACCTTAACAGAACAGATTTCGCAACTGAGGGCAAGAAAAAGAAAACTAGAGGAAGAACTCACCATGCTTCAAACCAAGAGAAGAAAATGTGAAAAGCAAAATGCAAAGACAAGATCCTTGAACACAAGTCATGCAAAAATCACAAGTTTCCTTCCCCAAGTTTCCAGTAAGACGCCAGAGCATGTTGATGGCCAACAACCTACTGTACTAGATCCTAAAGTTGCCAAGATAGCATCAAACAGTTCAGACACCAAACAAGCAGACCCTGCTGATGGCCTTCGACCTAACCAAACCTGCGATCCCCAAGTTTCCAGTAAGACGCCAGAGCATGTTGATGGCCAACAACCTACTGTACTAGATCCTAAAGTTGCCAAGATAGCATCAAACAGTTCAGACACCAAACAAGCAGACCCTGCTGATGGCCTTCGACCTAACCAAACCTGCGATCCCCAAGTTTCCAGTAAGACGCCAGAGCATGTTGATGGCCAACTACCTACTGTACTAGATCCTAAAGTTGCCAAGATAGCATCAAACAGTTCAGACACCAAACAAGCAGACCCTGCTGATGGCCTTCAACCTAACCAAACCTGCGATAACTCTTTTTTATCCCATACGCTGCTGGCAAATACGCAACATTCTTGTCTTTAACAAGGTCAACATTGGGGAATGTGGCCTCATGTCAAGTGAAAACTCATTGTACATATCAAAACTTAACAGTTTTACTCTCGTTGAATTTGTCAGTTTTAGAAGAAGACATTGCCAGCAGCATCATTCTGTTAGTTGCAAAGAATGTAGCATTTTGATTGAAATTGCAAATTACATTAAGGACAAAGGAATTGTCAAAGTTTCAGACCTGTACCACAAATTTTTTCCTGGTAACAAATACAAATCAGACAAAGCTGTTAGGAGACTGCTTCAGCTACCAGTTGCAATATTTGCACTTGAAAGGTACTTGGGTTCTCGACTGCATGTAACTGAGTACTGCCCTTCTGTTGATTACAAGAGACTGGTGCACTGGATTAACAAGCTGATTGTCCCTGAACAGGTTCAAGGTTTAGATAAATCCACTTTGACAGCCCTGTGTAAACTAGCATCCAGTGATAAGGACCGCACACTGCTTAAGTTTGCTGCGTGTGAGGGAGCTGGTCTTACCTCAAAACAGGCGCGGAAAGTTTATGGAATTGCGTCATACAAAGATGTAAGTAAAAAGGTGCGCATGGCTCTTCAAGAAGCAGCAGAAATAAGACAATCAATTATTGAGCTTGCAGAGATTGAAGACAAAGCCTTGATGAGGTCACTTAGGTTAGAAGATGCCATAAACGAAGAAGAGGAGGACAGTGTTGACTTTGAAGTTGAAGCGTGTGAAATAATGCCAACTGATGATGTATGTGATGATGGCAATGTGGAAGATGTTGAGCCTCCAGATCTAACTCATCCCAGTGAAAATACTGACACATCCAGCAGAAAGCAGGATCCCCAAGCTACTGTTGGAGTAGCTACCACACCCAGTGGCACGAGTAATTCATTTGATCACGATGCTATTAACAGAACAGCAATAGTGAACCCAGCATTACAGCTAGCTACCACACCCAGTGACCCGAATAGTTCATATGATCCGGATGCTATCAGCAAAACAACAACATTAACAAATCCAGCACCATCCAATGATACTCTTTTAAGCTGGTTGAGAGAACATGACTTAAATTGGTTCACTTTTTTTGAGGAGGTCAGACAGTACTTAAGGAACTATACTTCTGAAGTGCTTAATCACGTCATCCTTCAGTTCACAGACCACTTGCCTTTCAGTGATCTTACATTAGACGAAGAAATGCGCGTCGAAGTGTCACGTCAAGCTTTCTTAGAGGTGCAAAGGAGGCGTCCCTTAGATGAACCAGAAATTGAAGCAGATTCTGACAATGATGAGGATCAACACTGGGAAGAAGTGGAAATAACGGATGTGCTTGGGGAGGAAACGCTAAGGAAAATACAATCTGAAAGGTTGCGCATTAGGAGGCGAGCAGAGAGAAGAATGGCTGAAGAAATAGCCAAAACATGCATTCTTAAACGTAGAATCCCTCCATCAGCAAGTAGGTTACAGAAAAAGTTTCCAACTATTGGAAAGGATATGGAAGAATTTGTTGAGAGCAAAAAAGTCGGAGCAGATGCGTGGAGGAGAACGGGACTTTTTACTTTCGACGGTGAAAGGCGACGTGGGAAAAAAGTTACCTATAAGTCTATACAAGCTCATCTTGAAGAGAAATACAATACGAAAATTGGTTATGGAAGCATAGTGCAGCTTTGTTATGCCCGGAACAAGAGGCGTCTCTCCACTAAACGATACCAGAATGTGGCCAAGATTACATGCAGGCGGGCTCGAAAGGGGTTTTCTGTTCGAATAAATCCAGATGCACACTGGAGTTGTGCTTTGTATCGAGGGCTTGATTATATTCAACTGAAGGAGGGCAGCAACAAAGTTCTTTTAAACCGTGATGACCAGTCTGGTTTTAGACTTGACACAACATATGATCACAAGTACTCTAAAACCATAACTCTCACCAACAGGCCAGCACTGACAACACGAACAGACTTTGTAAATGATTACCCTTCAGTGATTCAAACCACTTCTTACCTGTTTATGGAAACCGACACCAGCAAGCAGGCATGTGTGGGCGTCGTTAAGCCCCACTTCACTTATCCAAAGAATGCAGCTCAACATGCGGCTGATTTGGAATTACTGCAGAATTCACCAGATCTCCAACCATGGGTGGAAAACAGGCCTATAGACTGCATTCGCGTCGATGGAGCAAGCGACGAAGGTCCAAACCATGTAGAAGTTCAGTTTTACTGGACAGAGCGACATGTAAAACAAGCTAAGGTTGCTACTCTTGTGACATCCCGTCACAGTGGAGGGTCATACTTAAACCGAGTGGAATTAATGAACGGTGGGCTTTCTCAAGCGCATGCCAACCTTTTTATTCCGTCAACTCTAAGTGGAAGCAATTATGGCCCTGGTGGACTAGACAAGCCAAAGCTCAAGCAAAATTTGGAAATTGCCACTGAGGTGTACATTGACCGTGTCCAAGGGTCCAGCTGCTGTGGAAGCCCAGTTCAACTCTTCAAGGGGGCAGAGTCTGATATGTCACGCCGCCAAAAGCTACTCACCTTTCTCAAAGGCAACAAGAAGGACAAAGAGCTACTTAGAACCAGTGATCCAGACCTTCACAGATATTTTCAAGAAATCTGGGATGTACGTAATCGGCACATGAGCAAGACTGTACCATCCAATTACATCTTCCATTTAACTCTCTGTGGGGAACCTGAATGTATTCATCCACGATGCAAGAATGGTGAAACCAGCTGTGAAATGAAATGGTATGAAGGTGGACCCTCAGTTACCTGGTTGCCAATTCCTGTCCCTGACCCAAAAAGGCCTGGAAGCTTTATGAAGCCCGAAGACTTGCTGTGTACTGATAACGATGAAAACAGAATGATGTCACCACCTAGTGTAGAGTTGAAGGCTGCAGCTAAAACTAACAGTGAGTAATATGACAATATACTTAGCAGCCAATAATATCAATGACCATTCAGTTAATCAGTCTTCTATTACCCCAAAGGTACTCCAGTAGAAGAGCTGGCTGAGAAACTTCTGCTGCCTGCCCAAGAGGTGGAGTGGCATCTAGATCACTACCGTGGTATAAATGAAAGACGGAAACAAGCAGCAATTGCTAGAAAGAACAAGAACAAGAAGAAGAACAACTCGGGTATGTCATATGGTTCAGATGTATAAAAATGTTTTACTTCTTATGCTTTGTCTGAACAATTTTTTCCTTATCTTGCAGATGATGCTAGTATTGGTTCTTGTATTGTGTGCAGCAACAAGGCAGAGCTTGCCTGTTCAGCCACATGTAGCAACACATACTGTCTAGACTGCCTTGGGTTGAAACATCCTCCACCTATGGAATGGGTTTGTCCCGAGTGTCAAGGTATGTACCACACATTTCAAGACAACCAAACAAGAAATACAATAGTAAAATATCTTTAATATCAACATTTATTAAGACCCTAAACTATTAATTTGCAGATGAAGAGGTCTTGTACTGTTTATGTAACCAAGGCGAGTATGGCCTGATGGTTGGCTGCGATGGAGCAGAATGTAGCGTAGAGTGGTTCCATCTTCAGTGCGTGGGTCTTAAGGGGAAACCCAAAACAAAGGAGTGGTTCTGCCCTCTGTGCAAGTGATACTTAAATGTTAATTTCTGTTTGAGAATAAATTCACAACAAGAGCATTCACTGGCATGTGTAACCATTAAGTAAACAAACAATCATCAAATGATGGTTTAATGTTTCTGTTTGAGAGTATAAAGTACACAACAAGAGGATTTGATACATTCATGTGTAATTGTTAAGTAAACAAACAATCAATAAGTGATGGATTAATGTTTCTGTTTGAGAATATAAAGTACACAACAAGAGGATTTGATACATTCATGTGTAACCATTAGTCTAAGTACACAAACAATGTGCAAGTAAAAATATGGTTTAATGTTGTTTTTCTGTTTAAGAATAAATACATAACAAAAGGATTTGATACACTTATTTGTGACCATTGTTTGTGGAATGTTCTCGGGAACCCCCGGGGGGTGGTGGTTTTACAAAGATATTCTGCCCTGGTGGGTGGTGGAAATACCATAAATTAGCGTCGCTTGTTTGCAAATTCCCCCGCTATGTCGCGGGGGTGGGGGGGTGGGGGAAACAAATGACTAGTGCATAAACACTTTGATTTACACAATGGGCGACCAAGCTGATGATATCCTAGTCTCATTCGAACTAACGCCGAAACAAGAAAAGAATTACGAAGAAGTGAAAGAAAAATTCGAAAATTACTTCATTGTGAAGAGAAATATTATCTTCAAGGTTCAAGGTTCAAGGTTCATTTATTCACACTATTTACATAAAATTAACATAAGAAGAAAAGTATATTTACAACACATGATTATTTGATAAGTAATTACAGTAGTAACAGGTTATAAAATGTGTATGGTGGTCAAAGTAGCGAAAGCTTTCTAGTTGACCACCATCTACTTTTAAGTAAACAAAGAAATGACACTGAGCTTTACTGAGATATAATAGGAAACGTTTGTAGAGCGTAGGACTAATGTACAGAAAAAAATCACATGTATATAAATTGAACACGTTAGAGATATACTGAACCAAGCGAGAAATCTTAACAGAATGAAGCTTAGCAAAGGGGGAAAAAACAAAACAAAGCAAAAACAAAGAACATACAGACAAACAACTAACAATAACAGCAACAGTAACAAGGAAGGCAAAAAGAAAAGAACAACACATCATCATTAGCAGCAGCAGCAGCGACGACAGAGGCAAAAATATAAGCAGACAATTATTATTATTTTTAATTCTATTATCATTATTAGATAGTTACATACTATATAATTGACCATTAAACAGAGCATATATTATTTGACTGACAAGAGATCAAGTGGGCCTTATAAAGTTTCTTAAAGTTATAAAATGTTTTTAGTTCTTTTAATGCCAAGGGGACAGCTTCCCACATGACAGAAGCAGAGTACTTAAAAGTAAATTTACCTATGTTAGTTCTAACTTTTGGTCGGTAAAAATTAAGCTTAGCGGAATTTCTGGTGTTATAAGAGTGGACAGTTGTTATAGGTGTTAAAACGTTATGGAAGATTGCTGGAACAGTTGATGGATTGTTAAATAATTTAAATGCCAGTGAGCAGATTTTGAATTTAACAATGTTTTCAAATTTTAGAACTTCAAGGATTTGATAATATGGTAAAGAGGGCTCAGGTTTGTTTGCAAAAAAAATACTACGTATACACTTATTTTGCTTAGTACATATCTTATTTAAATTAGTCTGATAATTGTTGCCCCAACACATTGCACCGTAATTAAGATAAGGGTAAATAAGTGCATAATACAATTGTCTTAACATCTTTAAGTTCAGGTAATTCCGTAGTTGGTAGAGGATTCCAAGGTTTTTAGTCAATTTGCCCTGTACATGTGCTATTTGAGTTTTCCAGTTCAAGTGCTCATCTAAATAAATGCCTAAATATTTGATACTAGTTTTGCGTTCAATGTTTAAAATATTAATATTGTGTATAGCTGGCTTCTGTGGAGATGTTATTATCATAAAGTTTGTTTTCCTCATGTTAATAGACAGCTTATTGAGATTGCAATAGTTAATTACTTTCCCAAGTTCTGAGTTCATAACTGCCTCAAGATCTTTTGATGTTTTAGTAGCATAGAAGATATTAGCATCATCAGCAAAAAGTCGAAAGGACCGAACTTGCTTGTATAAGCTATTGTAGATTCTGTAACTGTTTTGGCAACCTTGGATTCCGCATGTAATATGGAAGTTTTCTTCATCTTTGTGGTAAACATAAGGATGAGTGAGTAGTTCACTCAAAAAAAGACAAATAAAAGCCCCGAAACAAAAGCCGCACTTCCAAACGCCAGACATATTTAAATTGCCGAGTGAGTCTGGAATCGATTCACGTGACAACCATTTTCCCGCCTCTAGCTTCCGGAACGCGTGCCATCTTCTCAAGGGTTCTCGCCCTTTTTGCGCTAAGTTTTCCTTTTTTGTTTGTGTACTGTTCAAGGAAAGACTTGAAATAATTCAAGCTACAGTTAGGCGTAAGTGGGTTAGAAATTGATTCTTAAAATATTACTTGTGGCGAGCGAGAAGCGCCTTGTGTTTGGGAATCAAGCTCATGCCCGTGTGCTAGAAAATTGAACCAACACCAAGTGACGGTATCACCGTATGTGGAAGTCTAAACTACTAATTAAACTAAATTTAAACTAAGCTGAATTGTCAAAGGCCTCCTGCAGTTAACTGTGTTGAAGTTCTGTATAAAGAGGTTCGATTGCAAGCAAACAACATAGGCTTAGATTGTGCTAAAAGGAGCTCGGTCACTATGTTTTGGATCATTATTAGAGACATAAAAAATGCATTTAAATAATGGGAAACAGTGAGATAACAATTTGTTAGGGAGGATGAGCACCAAAGGGACAAGAATAAATGCAAATATGGTGAAGGATGGAGAAGATTGAAACAGATTACGAATGACCTTTCTGAAAAATGAAGCTAAAGTTTTCAAAATCCAGAGGTCGTGATGTAGCTCCTCATCAGCTATTACATATTCTACTGAATCCTGAGACAAACTGGTGGTCCTCATAGGCCGGAAGAAATGTTACAGGCAAAGGTTTGTCATGAGTTTGGCTGCCTAGTTTCTAAAGTTCTGACTGTTTTTGATAAGTGGAGGTGGGAAACCCTTCATGTTGCTCTCCAGGATACAAAATAGAAATTATTAATGAAGCTCTAATTTTTTTTCTAGCACCTACAAAAACCATGATTCGAACTGTGGTAGTATTTGAAAAAAGGCGCAAAATTGTAAGTGTTCCAGGCACAGACTTCCAAGACCTAAAAGAAGCAGTTTTTGCTGAATTTGATGGGATTTTGTTGCCACAGTCCCAAGTTATTTTCCAGAAGTGGGATGAGGAGTTCAATGATTATGTTGACTTTGAAGAAGGTGGTATTTTAAAAAACAAGGACAAAGTGCAGGTCCTACAGGATTTCTCTGTCAACTTCTTCATAAGCACTCCAAACTTTTCCTGTGCTGAGAATGCAGATTGGAGAAATTCAATGTTAAACTCTTAGTACTACCACCTATTTGTCATTCATTACTGTCTTAATTTTGCAAATTTTCCCTCAGCAGCACTGCAAGACCCTTCCGTCACCAATACCTTCAAGCAGAAGCTCAAGGGCATCATCCGTATCAAGAACAATGTCAGTGGACACAGACATGTCTGAGCTGAGTGACGAGGATGAAGTACAGCCACCCAAACAACTAAAACTACTTGAATAACAACCTTATATTTAGTCGGGATGCCTGTTACGATGACGTGATGACTGCGGTTGAATGATACGCATAATGGTTGTGCATGGTAAAATGCAGATAAAAACAATTGAAAAAACAATACAAATAAAATGACAAACATGTAAGAACGGAAAATTGGAAACAACTAAAAAGGTTGCGCAAACTTTCTTTTTCTTTTTGGGGAGAGGCCTTGTGGCCAAGCGATAAAGGCTTTTTCGATGCATGCAGTTACCCCATGGTCATGGCTCAACTGACAAATTTAACCACACAAATTGATGAATGGCCTGTTAGACAGTTACTGATGAAGGCACAACTGAAGAAAACTATCAAATGCGACTAGTTTTAGGAAATTTTGGAATTGCTATGCATTCATACAGTTTTAAGGCTATTCAAGTTTGTCAACACATTGTTGATAGACTAGTCTACCCATTAAAGTTACACCCTTTGCAATCAGAAGAAAAACGACAGTGCACGTAAACACAACCCATTTCAGTTACGTAGTTAATGCTTGAAACAAAATCGGCCAGTTATAGAGAAAAATAGACTAGTTTGCTAGACACGGGGCTAAATGCGGGGATAACAGATCAAAGTTTTCCTGTGAGCTAGCACAGGCCAAGATCAATTCCGTCGGAAGTCATGCATCTAAGGCTGAATCCGAGCCGAGATTTATGTCGCAAATCTGACAAACGAACATTGCAATATCAACCTGTATTCAAAACCATGAAAAAGTTTGTCAACTTTTCTTTCTTAAAACGACGATTAGATGCGAGGTAGCCTACAGAATTAATTCAAGAGTGTCCGGGGAGGATAAATTCGAGAACTCAGAAAACGCCCATCATTTTTCAAAGACTGCAGTAAATGTGACTTAAGAAATGAAAAAGTCCACCTGCTGACTTCTGAAGACCAGCTTAAAGACTAAACAATCGGCTGTCCAATGAATGGCATCTTACAAAGTTGTTCTTTTTATTTTTCCGTGGTTTTCGGCGGTTTCGTCTCTGTGGTTTCGGTCATTGCGTTTTAAGGTTTTGGGATTAGCTAGTACAGGCCCTAAAAAATTCCTGTTTTGTCACCCTATCACGGTCGTATTTCCGTAGGGCGAAGTTGTTTGCATAAAACTGTGTTGAATAGATCAAACAAATCTAACTGTGATTACACACTTGAATTTGCTTTTGGTTCGGTGCTATTGGTGTGGGGAAGTGGTCAATTGTGACAGTTTTGGAAAGCGAATTATGGAGAGCTACCTTAAGCAACTTCAACAAGGTAACATGGGCGAGGAGGCTGCTCTGACACGGCTGGGTCTCGAGGGTATTCAGGAGGTTAGTTTCACACCTCTCAAGTCTCAGCCAATGATGGAGACCCTGACAGCAGAGTATTCGCGCGCCAAAAGGGTGGCTCTGGGTGCTGAGATCCTTGATGTTAGATTACTAGGGAACATGGCTATCGAACAAATGACTTTTCTTCAGTTTCTAGCGTCATTTCTTTACAAGAGCAAAATCAGGGTGGACGTTGATGCCGGTCAATTTAGGGCGCGCTTTTCAGGTTCGGATTCACCACATCAATATGTGGTATAAGAGCATTGGGGAAGTTTCGGATGAGGGACAACAACAACACCACTCCAAATGGTTATGCAATGTTATTGGGCATGCGGTAAAGGGGGACCAAGAAGCGCTGAATTTCTTTGGTCTTCACCAGCACCTAAGCATAAAGACTGGAGTCATGAACGAAGTCCCGAATATGACTAGGTTGAAAATGCACTTTCGAAGAGCAAAGGAATGCGCAGCTGTTGGAGATCATTTATTTATTTATTTATTTAAGGATTTGTACAAGTAGTACTAGTACCGGGGCAAAAACAATAGGACATAAGTCCCCTACTAGGTTTAAGCACCAACCCAACCCTCACCTAAAATTTAAACTTAATAATATAAATAAACTAACAAGTGCACGCAGTAAGGGTATTTACCCGGCGACATTTAGGACAAATTATTTTAAAGGTACGAAAATAGTCACCATCAAAAACGTTGAAAAGTCTCTTAAAATAAAACGATTTAAGTTTACGCTTAAAAGAGTCAATAGACTCAGCCTGCCTAACATCATTAGGTATATTGTTCCACAAATTTACTATCCTATTAAAATAGTAGTCCCGAAAAGTTGATGTACGGGTATTATTTATCTTTAAGTTCAACCCTGACCACGCTTGACGTGTTTGACTCGTAACAAAGGAAAAATAGTAATTAAATGAACAAGTTAGATCAACATGACCATGAAGATATTTAAAAAAGAAAACTAAGTCGAGATACTCAAGCCAGTAATTAAGCGGCAACAACTTCAGTTTGATTAAACGATCCTTGTAAGATAAGTTACTACTATTTTTTAGTATGAAGCATGTAGCTCTTCTTTGTACTTTTTCAACTAAGAATAAATTGCTGATAACAGACTGAGGTGCCCATAACTGCGAGCAATGGCAAAAGTGCGAATGCACTAATGAACAGTAAAGACGCAACAGCACAACACTGCCAACAATTCCTGCGCAGCTCCTTCTAATAAAACCTAGTAACCTATTTGCTTTAGCAACTATCATGAGTATATGATCCTTCCAAGAGGTGTCATTTACGATAACCACCCCCAAATCTTTTTCAGTTGAGACAACCTCTACATCTATACCGTTTATACTATAGCTACGATATGGACTAATACGCTTCCTAGATATACGCAGATTACTGCACTTTGTAGGCTGAAAATACAATTCATTTGACGATGACCAAGTTGTAAGCGCAAATAAATCATGCTGCAACTTCGAAAAATCAGCATCATTATTTATGATCCTATAGCATTTAGAATCGTCAGCAAACATTGCCAGCGTCGCACTATTAATCACATTTGGCATGTCATTAACAAATAATAGAAAAAGAATCGGTCCTAGAAATGACCCCTGGGGGACACCTGATCCAATGTCAGCCCAGTTACTGAAAGTTCCATTTATAACCACTCTTTGACGCCTTCCAGTTAGGTATGAGTGGAACCAGGAGAGTAGGGGGTCACCGATTCCGAACGTTTTTAGCTTCGACATGAGCTTTGCTGGGCACACAGAATCGAAAGCCTTGGCAAAGTCCAAGTAAATTATGTCTGATTCTAGTCCGCGGTCCAGTGCAAGACCAATGTCATAGAATACTTCAATGAGCTGAGTAACGCAAGACTTGCCCTTTTGAAAACTATGTTGAAAAGGATACAGGATCAGCTCGGAGATAAGCAGCTACTAGCCGTTGGAACATCTGTCATGGCCTACACACAGTACTTAGCAGATATAAAACATCAGATGAAATTAGATGTACCCATCGATGGACAGGATGTTGCCGGTGGATTATTGGAACACATTCAAAGCCTTAAAATGTTACGGGAGAAACTTGAAAGAAGATGGAAAGGCCAGTTAAGTAGTGACGAAGAGAGGTGTAATGACAGTGAGAATGGCAGTGAAAACAGCGAAGAAAAAGATGATGACCCAGACTACAAACCGGCGGAAATTAAAAGATCAAAGACCGAAAACCAACGAATCATCCCTTCGCAAAAAAGCGCCTCATCAAAAGAACATGAACAACCAGTGAAGTCAAAGGTGGGTCAAGGCAAAGACCAGACCAGAGTCGGAGGCCAGGAGAAAGCGGCGAAGCGGAAAGACGCCAGGTCTAGTGAAACAGCCAGTGACACAGATCGGGATAACCTAAAGGAGAAAAAGACCCATCACTCCATCAGAAAGTGTCCACTTCGGAAATGCAACTAAAAGGGGCCTAACTTGCCGAGGCACTTGTGTACAAAGCATAAACTAGAAGAGGAGGAAGTTGTGAAACTAAATTCAATTGCGAGCCTGAAAGGAAAGTGTAGGGGTCCAAGGCGGATGAGCAGGGATGGGCCAAGGCTTGGCTTGAAGGTTAAATGGTGTCCTTTTGAAGGCTGCAACTTCGCCACTCATATTCTCAGAAAACATCTCCAAAGAGTACATAAGTTGAAGAATGGTCAAGTACTGGAACACTACCTGCGTATTGCTAACGAATATAAGGGAAAGCCGGAACAGGATGAGGTGCAGCACTACTGCGCAAACCTCAAACGAAAGTGATCAAGATTGACAGAACACTCGCTTTCTGAGCTAGCACGAAAGGTCCTAAAGCAAGATGAACTTTCAGATGACAGCGTTGAGGAATGTACCTCAGACCTGGAAGACACCGGAAACGGTAAAGAAGAAAACAACAGTGAAACAGAAAATGAATCGCAGATTGATTATTTTACCGCCAAAATACCGCGCAATGATCGTCACAAATGGCTGATAGGATTCTATGACTACCTTCATTATCCTGATTGTGGCAGGAAAAAAAGTCGAAATAAACATGCGAGCCACATAAAAACTCTCTTGAATGACCTTGATCCAGGGGGGAGTGGAATTGATGTCTTAGCAAAAGATGAAGGATATGTCGTGTGGACCCAGTGGGTGGATCGCAACATGGGCCCAAAGAGTTCTGGAACAATAAATGCCTATCTTGGAACGTATGAGAAATTCTTGGCCTTTGTCACTGTGGATCGTGTTCGCCATGGAACTGTTCCCAAGCTTGCCGAAGATGTGACTAAAATCCTGCGCAACACTAAGGAGAGACTGAAGGGCTGGCGCCGCACCGTTGATCTGGAGATGCGACAAAAGAGAAACCAGAGGTTATTGGATGAGTGTGACATGCGCCTCACTATTGAGGATGTGGAAAACTTCAAGGGATCTAAACCTGTCATAGATGCACGGAAAACGTTTCGAAAGACCAGCGATGGTATTCCCCTGACGAAAGATGAGATCTGCGAGGCACGCGACCTTCTAATATGCCTTATCACCATCAAAACTGGAACGAGACCTGGCGCTCTAGAAAACGCTCAGCTCCAGCACTATAGGACCATGCGCCGTGATCCAATTAATGGTGACCCAGTAATGCTTATTCCTGAGCATAAACGATCAGTCGATGGGCCTGCCATGCTAGCTCTGGATGAAGAACTGGTGGATCTGCTCTCTATTTACGTAGAAAAAATTCACCCACAGTTTCCTCATCCGCGAGAAGACTACCTGTTCTTGCAAAGCTCAGGGAGATGATTTGCAAACGGAACAATCAACAGGCGGTTACCTGAGATGTGGCTTCGCAGTGGAGTACGACCAGACTTACGGGTCACAGCCACAAACATTCGTAAATTTATTGTTACAGTCCCACAAGAAAACAAGACAGCTGGAGCGGAATTTGACGAGAGTGGTGTACGTATCGCGATGTGCCACACCCAGAAGACAGCAATGAATTCGTACTTACGAGAAGACTTGACTGCAGTTGCTTCTCGAGCAGCTCGCACAATAAGGCAATTTACAGACAAATCATCGAACTTTCTCTTGAACAAACCAGTAAACCAAGCTGTGGTGGCTGTAGATAAAGAAGCAAGCAACTCTTATAAAGAAGCCACAAGCACTTTCAATACACAGGATCTGTCCAAACTCGGGAAAGACAATGTTGCTTATCCACAGCCTGATGAAGTAGGCGGTGTACATATAGAACCAAACTTGCCATCAAGTGAAAGACGGCCACTAAGTGATGGTGATAAAGATTCAAGAAACTCTGAATGCGAACCTCCAAGCACCTTTATCGAACACTCTTGCAGCAAATCCGTGAGGGAATGTGACATGGGTGTAGATGAGGAGGATCCAAATGGCACCCATAGTAAAGAAGCCCATAGCATTTCGAACAGACAGCTTTTTAGCAAACCAGCAAACAGACATGACGTGGCTGTGCCTGTAGATAAAGAACCAAGCCACCTTGAGCAAGACGTTGCAAGCATTTCTAATGAAAGTCGGAAAAGGCTTCTAACTGATGATGACAAAGGTAAAAGAAACTCTGAAAGAGAACCCCCAAGTTCGTTTGGTGAACACTCTCGCAGCAAATCTGTGGACGAGGAAGAACCAAATGGCAACTCTAGTAAACAGCCCTTAAGCAAACCAGCAAACGGAGATGACGCAGCTGTGCCTGTAGATGAAGAACCAAACAACTTTGAGCATGACGTTCCAAGCACTTCTAATGAAAACAACGCAGGGAAAGCATCGAGTACATCGCCATCAAGTCAGAAAAGGCCACTATCTGAGAATGAGAAGAAACACATCCAAGATGTATTCCGTGACGTAATCAGGTCCAACACCACAGTAACTATGCAATATGTGAGACAAACAATGAAAATGGATGCAAAATTAGTGAAAATAGAAGAAATTGAAGGTATGGTTAAAAAGACTGTAGACTTACTCCGAAATCTGCAAAAAAACCAGCCGAGGCAAGATCCAAACGAGCTTCCAGTTTTACAAAAGTCAAAGCAGGTGGAGAAATGGCTGAATTCTCAACAGGGGCCTTCCTCCATTCAAACAAGCAGTTCAACTAAACAAAAGTGGTCGGACGAGGATGTCGACAAGATTGTGAGAGTTTTCACGCGTGAATTTGGCTCCTTAAAAAAAGCCCCACCAAGAAG
>OX419346.1:12450342-12482842 GCA_948470475.1 Galaxea fascicularis
CAGTATTATGGCTGACGAGGTAACCAGCCACAATAAAGAGGAACTTGCTCTATGTGCCCGCTTTGTTGACAACAGTAACGAGGTCAGGGAAGAGTTCCTCGCGTTTCTCCATCTTCCAAGGATAACTGGTAAAGTCATAGCAGATAAAATTACCACCACCCTTCATGATATGGGCCTGGAGATTGCAAACATCAGGGGACAGGGATATGACGGAGCTGCCAATATGTCCAGTGACAATGTGGGGGTGCAGCGCCGGATAAGGGAACAATCGCCAAACGCTGTGTATGTTCACTGTAGTGGTCACTGCTTGAATCTAGTGATTTCGCATAGCTGTGCACTGCCGAACATCAGGAATGCCATTGACAAACTGAAGCAGTGCAGCTTGTATTTTCTTGGCAGTCCAAAGCGTGAAGGTAAGCCAAGTTACTTTTATGGGTATGTTATATATATTTTTAAAACTATTAGTATAAACTTGCTATAAGTATTGTAAAAACAATCCACTAAAAACGTTTCATTGACAGGTCTTCTACAGTCCATCATAACAAAGGAGTTGCCAGAGTCTACAAGACGCAAGGGCCTGATAGACATGTGCAGAACAAGATGGGCAGCACGACATACTGCGTACACACACTTCTACCAGGCTCACCTCTACATCATCACCGCCCTGGAAAACATTGCGTATGGTGCAAATTGGGAGTTATGTGGCGAGGATTATCAAGATGCTGTGTGGGATCCGAAGAGCAAGGGTGACGCCATAGCGATGTTGGGGAGTCTAACGTCTTTCGACTTTATAGTATCATTCCTTGTGTTGTACGAGTTGTTGTCCCACATGTCAGGCATAACAGTGAAACTACAGGACCAATCAGTTGACATAATCAAGGCATATCAGGAGATACTGGAAATAGTTTTATACAATAACATTTATTTTTTAAGTACCGTTCTAGAGATGTATCACAACTAATGGATTCAAATACAAAAGTACATATGTGGCAAGACCAGTAATATAAAAACACGCCAAGACCGTCACATTTTAAGACAGAGACATCATTATGGAAAAAATAAAAATGAAATATATAAAAAAAATTATGTTTTGTAGATCGCAGATGTTAAAAAGACTTATGAAGTCATTACCTCGAAGATGGAGGAAAAGTTTGCGCATATTTATCAGCACGCCATCAGAGTGGCTTCTGCTCTAAATGTTCAGCCTTCTATGCCAAGAGCTGTGGGGCGCCAGACCAATCGTGACAACGCCCCAGCTACCAATCCTGAGGAGTATTATCGAAGGAACGTGGCTATGCCACTAATTAACCACATCAACGTCCAACTGGATGGGCAGTTTTCTGGTAATGAGTTGAAAAGTAAAACTGTTGTCTCTTTGAGTAAAATTTTACACATTGCTGTTCAGGTTTTTGTGGTAAAAGGAGCAATAACAGTAACGTTTCTTTTTTTTAAGTCTTTAATTCATGTCGGATTTAAAGGGTGTCAATTGTTATTCTTTTCCTATAAACAGATTTGTCTATACTGGCATCTAGTCTTCTTGGTCTGGTGCCTTCAGTCCTGTGTGAGAGAGATCTTCCGAACGTGGATGACCTCATCGAGCCATACAAAGATGATCTTCCGTCCGCTGAGTTATTAGACCAAGAACTGCTTCGCTGGAAGATCAGGTAGAAATGTATTCTTAGTACATGCAATACTTAATTTGTACTGGTGTACAATTCGTAATCATATTTGTTTCTTAATTTAGATACAGCTCAAAACCAAACGAGGAGAGACCCAGCACCGCTGCGAAAGCCTTGAAGGAGTGCGATGAAGACATGTATCCCAATCTTTACGTCCTGCTAAAGATTTGCTGTACCATTCCAGCCACTAGCTGTGAATGCGAACGAAGCGCAAGTGCTCTTAGACGGCTACACACTTTTAACAGAGCCAGTATGACACAAGAGAGGCTCTCTTCTCTGGCCCTTATGCACATCCACTATCTGACAGACATTGATCTGGACATAGTAGTTGATCTGTTTGCCAAGATGCACCCAAGGAGGCTTGAGCTTGGCACACTTCTGAAAGAGCGTGATGATCAGCAGCCAGCCGAGTGAACAATACGGATTTACAACTTTATTTCTATTTTTGTTATTTTTAAATAGTGACATTGGCATTGTTATTCTCTACATTGTAAAATACATACGTAAAGCATTCTCTTTGCCAAAAAAAATCAATTTTGAAGTTCAAAATTTGACAAATATCCACGTTTTTAGGTTCACTTTTAGCGACCTATATTGCTATCATACTGACCTTCAAAATGCACGAAATGCAGTCTCAGACAACTTAATTTTCAAAATTTCCAGGGGGGGCATGCCCCCGGACCCCCCTAGTAAAGAGCGCCTCCGGCACTCGTTGGTCCATATAATCAACTGATCGCACCCAGCCGTAAAAAATCCTGGCTACGGGCCTGATTATGAACAACTTTGTCCTCAAAAATGGTGTTTCTGTCCATATATATATTATAACAATAATTTATTATCTCTGTGTCTCTGTGGTACAAGCAGACATTTAAGAAGAAAAGTCTGTACAACAAGAAATGCAAATCTAGTAGAATCTCGTAACATTTTAGAAAAGAAATTTCAAGAAACAGTAGTTACTGATAGTGATATAGAGTGGTTTTACTCAACATGTGAAACCATTTATATTAGACAACATGTAATATCGTGTGATAGCCAAATAGACACAAAAGAACTCGTACCAGGGAATCGATGTATAAAAGTTGTTAGTACGTTTCCATTACAGAAACATCTACTTTATGGGGTAATTAAAAGAAACAGTCTAAAATAATATAAAAATAATTATTCAATTGTAGAGTTCCACAAGTAAGACAGATGACGTACAAGGGATCAAACTAGATAGAGGGCAAGAAAGACATAGTTTAATGAAAGGTTGGAATAAAGACAGTAAACAACCAATAATTGGTTACATACATAATGTGTCTACACTTAAAAAAAGTAACGGAAGTTTAAGTATTTTAACTTTAGTATTCAACTAGAGAATGACTTTGTTCAAGGTGTTTGTTTTGAGCCAAACTTACACCAAGAGCTACAAAGGCCAATCAAAGTCTCACACTACTCAGTAAAAGAATCTACTCTCAACAAAGATGGATTTTCAATAGTAGTTAACAGAAGAACAAAACTTGAAATTATGATGACTGTCATTTTGAATACAAAGAGCCAGAACAACCAAATCCAGTTAGGATTTGCGAGATTCAAGACCTCAAAGAATATGATATTATCAGCACAGTAGGAAAAGTTCACATAGTAGGTCAACCCAAAAAAACTAAACTTGATGATGATAGAGAATTGAGAAAACTGGACTGCAACATAGCTGATTCTAGTGGTGCAGTAAAGTTGACTGTGTGGGAGAATGCCATTTCTGAGATAGACGATGACAGATATCATAAGATTACAAATGCTCCAGTACGTTGTTACCAGTCAGAGATGTTTTTGTCAATCAGTACTGACACTGTAAAATGTGATAAGGATAAGTTTCCTGTGGTCAGTGAGTTGTATGATGAAACCACAACTAATCAAGAAACCACAATTGACATTGATCACTTTGATGGTGTTCAAATGATATCCCGTTATGCAAAATGCAAAAATCAGACTTGCAAAAAACGACTACACAATTTACAAAAATTGCATACTTGTGAAATGTGTGGAATGAAGCAATTAATTACACAAATAGAACAGAGGTTTTTGTCTCTTGGCATTTTGGTACAAAAATACAATGTTACATTAAGGTTTAATGACAAAGAGGCAAGAGATGTCATAGATATTTTTAATCACCAACAAACTGGCAGTGGAGAAGTGAATGCTGACACGACATCAGAATCAGAGTTAGCTGAAGCAATTTTGTTGACAGGATCATTGGAAATTACATATAATCATTTGACGAGAGTTGTTCTAAGTGCCACAAAAGTAGAAAAGTAGTCAATGATATGTTTTTCTTGTCACTGAAGTGTGTGGAGTTTTAATCAGCAAAAAAGTAGCAAGCTTGCTTCTTTTGCTTAGTTTTCTACTTTTACAGGCTATAAACTACTGGGTAACCAGTAACTGTGTTTAAGTTTAGCAAAGTTATTTTATTGGTTTTTTTTTTTATATTAGAACACTGAGTTATACTGCAGCCCGAGTCAACCACGAGGCTGAGTAAACCATGAGTCATGAATCAACCTCGAGATAAGTTTGAGTCAGGTTAAAGTCTTTTTTTTAGGTTTTCTCTTCGTTGCATCTCCAAGATGGAAACTACTGTCGACAATAGATCAAGAGCATCAAGACACTAAGTCTTCAACCCACTTGGTGAGGTTGCTGAATAATAAATGAAGTGAGACTTCATTTCTCATTTCAATTTCCAATAATTAAAACAACTGAGATATGAATACATAGGAAAACTGGTAGTCCTTACTTAACTCATACAGGTACAGTAAATTTTAGTGGAAAGCGACATAACATATTTGTGCTGCTATGTCCAATGGGGCTGCATTGCAAAAACTAGAAATGACTTTACCCACACACCTACCAAATATACGTCATGTAAGTCCCATCTGTGACAGAGCCTTTTGAAAAGTTTGCTGCATCAAAATAGCTTTTGAAAGACTAAGGGCAACGCAAAGTCATGTAAACTCATAGTGGAAAATTGTACAGGAAATGAAGGGCCATTACCCTCCCCATAACTCCATAAGATACCGGAGCCGAACTTTATACTATCAATCATTTGCCTTGTCTTGACAAAACTGCTACCATACAGTCAAAATTTCCATTCGTTAGTCGTTTAGATCTTTGACACAGTACAGCTGTTTCAATGAACAGGAAATAAAAAAAAAAAGAAGTTCAACTTGACTCAAACTTCACTTAAAGTTGACTCATGACTTGAGATTGACTTGGGCTTGTGGTTGACTTGTGCCGCTACATAACTCTAATAACACTAAAATATGTTTGTGTTTAAAGAACACTACTGTAAACACCAACATGTAAGCCAAACTGACAAGTAAGTTGCATTTTAATTAAATACCTGTGGATGCATGAAAAAGGACAGGTTTTCAAAAGTATGACACTTTCGGCAATACACCTATATGTATTACTCCACTTCTAAATGATTCATAGGTGGTGAGACTATATATACAGCTTTGCGGTGGATTGCAAGTTCTTGATAAATGACTTTCAGCTGTTCATGAAAGTTCTTGATAAATGACTTTCAGCTGTTCATGAAAAGTGAGTGCAATAATTATTTGCTAAAAAGATTTATCATTGAAGAGTTCAAAGTAAAATATTTTATTAGAAGTATCAGATTTGCAAGAACAGTAAGTAACTTTTATTCTGTTATACTTTACAGAAATATTTATCAAATGTTGTTTTAATAGATTCAGTTGAATTTTGACTTTTGAATAGTGATTAATCAAAAGTTGTGAAACCTTGTCAAGGTGTTCTCGCTTATGAGTTGTAAACATTCTCAAATTAAAGCTATTTTCTTAAACAAAACTATTGAACCTTATATGTTGGTGTCTACAGTAGTTTCAATGAAAGTATGTTCGAAAAGTTTTTCGTTGTTACGATTTGAATTTCAAGGAAACTGAGACAAGCAGTAGTATTCACAAATCATTGTTTTTCTTGTGTACATATACCTGCTCAGGACTGATGTAATATTTTTGTTCTAATTACCATTAACTAGTATATATTCCTTAAGTGGTTTTCAAAGATAATGTGATATCTTAAAAAATTATACCTGTTCATTTTCATGGAATTATGAAGCTGTTGAAAATATGTATACCCCTTTCAAAACTGATATTGAATATTGGAAGTCAACACATTAAAAAAAGGTTACAAAACACAAGCACATATAGTTTGCAAAGGAGTAAATCTACTTTAAAAAGTGATGTTGAAAAAAAATGAAAAAATGAAAAAACTTTATAACAAGGAACAGGTATTTTCAAGAAGTCAATGTATATCAGTCAAACACTCGACAGTCTAAATATTGAACCTGGAGAACACTGCCTTAATCACATTGATAAAATGGAACACAATGCCACCCAAGATACAGTACCGCTCAAAGGTAAGTTAACACCTCTCGTCTCGTTTCTCTCGAGATTCACTGAAGCGTTTGGTATGGCATATATTACGTGTAAGAAACCGGTTGTGTGTAACGATTGCTGCTCTGCAGTTCGCAAAATCGATGGGACCGTCCAATATAAGATGTGCATACATGTAGATCATTCGCTAGATTCATACCGAACAAACATCGAACGTTCGCAGTGATAAATATTAGGCACCGAATTTGCGTCGTCTGAGACCACGATTATTTTTAGCCACAATTTACGAAGGAAACGAAATAGTTCATAGAAATAGCCAAGTAAGGTTTTATATCTCTATAAACTACAAGTAGAGTTTTGTGTAGGAGAAAAATGTTCCGCCTTTCGGCGGCACGCCGGCGAGTCAATTGTTTTTGCAAGTCATAAATGCGTCACGGAAAAAATAATATCTCCGGTTCTATTCAGTACAAATCGCTCATTCAAACGCCAAAATAATATATCTTTGAAGACAGAAATTTTTAGCAAGGTTTCTGTGATGCGCCGTTTACATTAGTTTGAATTTTTCTGCCACGAAAAGTTTTGTTTAGCGGCACGCGTCGACGAGTGGATAACGTCAATGAAGTTTATTGTTGTCCGAAACGTGAAGGCAAACACTAAAAATATCTCCGATTCTATTTGGCATAAATCGTTCATTCGAACACCAAAATACTACATCTTTGAAGACAAGAGTTTTTAATAAGGTTTCTGTGATGCGACATTTAAGCCTGGTTCTCATATGCCGCAGAGCTACCTGCAACATACACTGTAGCCGCTGGTAATGAACGGGACACTGTTCCGACATATGAGAACATACGTCGCCGGCATAAAATCCATCGAAGGTGTTTATCGCCGGCACGCCTGCGAAGTTGGAGTCACGTCAGGTTTCTGTGATGCGACGTTTACATTAGTTTTAAATTTTTCTGCTAGGGAAAGTTTTGTTTAGCGGCACGTGTCGACAACGTTAATGAATTCATTCACCCTCGTTTAAATGTTTTCCGATGCATTAGATTAAGTCAATGTTTTTGCAAGGGAAAGTTCTGTCTAGCGGCAAGCGTTGACGAGCCGATTACGCAAATGAACTTTGTTTGCAAAACGTCGTGGCAAAAACATCACTGTTTCTATTTGACAGCGAAGATTTTGAGCGGTATGTGTATAAAAATTTTATACAAGACAGACGTACATGTAGCAGACTTCTGAACACAGAAACGCATCGCTGATAGGAATGAAAATCGTGTCTACGGCGCTAATCGATTCGATACGATACGTAAAGCAAGTGTTAACACACAAACCAGTTTCGGATACCGGCGAATGCGAAGTATTGGTACTTCCAGTGCACTCGAGAGATACGAGACTCGTCTCGTTTCTCTCGCGACGCGTCTTGTGAGAAACGAGACGCGTCTCGCGAGACGGTGGTAACTTACCTTTGAGCGGTACTGGAAGCTAAGGAAATCAAATCTTGATTTCAAATGTCGAAGAGCTCAATTACACAGCAACAAATTGAAAACTGATGGCAATAAAGAAGCTAAAGAAGGCCCAATATACCACAGCAATATTGGACTGAACCTCGATCCGAATAAAACTGATAAAGTGGCAAATGAAATTGATGTCAACATTAAAATCACAAAGGAGTTACAGCATTTTGAAAAATTCTTACCAGAACTGACTGTCAGGCCAGTGGCTGCGAAACATCCTTTTAGTAGAAACAATGTTTACAACTTTATAATCTTTGACATTGAAACCAACACTTCAGGAAAAACAGCAGAAATTTGTCAGTTGTCAGCATTACTGTAGATTGATCTGGATTGCTTCAGTTTAACGAGTACGTTCTCCCATCCAAGGATGTTGATATTCATGCATCTAGAGTAAATAAACTGAGTGTTCGACGAGTTAATGGAGCCAGAATGCTATGTAAAGAAGACAACCAAGTTACGTCTGTTCTCATCAATAAGGTAATAGAAATGTTTGTGACATTCCTACAACGAACTGTTTGAAGTGCAAAGTCTGGTGACAAACAAATCTGTACGGTATTAATTGGCCACAACTCGCAAGTCTTCGATACGCCTACTCTTCTTCGTCAAGGTGGAAACCATTTCTACCAAAGCCTGTCGTCCTTAAACGTGTTTTTCTCTGACAGTCTTCCCTTGATGAAGAAACTTGTGAAATGCAAACATCCGTCACTGATGTCATCAGATGGTTCGACTGTAAAAACCAACCAAGCGTCAATTTACCAAAAGCTGTTCAACCAAAGTTTCCCTGTGCATGATGCAATGAAAGATGTAAGAGCACTAAGAAAAATCCTGTTCAATTCCAGCCTCAACATTAGCGACGAGATGTTAACGGAGATCATGTGCACCTCAAAACACGCAGAAAACGACATGAAGTACCTAGATCATCGCCATGCGCTAGTGCGCAGACTTTTAAAGGTAAACTTTACCATCCAACCGATCCATCATTTCCTGTAAAACAACAAATAGTCGAGAAAATCGCGGGAACTGGACTTTCGTATCAACATCTGGAAAATATTTTTGAGAAATTTGGAGAGAAGGCACTGATTGGTGTGTTGTCGCTTCCTCCTGCAAACAAATCTCCACGGGTCACCAAGACAAAACGAATCCTGGCCAGTATCGTTGAACACTTTCAAAAGAAGAAAGCCAGAATTCAGCAGACAGAAAATCCATGAAGTTTTACGTTTTTAGGGTAAGCTGTTGCAAGAAAAGTCTAATTTCTTTCGCCGATATGTCCCCCATGTGCAATTTCTGGAGCCTTGGAGCAGTACACAAGGCCCCAGCATGCACAAACCTGTAACTAGAAGAATTCTTGTTCTGCTGACGTCACCTCTAAAGGAGCGCATTTGAGGGGCATTTTTCAGCAACTAAAAAAGTCTTTTGCGCGCAATCTGGATGGTGAATTTCTTTGAAAATCGCCATGATGACAGTATTTTCTATGTTTTTATTACATGCAAAATAACAGCAATTTTTCTACATACACAAATACGATAAACGGTAAAAACGAAAATAATGAAAACTGGGGAAGCGCATGTAGGGATTTTCTCGAGAACTTTAGAGAGCAGGCGTCACCACAAGATACATCGTTAAACTAAAAACCGAGAAAATCTGCCTAGAAGTTTGGTGTGATTGCTGCCTGAACCATTTTATCCCGCTTGTGGTTGCCATAGCAACAGTATTTGATAAGAAAAGTAGACATTTATGGAACGAATAAAGCCTTGGCTACTTATTTCTGTAACTTATAATATGATCTTTGGAAACATTGGTTAAAAAAATCCAAATTTAGTCAGGTGTATTTTAATTGCAGAACAAAAGGTATTACTATATAGAGCCACCTTAAATTCGATTGATTTCATTTGAGTTGATTTAGAGTTTATTTCATTTACAGCCTCCCCAATTAGTAGAGCACTCTAGCTGGGCTAGAACGATTTGAAACTTAGGGTGGAAGGGTGAGGGTGGAATTTAGTCACTAGCAAAACCTGTTATTCGTTTCGAAGAAAATTGCACCTTCTCCACAAGGGCCACTCATTCGATTGAAAAGACATGTAAAACTCATTTTACTGCGTGACGAGCTCTTCAAATAAAATACTGAAATGTTTAGGCAGAATATGTTCACAATAATTGTCGGAACTCGGTTACGAACGGTTTTTAAGAGAGAGTGTTGTTCTCGGGCAAGGTTTGCTATTTGATTAGGAAAAAAATCACACCTTCTCAAAGTGCCACCCGGAGTGTCGCACGTTCGATTAAGACGAAATAGCAAAGTCACTGAACACACGTGGGTTGACATGGAAGAAAAAATAACAACAAATGTTATAATTCGAATTGCAACGATGGAAAATTAAGAATTAAGATAACTTCAAAGTTGAGCAAGACATCGTTAAAACCGTTATTTGTAAATCTTTAGTTTTTCCTTTCCATCTTGTATATTATATCCTATTGTTTTTGGAATCTTATTTATAATCTATAAGTATCTTCCAATGTAGTTACTGTGTTTCCGGGTGGTTCCGCATGTATGAAATACTACCAGAAACCTTTGCGCGTGCACCCTCAAGAATAACAAATAAATTACTTATTTTTGAGCATTTGTCACCTCTGCTACGTGGTAAGTCCACGCTCTTCATGCTTATTTGTAATAACAGTCTGAATAGTAGAAGTCTTGCTTTTTTTTCCAAGTATTTCACACCAGAGAAATGGAAGGTGAAAGGCAAGATCAGGTGCACGATAAGTTTTTCAATTGCTTGTTTGAAGAAGCAATCAATGAGGGCTTACAATGTGATATTTGGTAAGTACTGTTTGCTGTTTAACATACGACAGGAAGCATGTAGAAATTCTAGCCGTGCGTTAATTTTTCATCAAGAACAGACTGCCTGCGTAGCTAGTGGTTTCGGCCAGTTGTTTTCAAGTAGCATTTATATGACTGTTGCAGAATACTGGCAACAGGGCCGGGCTATTTCACAAAGAAATACTGGTGTTGATAATTTTTCGGGGCCAGTGAAAACCTCGGCAAATAATGATTATTGCTTTAGTATGTTACTGACCCCTTTCCGCAAGTTTGTTTTAAAATATAACTATGAACGATTATTTGAACGATTATTTGAACGACCATTTCAAGTGCTATTCCCAAATTTCGTACAATATAACAGTTGAAATGAGGGAACGAGGAACTGGGAATAAGTGGACAGCGGTACTTTCATAAACTGAGGAAGAGACAATGGACGCAACTAAATACCAAGTGTCTGATTTTTTACTTGAAGACTATAAACAATTACTGCACGTTACAATAAAATCATTTGTGAGACATTAATGCTGACGCTAAACTGTACTAGCTTGTACTGTGTTCATTAAATTCCAGAAGAAGAGAATCATACATGACGGAAAAGCTCTCAATTTGAAATAAAACGAAATAAATGATGCTTTGCTAATGAACAATAAACAGATTCAAATAACCGTTTGTTTCTAAATATTGTAGCTGGAAATTGATGATGAAACCTACGACTCTGTCGTGCAGACATTCAGGTTGTATGAAGTGCCTCACATCAATTGTATCTCTGGGAGATAAAGTCACTTCTTCAGCAGCCCCTTGTCCAATTTGCCACAAATTGTTTTTTTGCGACCAATTGCAAATAAACATAAACCTAGACAAGTTGTGCAAAAGTGTTAGGATGAAGTGTTCCAGCCCGGGTTGCAAGTGGAAAGCAACTCTGGAGCATGCCAGAGGGCATGAAAAGAATTGCCTAAAAGCTCTAGTTAAATGCCCACACAATGACTGCGATCAAGTTGCAGTGCGCGAGGAAATGAAAGCGCATTGCATTAATTGCGAGCAGAAGAAGAAGATCACGTGTCATGGCTGCAAAAAGGAAATCAAAAAGGGTGGTCTGGCCCAGCAACAAGCGACTGAATGCTATTATTCCCAAGTCGAATGTCCGCTTGGATGTGGCAACAACTTACCAAGGTAACAACTTGATTCTATTTTCTGACCATAACAAGGCCTCCAAGGAGGTTAAGAACGACTTAAGCACCGTATGCATCTTGGCAGTTCCTAACACTGTTTAATGAATTCTTGGTTTTCACGTGGCGTCATCAAAATTAAAAAAATAATAATTAGACTTATCTTTTTACAAAACTTCAGTTTGATAGGGTTTTTCGTCTTGTGATAAAGCAAGGTTGAATTTCTAAGCTTTTGCATTAAACGAGGCCGATCGAATGTATGCTCGATTTCCGCTGCTCACTCGGGTCCGGAGTATCCTCCTCAACAAGAGACTTTTTTTCTTTGGGGGGTGAGCGCGGCCTCATTTCCCAAAACAGCGGCTGGTAATCGAGAATGCTGTCACGTAGGTTAAAAAAGTGAGTTATTCACTGAGATTGTGTTATTTGAACAATCTTGGTATGAGGATAAGTAGTCATATTGTTTTAGAGTCCTCAGAAGGCAAATACAGGCTTTTTATAGCAAAACTTGATGGCATATGTTTTTGTTAGTTTCTGGCAGCCATATTTGTGACCCTCTCCATACAAAGTGGGATTGCGTAAACCGGCAATAGAGTGTTTCTGTCAAAGAACTGTCGGCTGATAAATGTGGAAATTTGTTGTTCAGGAACACAGCTAATCTTTAATGGATTACAGTTGGCTTCTTTTACTGGGTAAACACTTGTTTAGGACACTCTTTCAAATCTAGATTATGTTTAAAAGCATAATTTGTTTCCTCAATTTCTATCAATCGACTGAACTGAATTGGATTGCTGCCGCGTACAGTTAGTTGCTCTATTTCCGGACACTTTTTCTAAAGCTGTAATATCTTACCTCAAAAGAGCACAAACGAGCTGAAATTTAGCCATAATGTAGCTTCCACTACCGGTAAGACAACATGCACGCAGTCTTATTAAATTTCAAAGATCTTTATTTCCAATACACTTTTCTCGGCCATATTGTTCACGGCGGCGCTGTTACAGTTTGCTTTCGTTTGGTGTCTGCCGGGAATTACACACACCTCAGCAAAAACGCATTTTTAAAAACTCTTTGGTAGTTTTGCTCGGAGATACAAAACTGCTAACAGAAAATACTTATATGCTGAAAAATCTAGACCTTTTATCAAACGTGTAGTTAGTCACGTTTTCGATTTGTTATGTAATCAAAGTCGCAAACAAAGAATTTGCAAAGTGATTTTATCACTGGTTGATGTTTCGATTACGAGTACTTACATTCAAAACTTTTCGTCTGTAATGGCAACATCTAAGTTCGAGTTTAAGTTTCTTCATTAGTAATGAGAACAATGAATTCCAGTTCAATGGATTCGCACAGGCACAAAATGCAACTTCGATGCACCGACGAATAACTGAGTAATAGGAGAAAGATTGAAACTTTAGCAAGCGCTTTCCATAATGGATCAGCTTCTTCAATTCTGGCGATAGTACCAATCTTGCAAAGAAAGTTTCGTTTCAATTCGCTTGCACGTATGTAACATGGAAATTCAACACGCTAAGAGTTTAAAACTACATGTGTTTCACCGACCGGTGCGACGCAATGTTACACAGTACTTCGTGAAGGTTTTGACATTCGTTTCTTCAGACACGTAACTTCTTCTTGTCATAATTCCAGTTCCATTAAAATTCTTCGTATGTAATGATAATGTTGAATATAGCGAAGCAGGCTTCAATTCAAAACCTCTTCATGCTGTATTAGCGGGAACAACATTTGCCACAACAAATGCGTCGCGAGAAATTAATCGTTTCCTCGCAAGCCAATTGCTTGTAATTTATTCCAAAATATACACTTCACTAGCTCTCGCGAGACGAGAGGTGGTAACTTACTTTTGAGCGGTACTGTAGACTTTACCTTAACATAAAAACTTATGACAATTTAAACCCTTTCTTTTAGTACAGAATGGTGCTATCTCCTGGAAATGAAAATGAAACGGTATTCATTCTCCAACCAACAATGCTGAAGGAGGGCGAGATGTGGGGTCGCAACCTGTCAAACTTAAACAAATGGGTGGATGGCGACGGGAACATTTTGTTAAAGTTTATCATTTTCTATATGTGCCTTTGATTTCACAATCGCCTGTTATCTACTACTAGTTTCAACTTAACGCGTGCGTGTCTTCATGTTTCTATCAGTAAAACAATCACACTGGGCTTTTTACAAATTAATTTGTACATACTGGGTTTAAATAAATTGTTCAGGAAATAGATCATAATCAAATAAAGCAATACGCGAGAATCGGAACGCCTTGAGTTACCCCAGGGAAACGAGCTACATCGTTTATATCAGTAATACGTTTCCCGCAAAACTAAAAAAGAATAGTACTTAACAGTTTTTGATTACATATATTTCTTCAGAAGACTGAGCACAAAAACACAAAAATAACTGATTGATTGTACTCAGATCTCAGTTCCATTTTTAACCTTGTTAGCGAGTTACAAGTCAGCAGTTGTGTTCTTCATGCATTAGATATGTTTTCATGTTATATTAAAAGTAGTTTCAACCATTGAAAAGTATGAAACATGACTAGTAAATAATAAGTTACAAGTTCTGTACATACAAACGAGCATGATTGTAAAATAAAAGTATGTTTCTACTACTTCTTTCCGGGCAAATAGTTTTTGGGATAATAGAGAGATTTAGCATCGCGTTTACGGCAAACGCCAAACGTCAGCCCGAAATTTTCCATTTACCAAAAAACTCGTGAAATTTATTTATTTGGTTTCAGGTTATACTTTGCCTGTTAGCTACAACCATAGAGCAATTACTCAAAACAGAGAGATAAGCTACAATTAGAGAATTTTCTTGGTTTGGCATTGGCCGTACTGAAACGCGATGCAAAATCTCTCTATGAAATTCATTTTTATGTCCTTGCATCACGCACAAGACTTATTTATATGTAAATTGATGGTACTACTAAACAGCAGTGATTTAAAGAGCATCAATTCACAAAAGTCTAGTTTTGCAAACGAAACTCTTTACAAACAAATAATAATATTGACGCAAGTGAAGAGTGATCATCGCAGTAAATTTTCCAATTTAAGCAACTGGAAAGAAGAAGCCTGAAAAAATCAGGGCTTCAACGGGATTCGAACCCGTGACCTCCGCGATACCGGTGCGATGCTCTACCAACTGAGCTATGAAGCCACACATTGGGAGCGAGGTCAATTTATTGAGTTCATACTTTCCCGCACAGTGAAGTGATGTGAAGTATATATGAAATAATTCATATTTGTACTGCGGTTGTAGATGCAAGTGAAGAGTGATCATCGCAGTAAATTTTCCAATTTAAGCAACTGGAAAGAAGAAGCCTGCGATGATCACTCTTCACTTGCATCTACAACCGCAGTACAAATATGAATTATTTCATATATACTTCACATCACTTCACTGTGCGGGAAAATATGAACTCAATAAATTGACCTCGCTCCCAATGTGTGGCTTCATAGCTCAGTTGGTAGAGCATCGCACCAGTATCGCGGAGGTCACAGGTTCGAATCCCGTTGAAGCCCTGATTTTTTCAGGCTTCTTCTTTCCAGTTGCTTAAATTGGAAAATTTACTGCGATGATCACTCTTCAATTGCATCTACAACCGCAGTACAAATATGAATTATTTCATATATACTTCACAATAATATTGACGTTGGCAATTTTTTTTAACAAAGCGACAGATTTGCTTAGCATGTGCCTTTTCATGCACATATGCAACAATATGATATGAAGATCTTTTAAATACACGACAAATGGTTGCTTATAAAGCAATTTGTACTTAATTTGCAAAACAAAATAATTGCAATGGCGCTATTAGCACCTCTCCTCTCAATGGTTTGGCAAACAACGAAAAACTAACCAGGTGTTGAATAAGATTAAATGTCATAAATCAGCAAGCAGTGTTAAAAAAGTAAAGGATTGTTTTCGGGCTCTGTTGCAACTTTTCCAACTTGCTTTTCTAGTGAGTGAAATGTTTTTGTCGCTAGCATTTATTTTGTGTGTGCACGCTGATTTCAGTATCATTTTCTGCCAACGTGTGGCGGTTAGCCCCTAACAGTTACATTTGGTACTAGAGTGCAAGCAGTCTCTTTTTGCTTGAAAATAGGTGGCAAAGAACGCAAAACAGGGTGAGATTTAGTTCATGCTTATTACACTTGATTTAGTCACATTAGGTAGGTGTACAAGCTGATCAGTTTTAAAAGCGGTATAAAAATCAAAATAGGGACTATTTCTGCAGCTACTTAGGCCGTGAAGGACCAGGCTGACCAAGGCCTTTTCTCCGCAAAACTAAGACGGATTTAGATTCCGCTGTACGGCAACGGTGGTGTGCAGCCTCAACCTGTCTTCAAAAAATGGCTGCGTTCAAGGACAGCTGCATGGACTTAATTCTACTTCTGTACGACATAGGGCTCGATTAATGACGAGGATTTCCTTCTACTGTATCCATGTTACATCTTCCCGCAGAACTTATATTTGCCTCTCAGCTGCTTTTAGAACTGCCTGAAATTCCAATCGATTTCAGAGCAGGCAGGTTGTTCGTAAAACGTGATAAGCTCGATATACAAAAATTATCATTTTATCATTAGAACAGCAATAAACGTGTCGCTCACGGTAGGTGTTTAAATCGTTCAACGTTTCTTTACACGCCTCAAAGAAAAATTGTCTCAGAACGGATTTCATGATTGAGTCCTATATCTAACCAGACTGTTCAAACTGAAAAAACACGAAATGAGAAGTGAACAGCAGGCTCATACTCACGTGGTAGAAGGCGAGGCCAAACTGGAACACTCGTCATGACATCACCGGAAGTTATCTTCACAATTTGACCCTGTACTACAACCGAGTGCAGGACGGTGTCTACAAATTCTCTTACATTTTGGTAGAAAACACTGATGTGAAAATATATATGTATATAGCGAAGACATATTGAACTGATTTTCACAAATAATCCATCATGGTGAGAAGAAAGTGGCACGAAAATAGCGTAAAACCAAAAACCATTCGTGTCTTGAAAATAATTCTAGGGGTGGGAGTAGTGGGCTTTGTCTTTTAGTTACTTATTAAAAGATCTCCAATAGCAAAACGATTCTTGGAGCACCCTTTTAGCCCTGCTTTTAATCCAGTGAGTAGTCTTAGAGTTTCACCGGCTCTTCGCTTTTATAAATCTTCCATCAAAGACGTTAAACATGGACCTGCAGTATTTTACCAATTTGAGGCAAGCTTCATCGGTCTGAGTAATGAATTGGCTTAAGAACCGTTCTTTACTGGCAAATCCGCTACACTGTGGAGGATGCAACCAAGCTATGGCGATGGTTGAAAGATCGGATGTCCACGTTGACGGTTACCAATGGTCAGTATAAAGAGAAGCCATGTTAACTTATTAGAGTTGTATAATTGAAAATAATTACTGAATCGAATAGAACGCTAGAATTCTGGGTCCGTTTCTAGTGAGATGATAAACAATGGCTATAGCGCGAGCTACAGAATGATTATTCCGGAAAGAAAGTACATAAGCAGTGTAAAGGCATGCGTAATATGTCGATCGGACAGAGCTTTCGAGATTCCAATAAAAATGGCGAATCATGCTTCTTCTTTCCCTGAATGATTTAAACTAGCGAATAAACGTTATCTGTTTGACGAAATGTAAAAAAACGATCGCTTGGTAGCATGCTGCGTGCGTGGCAATATCACACACTTCATGTTTGCTCCTCTCGAGCTCTCCTTCTCATTTGCGTCACCTGCCATGCTTCCCGGAACCCCTGAGAGCTAGTCAGAGCTAATCTCTTACCCAAAGCGGACTCCTTTGGCTTGGCCATAGAAGATATGAGATCGAGAACTAATGATATCCCTTCGAAACCTCTAATAGGGCCTCAAAATGAATTCTGAAATTTGTTTCCATTTTGACACTGGTTCTATGTCTTTAGGAGATGCAGCACCTGCAAGAAAAAACGCAGCGTAAGAACCAACAGTTTTTTGCAAAGTGGCCGAAAATCCCTCTGGGGGAACTGTTAATGATGATTTACTTCTGGTCAATGGACCAGAGTCGTAAATCCACTGCTAGGATGATGTCCATAAATAACAACCTAGTCTGCACTGTTTTCCGGAGTTCGGAGGATGCATGTTCAGCGGACATTGCGACCAATCCTTTCATTCCGTTTGGGGGAACAGCTGTCGTGAAGTGCAATGACAGCAAATTCAATCATAAAGCAAAGGTTAGATAGTATACACGCTTTTGTTATGATATTGTTGCTTTGTCAAATTTGGTTGAATTCTTCGAAAAATAGTTTCACTGATCAACATTCTTTAATTCTATTAGTATAACAGAGGAAGAAGAGCTCCCGACTTGTGGGTCTTTGGAGTCATCTCAACAGCCACGAGGCCTGCCAGAGGTTATTACAAAGTGGTGGCGAGTCGAGATCGTGCAACGCTGTTACCGATTCTTGAAAGATGTCTGCAACCGGGCAACGAAGTGTACACCGATACTGGGGGGGCCTACAAAAACCTGGAGCAACAACTGCCAAACCACGTCACTCGACATCGCATTGTTGTCCACGCAGATAACTTCGTGGACCCAGTAACTGGGGTTCATACTCAGGAAGCCGAATCTGCATGGGCAAATTTGAAAGGGCCCCTCAAAGGGCGGCATGGTATCTCCAGGGATGATCTACAAGCCTATCTTGACGACAGAATGTGGAGACAATGGCGAGGTCAAGATTGCATCATAGGAAATTTTTTACCGGTATTGTCGTCCCAGTACAGAGACTATACTGTGTAATATATGGAGAAGAACTAGTCCTCAGGAAAACAGTTAACTACTTGTTTTCCTGAGAATGTCGATGTGGGCAAATGGGGATGGGGGAACAAAACTAACTTTTTCCTTAAGAACCAGTAATACAGTATTGTTTTGTATTATTATTTACTATTTATGGCTAAGTTTAATGTATAGTAATAAGTCAACATGAGAAGACGTTAATGTACACCCCCCACGGACCTTCTCGCGTCGACATCCAATTTCTCAATGAATTTTAAAAATGTATGCACACATATACAGCTGGAATCGCCCAAAGATGATCAAGTATACTTTTTACAAGGTTTCGACCATTTTCGCTAACCGAAACAGGACGATGGAAAAAGATTTTATTCCGCCGGGGGACAGTCTACCTTCCAATTTTATTTGGTTTGTTTTGTTTGTTTGTAAGAACTTCATAGACACGTGGACAGGCTGGCAGGAGGGTAGGTTGGTAGGATGATTATTAGTTAGTTACTATATTAGTTTTCGAACATATTCTTGTCGGGTGAAATTTCCTTACTTTTAAATTTGAGTTTGGTTAAAGGAGTTCAGAACGAATAACTAAGACCAGCATATAGGACAATAAAAATTATTTATATAATTTTGTAATTTATTGTAGATGATAGTTGTCTGTAAAAGCTTCGAATACATGTATGTATAATCGCCAAAAATAGATATTAATATAAATAAATAAATAAATAGAAAAAACAATCATGAATTTTCAGGCGTTACTAAATGACTGATAAGGCCCAAAAATACTCGATCGTACAAAGGAGACTCAACTGAAGCCTCATTTATAACGAGTCTTTTACAAGTCTTATTTTTTCAAAGGAGTCTCATTTTTTTCGAACGAGTCTCATTTTTCAAAGGAATCTCATTTTTTCAAAAGAGACTCTTTAAAACGAGTCTCATTTTTTCAAACAAGTCTTTTTGGAACAAGTCTCATTTTTCGACCGAGTATTTGGAAAGGATATCGTGTATGTGTGTTATCGAGACTATTTTTATCGAGTGCTATAGCTTTGGTTTACCAGAAACCTTCCTGGTTTGGTCGTGTCTCCGGAGATTTTGAATCCGGAATCTAAAGTGGGAACTTTGAATCCGAAAACTTTTGAATCCGGAAAGTTTTGTTGTGTAAACAGTTTTGATCTCTAATCCGGATATTTTTCCGCCTGCGATCTTTTGAGTTTGCGGTAAAACCAAAATGGACGATCTGGTCCTAACATTGCTTGCAATCTCTGGTTGCGGCTAATTTTGTTGCAGGTTCAGGCAATAAATTTTGTTGTGTGTGCCGCAATATTTCTGAGGAAACGCAAATTATTATCGCAAGGAAGTTTAACGTCAGCCACACTTCTTCGCCAATGACATAGATGCTCCAGGCTTGTATTTGCAGGACATCCACCCCATATGTTATTGCAAACATCATGGAAAGTCGCCACAGTTCTTCCTCCTCCACTCTTCTTACCAGAGTCGACTGCTTTTTTGTACTTTTTCCTTATGTCCTTTATTTTGCTCATCACTCTTTCCCATGTGAATAGGCTGAGATCATGAGGCAATCCATCTTGTTGTTCATACAAGGTGACAAAGTCTTTTCTGATATCTTCATATTTCCTTTTAACGCTCTCCCATTCTAAACCTTCATAATCCTTTTGGGAAGAATATGCACCCAACAACAACAACAACAACTTTTATTTATAGAATGAATATCCAGCGTAGAAAGGACTGTTCCGCAAATAGCATTGCTAGTCTGGGCGGAACAGTCATACAAAACAATTACAATGAATAATAAATTTACAAGAGGAGACTTACATAATTTTTAAACAGATTGTACCAAATCATTAAATCGTCAAATCATTAACATAAATTACAAGTTCAATGACTCTTACAAAGTTTGTTTGAATGAAAAACTCAAGTTCAATTGTACATTTTTAGGGCAGAGGTAATTTGGGAGATATCAATATAGTCATTATGCTTCTTAAGAATATCGAGAAGGAAAGAGTGGAGTTTTGTTTGGAAGTGTTTCTTGGGGAGCTCTCTCAATGATGCTGGCATCTCATTCCAAATTTTAGCTCCTACTCTTGAGAAAGCTCTTTTTTGGAACCTAGATTTCTTAATATAGAATTTATTTGCTGACGAGGACCGAGTGTTATAAGAATGAATACTGGTAGTGTCGCTGAATAGGTTTAAAATGTTACTAGGTACCTTCCGGTTTCGTATATCATGCATTAAGCAACAGACGGATTTGAAATAAAGAAAATTTAGAGGTAAAATATCGGCATGAATAAACAAAGGGACTGCATGTTCACATCTCTCCACGGAAAATATAAATCTAAGTGCTCTTTTTTGAAGAACTAAGATTTTTGTCAAGTAGGATTTACTTGCAAGACCCCATGCAGTCAGGCCATAAGATATGTAGGGCAATATTAAAGATTGATAGATGCGCAGTAGGGTATTTCGTGGCACAAAATGTCTAAGTTTCGCTATAATCCCAACTAATCTACTTATTTTGACTACGATGTGTTCAATATGAAATTTCCAGCTTGAACTGCAGTCTATTAAAACCCCAAGGTATTTTACATAATCTTTGCATTCAAGGTGAACGGATTTGCTCAGTACATTATCATATATCACAATTTTCGGTTTAAGCGTTAGTCGCTTTTGGTAAGGTCGAAAAATAACATAATTAGATTTATCAATGTTGAGGGTTAACCTGTTTGCTGTTAGCCAGTTGCACACCTTACGAAGTTCGCAGTTTACAAGGGTTTCAAGAGATTTAATGTCTTTATCGGCATAGAGGATATTTGTATCATCAGCAAACACCGACAACTCCTAGTAGAAGTTCAACTTCGTCATCTGTCCAGCTCAAATTTGCCTCAGTGGCATCTGGATCTACTCTAGCCTTCTTTTTTGGCAGCATTTTCACTTTGTCGAACGACGAAACAACACTGAGCTAGGTAACCATTCCATCATGAATGTTCCCAGAGTTGTCGTTGTGTGTAAATGGTCAGGAATCCAAATATCCTTTTAGTGTAAACGCTTACGAGTCCGAATACTCTAAATCTGATGAATCCAGAAACATTAACGAATCCGGAAAAATCTCTTCTAGTGTAAACCTAGTCTTAAAGTGATAATGCGATCTTTATCTCAGCTAAAATTATTTCTTGGCACGTAACAAGTTAATCGTCCCACATCACGCTAGGACAGAAGTGTTTACTCAAAATTTTAAATTACAATCCACCTCAACTACATTCTAAGGATAAAGGCGGTCCACATAGCCAAAACGGCCGCTTCAAAATTCTGAGAATTTCTTGTTGTAAAAGAAACAATAGTGTGTAGTTAAAAATGTTATACTACGTTTTAGGGAAAAGAAAATCAAAGAACACAACACCTTACATATTACTTGAGACTTAGATCACAAGACCTAGCAAAGGCTTGCCCTTTACAAAAGGCAAGGGTAAAAACCTCTTTGAACTCATCAAAGGTGCGCATGTGTGCTACAGAGAGGGTAATTTCCTTAGCACATGCCCCTACAAAAGGAAAGCAAATTTTGTGACTTGGGTTGTTCTTCAGGCAGTCATGGTAAAAATAAACAGTCACATCAAGTTTTTGGTTATTTATTGGCCTGTGTCTTTAACCAGTTAACCACCAGTTAAATCTGGATTCTCAAAAATGTCTCTTCCTGGTTCAAATCCAGAGTCAGTGGTGTCATTGTTATAATTAACAGCTGCAGTGTGGCCCACAATCTTAACATCTTCAAACAAATTTAAGCAATCCTGGAAATGATCCATTACGTTTTCCTCAATGTGCCTCCTTGCAGAACCTGTTGGTGAATACTGTGGGTTCATTATGGAGAAGAAATAGTTAGCTTCTGGTGTTAGCTGTTCCTTGAAATTTTCATCAACAAACAGTGGCTGGCATGTGGATAGGTTACTCTTAACCAACTCTGCCAATCCATAGATGGACATCCCTGTAAAGAATTCTTTCATGTACAACATTCTACGATTGACTAGGCTCACTTTTAGAAAACGTAGGATGTCATCAGCCTGTTTCTCGTCGATTCTTCCGGTGAAACCATGTTCCAAGATTGTGTCAGTGTAGTTTTTACAATCTTGCTTTACATCATTCAGGCATTTTTGTTCCTTTGCCGTGAAATCTGCTTCTTGAATGTTGACCATGTCAACACTGTTTAACATTGATTCATATGCATATTGTTCTAGAAAGCAAGGCGGAGGACCACCTTGAGCCAAAGAAACTGCAACAATTTCTCCACAAGTGCAGAAGTTCCTATTTTGAACATGAACGGTAGAGTCTGTAGCACTACCATCTGAGAACGTCTCCCTTCCCATGTCAATCGCAACTTGTGCTAAGAATTCTTGAGACATGGCAGCAGTATCAATTCCGGCCTCACCACTGTAATGGACCCTTAAAACGCCACAGGGTGGATTTTTTGGGGCTTGCCTTTGCCATAATGCCAGTGTCCTAGTGAACAGTGCAGCACAGCAAGACAATAAAAAACTCTTGTGTTTGGTCGACTCTTTGTGCGAGCAGTTCAACAACTTCATTGGGTGAGGTCAGAGCAGTGTGTGGGGTCAACGCAGCAGAAGAATGGTCAGGAAAATCAAATAAACAGTCACTGTAATTTTCCCATTCTTGAAGTAAATTTGCTGGTGTGATGGTCCAATGCTTTCACTTGCTTCAACTAAGTGTTCATCACTTGAAGAATGGGAAGTTAAGGGCAGAGTGTCAGACTTGTCAGGAGGGCTTCCTGGTAACTCACATGGCAAAGTATTTGCTGATAAAGCAGTGGGCTTGCAATCACTTGGTCCTGATTCTGTAATATCAGTGGCTTCAGACAATTCAGAGTCAGCAGTTTTGCACAGGTACATAGTTATTTTCTTATAATCTTTACCAAGTTCAGTCATATTTTTCAAGCTGGAAATCTTCTTCTTGACCTGGTAGACAGACGGCATGGCTTCCATCGTCATATAACACAACATAATCCTCATTACTGTCAAACTTCCTACCAAATGCTGCCTGTAATGATCAGCGGTAGTCTTAAGACATGCGTACTGTGTTTATCTGTTTACATCGGCTTTAAGGAACAAGATTATTACACTGCCCACTTTTCAATTCTTCTGCTTAAAATTCTGGCATAACCACCTGACTTCGGGACTTGAAGTGGTAGCCGCTTTCCCCAGACTCCTTTTAAGTCATCTTGCACCATTCTCATCAGGCCAACTGATATGGTTACATTTTCATCAGGATTAACTTTACTCTTCTTTCTTGGACGAAATTGGTGCTGCTGTTTTTTGCAATTCATATAATCTTCAAACTGGCTTCCCAAAGGAAGGTTTCCCACTCTGACTAGTGCTTGCTTTATCAACAGATATGCCACACTGAACTGGAGAGCCACATTTCCAGCAAAAGTTTGCACTCTTTCTTTGTTTTACTGAACAAGATGTACAATACCTAATAAACAGCTTATCTAATTAATAAGAACAATGTACAACAATAACTAAATAATAGTAACTATATACAGTGATTTTCATCTGACTTAATTCATGTTTGAAATCAATTATTTGATCAAGCTTTAGTATTAGTTGTTTCTGTCAAGTCTTTACTTAACAGATTATTCCATATTTTTACGCCACGGTAATAAAAGGCATGTTGGCCAGCAGTGATTCTACAAGATTGAATATTGAGGCTGTTTCTATATCTTGTCTGCCTATCATGGATTATAGCTCGAGTTGAAAATTTGGCAGAGGAGTAGCTAAGTGACAGTCCATTCAGACATTTATGCATCATAACAGCGTCTTTGTTTGATGTTTAGCCATTGAATTAACCTTAGACCTGCAGGGATACGGTCGTACTTGTGGAGCATCAAGATAAACCTGGCTGCAAAATAATGAACAAGCTGAAGCTTATGGATGTTAGGCGCCGAGGTACAGGATTAGGATTAGGTTAGGGTTCGGTACAATGAACCAATATTGTACACCACTTGTGAACATTAAGAATCTTAGAAACGCTTTCTACTTTAGTCCCATTCATTTAACCTGTATTATCGTTTTCATTATCACTTAATTAACACTTAATCGTTTTCATACCATACCTTACCAATACGAAACTTATACGAAGCCTAATGAAAAAGCATTGTCGCACTTTCCCCAGCAGAGCAAAGATCAGCAAACGAAGCACATCAATTTAAAACTGAACATTGCCCAAACAAGATGGCGATAACCTGGGAGGAAAAGAGCTGCCAAGGGAACGTTTCACGAGGGAAATGTTTTTTTCAGCGTTTGAAATTATAACTAGGGCAATCTTCAAAACAAACTTCAAAGAAACTACTTACGTACACGAAACCTTCGTCCGCCATGTTGCCGAGTTCGCGGGTCAAGACAGAGACTGGATGCTAACAGAGGTTAAAGTTTTGCTGTGGAAAAGTACGTTTTGCCGTGGCAGGTATGGGCCACTGTAGTTAACTGTGTAGAAACATCCTATTACCCAGTCAGTCATGGGCCAATGCAAGTTACCATGACAACTGATGCATCACAGACAGGATGGGGATGCACAGTGAATGGCATTCCCACAGGGGGGTGCTGGGACCCCAAGGAAGCTGACAGAAACATTAATTACTTAGAGACCATGGCTGTGTTCTTACGTTTACAATCATTTTCTGATCAAGTTTCAGACTGTTACGAAAAATATATTATTGCGTGACTCACGTTACTGTCTGGAAATGTCTAGAATCTTCTGCATATTTAATTAGTGCTGTATCATTGGGGTTCAGTAATTCTATTTTAAGCCGTTTGCATATGTTGCTGTAAATAGTTTCTTATTGTAATGTTACTTTATTTAGCTGAGCCGGAAAGTTCTAGAATCTTTTGTTGTAAAGTATATAAGCCGATCGGTGTAGCTTTAGAGTTTTATTAGAAGAAAGTCTTAGAGTCTTAGTGAGAAGAGTGTGACAGAGGTCATGTATACATTTGGCAGAGGCCGTGTTTATTGAAGTCTGACAGAGCTCGTGTGCACATTTGGCGGAGGCCGTGAGTATTGAAGTGTGACGGGGGTTGAGTGTAATTTTACTAGCCTAGTGTGAGCTTATTGTGAAGCCTTGTGTGGAGTTTACTACATTTATTTGGAATAAATAACCTTGTTGCTGTTCCGACAACCCTCTTCTCAACACAACGAACTCATAACATTGGGGGCCTGTCCGAAGAGTGAGTGAGTTAAAGAGTGGAATTCAAGGAATCGTTTGTTCTCTACTGATAACCAGGAAACGATCACAACTTGGAAGGAAGTACCTGCGCTGTGAAAGCAAGTGATATGAGTGGAAGAGTATTGGAATTTTAACGCTGTGAAATGGAGAAATTTATTCAACTTGGTAGAGTTTGGTCTGGATGGAGCTGAGCTGCTTGCATTCGTGGAGAAACATAGAGAGGAAGAACGTGAAGAGAAACGCAGAGAAGAAGAAAAACAAGAGAAATCTAGGCGGCTTGAAGAAGAGAGGAAAGATGCAGAAGAGATGACGAAGAGAGAGAAGCAAGACGCCAAGAGCGAGAACTGAGGAAATTGGAAATGGAAGCTGATATCCTGAAACAGAAAGAGGCTGCCGAGGCTGCAAAGAGGGAGCACGAATTAGAACTTGCGTGGTTAGGAAATCTTGACAATCGTCCACATGATAGAGAGGACCGAGCTAAAGTGCCGAAACTTCCAGTGTTTGTGGACGGTAAAGATGATTTAGTCGCATACTTGCAGAGGTTTGAGAGATTTGGAGATACAGCCAAGTGGCATAAAACTGGATGGGCATCAAAGCTTAGTGCTCCAGTCAAGCACTTGAAGTGTACTCACGCCTATCTGAAGCTGCAGCTAAAGACTACGATAGAGTGAAGATTGCGTTGATGAAGAGATATGACCCCACAGAAGAGAGCTATCATCGCAAATTTAGAGCATCTAAATCGGAAGTTGATGAAAGTCTGGAGCAGTTTATTGTGCGACTGGACAGATACCTGTTACGGTGGCTAGAGCTTTGAGATACTGAGGAAACCTTTGAGGGCCTAAAGGACTTAATCGTGAAAGAAAGTTTATTGATTCCTGCCCTAAAGATTTGGCCATTCACCTTCGAGAAAGGGCACCTGAAACCCTAGCGAAGATTGCAAAAATCGCTGACCAGTACTTAGAGGCTCATGGCAAGCATTTATTTAGCCCAGTGAGCAGGAAGCCGGCAGTACAGTCTGAGAGGGACGAACCCAAGAACACACAGTCTAATACAACACCCCTCCAGTGCTTTAAGTGTAACACTCGAGGTCATAAAGCTATCAACTGCCCAACCGTGACATTTAAGATGTTTTCTGTGTGGCAAGCAGGGGCACGAAGCTAGAAACTGTCGTTCAAGCACAAGAAGGCTAGGAGGACAAAGTAGGGATGGTAACCCTGTGCAACGTGGTCAAGTGAGTGCTAGTTGTCTAGTTCAGCCACCAGAGGTTAAACCTTTAGCAGAGGAAGCTAAGTCCTGTATCCAAGATGATAAGCTTGTGTTGGCTTGTGGTAAGAAGATTCCGTTGCTGAGTAGTGCCTGTGTTGAGCCGTTGTCTGGAGTAAGAAGTAAAATGCCTGTTGTGAAAGGAAGAGTTGGAGAGAAATCTGTTGATGTCCTGAGAGACACTGGTTGTAGTGGAATAGTTGTAAAGAACGATCTTGCGTTCGAGGATCAGTACACTGGCGACTTTAATGTTATGCTGCTCATCAACAACACAGCAAGGAAAGTGCCCATTGCAAAGATCGAGGTTGACACACCCTATCTCAAGGGCCAAGTGGAAGCGCAATGTCTCCCTGATGCAGTTTATGATTTAATTGTTGGTAATGTACCGGGCGCGAGAGCTGCTGACAACCCAGATCCAAGCTAGCAAGATCATGTGCAAGAGGCGTGTGCAGTAACCACGAGAAGTCAAGCGAAGAAGGCCGGAGAACACATCCCGCTGAAGGTACCGGCTGCCAAGGAAAGCTCTGTCGTCGATAGAGAAAAGCTCAAACAAATGCAACGTGATTATGAGAGTTTACAGAAATATTGGGAGCGAGGTGATGTAGTTGTAAGAGGCCAGGCCGAGAAGTCGTTTGAAGTAAAAGGTGGAGTTCTTTACCGTGTTTACAGGCACCCTTATGTGAATGGTGGTAAACCCCTGAAGCAAGTTATGGTTCCTGCGCAGTTGAGAAACCGAATAATGGAACTAGTGCACGGATCGATCATTGGAGGTCACATGGGAATAAAGAAAACGGCAGATAAGATTCAAACTGCATTCTATTGGCCAGGCATTCAAAGGGACGTCACTCGTTATTGCAAGTCCTGTGGTGTATGTCAGAAGACAGTTAACAAGGGTTCCATACTGAAGGTTCCCCTGGAGAAGATGCCATTAATTGACAAGCCGTTCAAGAGAGTAGCAATCGATCTGGTTGGATCCTATTAGTCCTCCGAGTGAGGATGGTCATAGATATATATTGACATTGGTCGACTTTGCAAAGCTGTTCCACTCAAGAACATTGATACAGAAACTGTCGCAGAAGCATTGGTGGATATCTTTAGTCGACTGGGAGTGCCTGAAGAGATCTTGAGTGACCTCGGTACGCAGTTTGTATCGGAGTGTATGAAAGAAGTGACGTGGCTGTTAAGTATTAAACAGCTCACTACGACGCCTTATCACCCTATGTGTAATGGCCTCACAGAAAAGTTCAATGGAACTATGAAGAGCATGCTGAAGAGATTGTGCAGCGAGTAGCCGAGACAGTGGCACCGTTACATTAACCCGTTGTTGTTTGCATATCGTGAAGTTCCTAAAGAGTCTACTGGTTTTTCGCCGTTTGAGTTGCTGTACGGACGAGCCGTTAGAGGGCCGATGTTCATCCTTAAAGAGCTGTGGACGAAAGAGCGGGAGGAACCTGAAGTGAAGAACAGCTACCAGTATGTGTTTGAGCTATGCGAGAAGCTAGAAGATACCCTCAAGCTTGCGCATACCGAACTTCAGAAAGCCCAAGTTAAAGGCAAGCATTACTACGACCGTAAGGCTAAAGTCAGGAAGTTTGTACCAGGAGATAAAGTGTTAGTGCTGCTGCCGACTGACCATAACAAGCTTCTAATGCAGTGGAAAGGTCCATTTGTGGTTAGTACTGTAGTGGGTCTTAACGATTATAAAGTGTGTGTCAAAGGAAAGGAGAAAGTTTACCATGCCAATTTACTGAAGAAGTATTTTGAGCGAGAGAATCCAGCATCCGTAGGAGCAGTGGCTGTAGAAGAGAACATTGTTACTTTCATAACACAACAATTCGTCTGTTTATATTTAGTGGTGATTCGTATCCGTTATTTCTCGTTGATTATTTACTTGCCGCGTGACTGTAAATACTTGCATGACAGTTTTAGTGATCAGATTTCATTATGTAAGCGAGGGAGTGCTTTAGAGGTCTATCGTTGCAACGCTACTTGTTCGCTACATGCTACCTTTCCACCGCTACATATCAGCTACGCATAGCCGCTAGGAGCCAGACTTAAGTACGTCATTTTATTTACTTGGTTATTATAGCCGTAAGTTAGGTTTATTATCTACGTGGCACAATTATCTTTAGCCTGTGCATAGTTTCGCTATTCTATGCCACGTGCGCTTAGGTAGTAGCATATCTGTCAGCTTATTTAGTTTTTTGTTGCTTTCTAGTTCGAACCACAACCAACCACAATCAAATCTCATTGCAATCAAATCTTATCACAACCAAGTCTCATCGCTATGCTAAGCTACAAATTGAATCGCCTTTATCTGCTCTCCAAGTTTATGATTTCAATTATTTGTCTATTGTTTTGCTGTTTTTACGTTACTCCGATTAAAAGTTTCTGTTGTGTGCTTCAATTGTCTGGTTTCCAGTTCATCGCCCCCGACTCTCGCTACACTTGTGCCCTTTCGGGTTACATTTTCGTTCGAATTTAGTGCTTCGAATTTGTCGATTCACATCAAATTTGCGATCTATGTCTGTCGTCCTTGTTATGTAACGTATTGGTCACGTTGCGACGTACGTGCTGCGCTCAAAACAATAAACTATGGCCGAGGGTGGCTACGATTTGATCAAGCAGAGCTCTAGAGTAAAGCAAAGGAATCGCACGCTCGATTGGGAAGGCATCGATGCAGAAAGTCTACGTAATTTAAAGCAAACAAGAGGCTGTAAAAAGGGGATTGTTACCAGCATACAGGAGGAGATAAAACAATTAATGATTGATTCGTCAAATGCGTTGGTAGTAAAAGAGAAACTTGACAACCTTCATAGAGCAGTTCAAGATTTTGCAAGAGTTCACGTTGAGTACCACGATCGGTTGGATGACGAATGCGACATTGACGAGTCGAACGAATATTTTAAGTCTGTAGAACAAGCTAACGGCTCGCTTGTTGCTTCTAATCGTACAAAGTCCAACACCCCCTTGGAGAGACAACACCCGCTGACTCGATAAGTATCGCCGGCTCGAGGCATTCCCGTCATTCCAAGTCCAGCTCTGTCCGTTCTAGGGGATCAGCCGCAAGTTCTGTTCAATCAGCGCAAGCAAAGGCCGCTGCAAAGAAAGCGATGTTAGAAGTGGAAGCTAGGGAATTGGAAAATTGGCAGGCTTTAAAGAAGGAAGAGCTAGCACTGGAATTGAAAAAGAAAAGCTTAGAGCTGCAAACTGAGATAGCCAAGGCCACAGCCAAAGAACTCGCCTACGCTCAAGTTGAATATGATACTGGAGAGTCATTAAGGGCGCAACACGGTGACGAGAAATCTGGCGCAAAAGCTCCGCAAGAATCCGCTACAGATGCTGCACAAATAGTCGATGTCCGAAGAGAGGAACTTGGAGTTCCAGCAACCTCAGAAGGATATATTGCAGACCCACAAAGAGTCTCTGATTCTAGGAAATCTTCTAGATTAGAGGTGAATGCCATCGCTATAACCCAGCTGGCGTCAAGCATTCCCCGATTTCACCGGCCATGGTTAAATCAGAGTCTTACGAGTCTAAGGAATGTGCAAGGTTATTTTATCGGGTTTTGGCACCGTAACGGTTGAGGTTCTGGACTTTGCAATCAACCTCCCAAGTCGTGCCCCAAGTTCTATTTCAACTTGCATTTTTGTCTTTGACTCAATCTAAAATTAAAATTGCTATATTAAATGAAAATTACCTTGAAAATAAAGGTACAAGAAACTGCATAATTATGGCCGGGTGCCGAGAAAAAATATTGTACAACCAGGTAAGGGGAACTCCTACCTGGCGTAAAGTAAATTATTACTCCCACATGAAAGTGACGGATATGCTCGTCGTGTCATTTAGGAGTATAAATTACTGCTTTTGGTATCACTTAGGGTGTTCCGGACGTAACACTGATATTTTTAGCCAACAAGGTACGGTTTATGGTTGCACGCAAACTGTAACTTAACTGATAATTGTCCCAAGCGCGTGACATGTGTCCATTTCCTGTAACTCTTGTTTGTCTGTCTTTTAAAAGAAAAAAGACAGACAAAAAATGGTATCCTTTAGGGGTCATATATACCTTGGTATAAAGGTTATAATGAAAAGAAATGAACATCTAACAGGTTAGACATGGTTTGATGCTACTCTGGTTTGAAGTTTGATGAATGTAACTTAAAAAGTTACAATTCACGACCCAACGTTTCGACACTCCTGTCTAGTGTCTTCATCAGGGGTGATCTAGTGTTGCAAAAAGGAGCCTTTTATACGCTGGCTAATTAACGACCTTTTGTTTTGATGAGGTGTAAATAGGTGTCAGGTAAAAGGCCGCCATCGTCATGGTTTAAAGGAGTGTGGGCGGAGTTGATGTGCCAAGCTTCCAAACAAAGCCCTTGATGGTACCGCCGGTTAGTGGTGATAATTTTGGAATTATCCCATGCTATTGTATGGTTGGTTTGGCAAGCATGTTCCGACAAAGCGGAATTTTCCTTTTTGCAAAGAAAAACTGCTTTTTGATGCTCTTTTAAACGCGTGCCAAGCTGACGCTTGGTCTGTCCGATGTACTCATGATCACAGTCATTGCATGGAATAGAATAAACAGCGTCAGTTCGTTGTTCTTTCAACACAGGATCCTTAGGAGGTAAAACTCGATGCAGAAAACGAGTTGGTTTCTTTCGACGTTGTTTCCCTCTTCACCAAAATTCCGTTTGATCTTGCCATTAGTGTTGCTGAAAAAAGACTCAAGCAAGACGCTTCATTGGGACAAAGAACTTCTTTGCCCGTGGAGGATCTTATAGATTTGCTGTCTTTTTGTCTCAACACCACTCAGTTCGCATACAATGGCACCTACTACCAACAGGTTTTTGGTACGGCTATGGGTTCTCCCGTTTCTGCTGTCATTGCCAACATGGTAATGGAAGATGTGGAACAAAGGGCTCTGGCTTCCTCACCGATCCAGCCTTTGTTTTGGAAACGATATGTCGACAATGTCATCTCTGCGGTATCCGGAAACGAAGCGGAGCGCCTTCTTTCACATTTAAATTCAGTCGAGCAGTCTATCCAGTTCACCATTGAGCGTGAGAATGATAGACGTTTGTCTTTTCTCGATTTGAATGTCTATAGGGCGCACCGGGGAAATTTAGAGACAAGTGTTTATCGCAAACCCACGCATACCGACAAATATCTCGCATTTGACTCCCACCACCCCATCTGCCACAAAAAATCCGTAACCAGAACTTTGCTCACAAGGGCTGATTGTTTGCCATCTTCATGTGATTCTAGGGCCAAAGAGCGAAAATATGTTTTTGACGTCCTAAAGGCCAATGGCTACCCAAACACTTTCCTCCGTAACTGCTTAAAACCAGTTACTCCTTCTCTTAACGCCTCCGGGGACGAGGTTTCGGCTACAGGTTTTGCCGTCATCCCGTACATCCGCGGTGTTACAGAACCCATTAAGAGAGTTTTGTCTAGCCACAATGTCAAAGTTGCACAAAAACCTTTTCAGACGTTGAGTCATATTTTTGCCAAACCTAAGGATCCTGTGTTGAAAGAACAACGAACTGGCGCTGTTTATTCTATTCCATGCAATGACTGTGATCATGAGTACATCGGACAGACCAAGCGTCAGCTTGGCACGCGTTTAAAAGAGCATCAAAAAGCAGTTTTTCTTT
>OX419346.1:12490342-12502842 GCA_948470475.1 Galaxea fascicularis
CTACAGTTACTGGAATTACAATGTTAGCTTATACTATTGATTTTTTATTTAATAGGATCACTAAGCACTAAGATTTGCTTTGAATTTTGGGTTCGACAACAGAGTCTAATTCGATTATTTGCAGTTGTTGACACCTGGAAGTAGTGATTTTCCCGAAATAGAGCGTGCATTTTTCATTCAGTAATTAAAAGCCCCAAAGTAATCTTTGTATCCTTGAAAAGAAGACCATTTCCACTAATCACAACCTTAACCTCAAGTGGTTCGGAGTTATACCGCATAGGTAAAAGGTATCTTGAAAAAATGCTCCAAACTTAGATTTTTTTTAACCATAAAATATAGCTGATTTTAAAACACGTGCCATGAATTCAAAATTAGACAAAGAATCCTGGTTTTCAGCGTAAATAATCTGCCAATACTTCCCACACAAATATACAAATTGAAGAAAAGCGAATTTGCTTTTGCACTTTTCACGAGCGAAGTTCTTGTGTTGATATTTGCGGCACTAATGTCCGTCATTTTTGTAGTGGTCGGCATCTTGTACAATTTTTGTGAATTTTCTAGAAAACAAAAGTAGATCAGAACAAAAAAAATATACCACGTTTATTAACTCATCATGGGGTACCTCTGAGCGAAATATGAGGGTAGTCATTTTTTGGACTATGTGCCGTCTCTCACTCGGTCACGAAAAGAAGGCGCTCTTAATAGCTCAAAAAAGTTGATTATTCTAAAACCTTACTTGAACTGAGCCAACCTTTGTTAAGTTTTACTGACTGTGCATTAAAAGGTAAAAATTTCAAAGTGAAAATACCAAAATTTGCTTGCTTGCTGTAGGTGAAGAGATTCATCTCTACAAAGAAAAATATTTGAGGTTAGGGCCACTGGATACCAAATTGCTTTTTGTTAAACAAAAAACAAAGACCAAAAAGGTTTAGGTAACACATATGGAATTTCAAGTGATATTATATAATTACAAAGTGAAAATCCTTAAAGGTGCTCGTACACTAGGGGTCATTTTGCAGCTACATGACCCTGGAACATGCAGCAGTTTTAAAATCATATTCCATACATATAACGCAGCATAGAGCGGGAATCTATAGCAGGGACACTAAGCACCTACCAAATCACATGTATGCACAGAATAAACTGCGCCATAAGCATGTCCCTGGGACATCTATCCATTTTACACACTAGTGGGCATTTGACTGCAGCTTCATGTCCTCAGGACATGTAATGGCTGCATTTGTGAATACATGTTCGCAATTTGATGTTTTCCCTGCAGTGCACTTCCAATACAGATGCCCACTACAGCCCTCCTCATGTGAACGAAACAGTAATTTACCGCTGCTACAAGTCCCTGGGATGTGTTCCCGCTACTGTGCTTAATTGTCTGTGTTGGTTGTGATTTTGTACCCGCTGCATGTCCCCGGTACACATGCATGTAAAATGCCCACTAGTGTGTGAGTAAAATGGATAGATGTCCCAGGGACATGCTTATGGCGCAGTTTGTTCTGTGCGTACATGTTGTGATTTGGTAGGTGCTTCGTGTCCCTGCTATAGATTCCCGCTCTATGCCGCATTATATGTATGGAATATGATTTTAAAACTGCTACATGTTCCAGGGTCATGTAGCTGCAAAATGACCCCTAGTGTGCGAGCACCTTAAAGGTTGCTTAAGGAGGTAATATTTATGTACTGTTATGTACTGTAATATAATGCCATTAATAACTACTTAATAACCAAGAAAATCTCAAACCTTGGCCTAACTGTGTTCTTTCTAAAAGGAAAAAATAGTTCAAGCAAAAATCATTGCTTCACGGTAATTTTTCCAAAACCCAGGTCAAACTTTTCACTACTAGTTTTCCTGGTTGTGTTTTCAGTGTTTTGCTCCAGTGGCAACAATTTTCAATGTAAATATAATAAATTCTGGCCTTTGGATGACATTTTGTTTGTTTTTCTTTTCCTAATTTGCCTGATCCGTAATTGGCCTGTGGACATTACAGGAGAATAATACCCTATCGCTTCCTTGATACAGGGATTTGTGTATGTTACAAACTCAACTGTACAAGACTGTTGATGACCTTTGGGACAGTCTAACACCCAATTTCGGATTAAGGATTCAATAGTCCATCTTTCTGTTAGGTATACTGGTAATTGTCTGAAAATTTGTTTGAACTCACCCTTGTGATGCCAAATATTTGTTTAAATAATACAAAGAACACATAACTTCTTTATTCATTGTTTTCACTATAATACAGAATATAAACATGTATTGGTTTTGTGAGTTGTACACAAAGAAGGCTGACAAGTTTCAATTCTATGTAACAGTTCCGGGGATGTACAAATGACTTTTTTGTTTGCTTGTCTTGAAGCAAAAATAAAATTGCATAAGTTTGTGTTATCATCTGAGAATAATTGTTATATTCTATGGTGGCGTTCCATTGTCAACTGATGATATTTGATGTCTGTTATGTCAACTATAGTGTTCAGCGTTACACACTGATGTAACATGCCTTGCATTATGTAGCTACACATGCTGGGAATAAAGTAATGGTCAGATGTTATTCCAACACAGCTGGTGTGCTGACTTAATTGGTGTCATCTTATGTGATACACACCCTTGTTGAAAACATTACATCAACTTCAACTGACACCGACTTTGAAGGTGAATCACAATTTATTGAAGATATGAAATAAATTTCAGTTAATCAACAACTCTTGTTTCTATTTTGAGCTATGCGCTTTACAAATTATCTGTTCATCAACCTTAGATGAACTCACGTGAGAATCTTGAAAACCACCCAATCAGAGCAAACTTAAGCAGCCTGATATGTGGTTGCTAAATTTGGCCACTGTCTTTTGCTCTCACACGAGATAGACTACTGTGGACATTATTTTTGTCCAGAATATTTTCTATTCCCTGTTCTACTTCGTCCGTCATCTGGAAAGTGGTAACCCTAGCCAGAATCTAGCCGGTCCAATCCCGGGTTTCATTAATCTTGCATTACGCGTGGTATTTTGAACGCATTATAAACCAACCGTGTCTTGACAACATCCCACCGACTCGTAAAGCCAGGAACATTTCCACGTTGGCCGACCCCGGTCACATACCTGTGGACCTCGATCTTGGCAGACTATATGTTAAAGACTCGCGATCTTTATGCAGCCGACTCAACCTAGCAACGACCGGCGGACGTGCTGCCCTGATTAAACGTATTGAGGAAGCACGGCAAAACACAGGAAACCTTTCTGGCACTCCGCCCCCTATTCAAGATGGCGGCGAGCACATGGTGAACCAAAATGCTCTTGAACCACAGTTCCAACAACTCCAGCAGCTACTGGATCGGAAGTCAACACAAGATGGGCTTTTGTCAGCCACACAACTGACCCAAGTACAATCCATTGTACAAGGGTCATTAAACGAGGCAATAAAAAAAGCTGCATCAGCCGCAGTTTGTGCTTTCACTGGCTCGCCTCAACCAGCTCCTGATCCAGCCACCTGCACCGGAGAATCCGCTGTGGATGTTACACCCACTTCTCCAGCAGTTTTAGCAGCATCTACAAGCACTAGCCTACCCGGATCACAAATATCAGGTCCAAGTCCAGGAAATTGCTCTACAACAGACACAGCAATGGATTCTGTGCACGAGCTGCCGGCCAAACTGGTCAAGGAGATCCTCACCGGTGAGTTCATGGAACTATCTAAATTGCTTCCCAAGAACTTTAACGTTTCAAATGCGTCCCAGGATGAGCCGCTTACTCTAACTGTTGAAAATTCAGTCATTAAAGTAAATAAGGCCAAACCTACTTCGATAACCGACATCTCGGAGTGGACGACGGCCTTTAGTGCCTACATGGGTGTTCTAATAAGCAAGTTCCCACACTGTGCCTCTGAGCTCCTAGAGTATGTCTCTCATTCGCTATGCTGCTAGATACCATAAGGGGTCAGGCTGGTGTGTGTATGACATAAAGTTCCGGCAGAAGGCTGCCACTAACAAGTCATTGAAATGGTCAACTATTGACAGTCAACTGTGGCTCAAAACCTTCACGGTTGCCCCTTCTCTTCTAAAGGAAGACATTGGAGTTTTCCAATCAGGACCCTCATCGTCAAGTACCCCCAGGGGGACCGAAAACTGTACTTGTCACAACTTTAACAGGGGGGTTCCCTGTGCGAGAACCCCCTGTATCTATGCCCACAAATGTAACAGGTCTGGGTGTGGGAAAGATCATCCCGGGATCAAGTGCCCCACCAACTATGGAACTGAAAAACAACCTCCCTCACGGGTGGGAAAGTCACCCCCCCAGCACCAAGGCACCTGCCAGCGAGAAAAGTAGCTTTGGTGGTGTAGTTACACCTGTCAATGTAGACAGCTTATATCAGGCGTTATCCCATCATCCTGAAAGGGAATTTGTCCTCAAACTGTGTTCAGAGCTGAGGGAGGGGGCTAGGATTGGTTATTCTGGTCCTAGATCCCCACGTTTTTCAAATAACTTACCTACTGCTTATTCAAATCCTGAGGTGGTTACAGCAAATTTAAATGATGAGGTTTCCAAAGGGCGTACCATGGGTCCTTTTTCCACACCCCCTTTTAACAATTTTCAAGTTTCGCCTATCGGTCTTGTTCCCAAAAAACATTCTGACAAATTCCAAACGATATTTCATTTATCCTACCTTAAGTCTGGGACTTCTAGCATCAATTATTTTATTGAAAAGGTTGATTTCTCCCTCCAGTATATTACTATCGACAACGCCATTGCAGCCATTCAAAACTTTGGCCAAGGCTGCTACATGGGAAAGACAGACATAGAGTCTGCTTTTCGCCTCATTCCAGTCCATCCGGATGACTGGGAACTTTTGGGGATGTTCTGGAATGGGCAGTATTATTTCGACAAGGTGCTCCCATTTGGGCTTCGCTCTGCCCCATACATTTTTAACCAATTGTCTGATGCCATTGAGTGGATTTTACTCAACAAATGTGCCATTTCTTTTGTCTGCCACATCTTGGATGATTTCCTCATAGTGGAACCACCCTGTCCTACCCCTCCACTCGATTCACTTTGCCGGGCAAGTCTGTCAAGTATGATCTTGACCTTCAAAACTCTGAATATTCCTATCTCTGCATCCAAAACTGAGGGGCCTTCTCAAATTATTCAGTTCATGGGTATCATACTAGATTCAGGGAAAATGGAGGCAAGGCTACCTGAGGATAAGGTAGAGAGGATCAAGTCTGCTCTCTCCAATTTCCAATCCCTGCGGTCAATAACACTGCAAGAACTTCAATCACTGATCGGTACCCTTAATTTTGCTTGCAAGGTAATCGCTCCAGGGCGCCCCTTTCTGCAACAAATAATTCACCTTACCAGAAGCGTTAAGAAACCCCACCATCATATAAAGCTAACCATAGGTTTTTACAAGGACATTGAAATGTAGAAGATGTTTATTGACCAGTGGAATGGTATAGGACTATTCCTATCCCCTCTGTGGGAAAACTCCGACACCCTCTCCTTGTTTACAGATGCCTCTGGCTCCCTGGGTTATGGGGGAATTTTCCAAAAAAGATGGTTTCAGGGACAGTGGCTACCATCTCAAGAACTAGACCAGCCAGGAATCAGTATTCTCTGGCAAGAACTATATGCAATTAATGTTGCATGCCATTTGTGGGGGGCTCTTTGGACATCCAAGCGCATTCAGTTCTACTGTGACAATCAGGGTGTTGTTGAGGTCATCAATTCCTGTCAATCCAAAGTTCCCCAGGTAATGGACTTGGTAAGGGACCTAACACTCTGCACCCTGCGGCACAATTTTTATTTTCGAGCAGTGCATGTCCCTGGGGTCAATAATAACATTGCAGACTCTCTTTCTCGTTTCCAGATGGAACGCTTCCACCAGCTAGCACCCCACACCAACGCAACACCAGATCCCATCCCAGCCCATCTGTACAATCTCTAGCAAAGGAAGCTGAGCATTACCTGGGGATGGCCCTTGCTCAGAGCACCAAAAAGGCGTACAGTTCTGGTATGCGGCAATTTTTCACTTTCTGTTCACAAATGAACATCAATCCTCCACTCCCCGTTAGTGAGGATGTTTTAATCAATTTCTCTGTTGCAATGGCTCGTTCTGTGCAGTATACCACTATCAAGAACTATTTGTCCACAGTCAAACATTACCATTCCAGCCAGGGCTTCGAGCTTCCTCTATCTAATTTTCTTCGTCTCCGACTTATTCTCAGAGGCATTAAGTGTTCACAAGGGCAACAGTCCAAAATACGCAGACCAATCACTTTACATCTGTTGAATTTATTCTACTACCTTCTCAACATGCAGCATACTGACAATAGGGATTCCTTAATGCTCTGGGCAGCTATGACACTGGCATTTTACGGCTTCCTGCACCTAGGCAAACTTACCTGCAACTCAGCTTTTGACCCTAATCACCATGTACAGAGACATAACTTTTATGCCCAGCAGTTCACCCAAGTATATGTTAGTGCGCTTAAAGGTGTCCAAAACAGACCCTTTTCGACAGGGACAGACCATCGTGATTGGAAAGACAAATTCACCCTTATGCCCCATCTCTGCAATGGTGGCCTACCTGAACTCCAAGCCCTTATCTTTTGACTCTGGACCGCTTTTCATCTATGTATCTGGTGCATTTCTAACCCGGGAAAAGCTAACAAGGGAAACAAGGCTGCTAATCAGTAAAGGGGGTCTGGACTCAAGTCAATTTGTTGGGCACAGTTTCTGGATAGGTGCAGCTACGACAGCTGCTTCAGCCAATTTACCCCCATGGCTTATTAAGGTTCTGGGTCGTTGGTCCTCTGACTGTTTTGAAAGGTACATAAAAACCCCACCCTCTGTTCTGGCACAGGTCCCCAAACAGCTAGTTAGCCTATTAAAAGTTGGCCAGCCAGTTCTTCCGAGTGATACAATGCGTTTTCTTTTGGAAGGTTTATACCTCTATACGTCACCAGCAGCTCTAATAAGTCCTCTCCCCTCCCTGTGGACCCATTTCACAAATATATTTCCGACATAGTGTAACCTTCCTCGATCCTTGCAAAACAAAAGGCATCATATTGCTTTCAATTGAACTTAAGATTATTACTCTGGATATTATTATTTTTGCAGTAACTAGATTTTTCCAGTGGCTCGTCAATGGGGGGATGAAGTGCTCCTCTCGTCACACTCTTGCCCCCATAGACTCGATTTTCGGAGGCCAACTCCCTCTAATTCTACCCCCTGGAGTTAGGTTAGTGGAGGCCCACTTCCCCCAGTCTGAGAGGAGGCCCACTCCCTCCTCTCTACCCAGGAATGTTTATAGTGGCCCTGAGTGAAGGCCTACTCCCTTCTCTTCATCCACTGTCTACACCTCCTTGGGCTGTAGGTTTTGTTTTCTTGACACTCCAGGGGTTCTTGGGGCTAAAATATTAACTGAGCACTCTGTCACCCACTTCCCCATTTTCAGCCACATAAAGTTGTTGTTGTCCTTATTTTAAGAGAAGCAAAGGGAGGTTGATTAAGTTGGATCCCACAGACCGGAGGGGCACCTAAAGGCCAGTTTACTCACTGCAAGAAAAACAGCAAGAAATGTTTATTTAAGTTCATGAAGTTATAAAAACCTTAACTGATTTTTTTTGTTGCTCTCAAAATACGACGTCTAATTTTAAAGCAAAATTTAATTATAAAGATAACTTAAATAAGAATTGTTTTTATAATAACTATTTGTCTCAAATCAAGTAGTCTTTTTTGAAGAACACATCTCTTAAACTGTTGTTGAAATTGAGAATTTTTGTTCTCAAAAGAAGTAATTTGGCCTTAAATTAAGAATTAACCCTCTTTTCTCAAAATAAGACTAGTTTTCTTGAGACGGTGAATTGATCTTAAAACAAGAGAGAATTACTTGAAATGAGAAATTCATTTTAAGAAATTTTAGTTTTGATCCTATCATATGTTTCAATAAATTTATGTTCTTAAAACAAGATTCCATACTTTAGAGTGAAATTGCGTTCATTCTAGGGCACATGATTTGTCAGGTGGAAATCTGTAATATTCCCACACCAGTGAACACACCGAATAAACTGTGACTTGTTTAATCCATGCTCGAATTACAAAAGCACATGGTCCTCTAAAACTATTGGAGGAGCGGTTACATAGCTGAAACAAACAAGACTATTCTACACTCCCCCACTTAGTTGAAAACTTGAATAACAAACAAAATCAAGCCCTTTAAAGTCTTTTGACCTTATCTTAGCAACTAAACAAAAAAAGTCACTTAGAAACATAGTCTCTCAGATATCCAGGAGGATGGCGGTTCCTCATTGGATAACGTCTCTCACTGTTCCCTTGGACATCGGCAGGTTCAGTAGTAACAGGCACCTCTGGACAAGATCTCTGAATCAAGTGATCCTGATGGCGTCTCCATGTTCTCCCATCTTTAATTTCAACTTCATGCGTTGTAGGACCATTTGACTGTCTTACGACTCCAGGTACCCACTTTGAACCTTGACTAAAGTTCCTGGCATAGACTTGGTCTCCTTCCATCACAGTACGCTCTTTAACATGTAAATCATGCCTCTGCTTCTGCTTCATTTGACTACCACGTACTTTGCGACCAATCTCTGGGTAAATAAGATCCAATCTTGATTTCGGTTTTCTGCCTAGCAGTAGTTCAGCAGGTGAGACTCCAGTTGTAGTCTGAGGAGTGATTCGGTACCGGCTTAAAAGGCGTGATACTCTGGTTTCCAAACTTCCATCCTTCAACTTCTTCATTCCCTCCTTGAAGGTTTGGACAGCTCTTTCTGCAAGCCCATTTGATGAGGGATGATAGGGTGCAGTTCTGATGTGACGGATGCCGTTTTGTTTCAGGAAATCTTCAAACTCTTCGCTCACAAAGTTGCTGCCATTGTCTGTAACCACCATTTCTGGAAGTCCATGGGTTGAAAAGGCAATTCTTAACTTCTCAATGGTAGCGCTGGATGTGGAAGTGTTCATTGGAAATGCTTCTATCCACTTTGAGTGTGCATCTACTACTATGAGGAACATTTTTCCAAGAAATGGACCGGCATAGTCTAGGTGTAAGCGAACCCAAGGCTTATGCGGCCACTCCCAGGGATGCAAGGGGGCTTCAGGTGGCAACTTCCTGTTTACTTGACAGATCTCACAGTTTCGCACTTTCATTTCCAATTCGGAGTCCATCCTTGGCCACCATACGTAACTTCTAGCCAACGACTTCATACGGCATATACCAGGGTGTGTCTCATGCAACTCTTCTATCACTCTTTCTCTTGCTTTTGGGGGTACTACCACACGATTTCCCCATAGAAGACACCCATCTTGAAGACTTAATTCTTCTTTCCTGCTGAAGTATGGTTTGAGTGCTTCATCTGTGTTACTGGAAGGCCATCCATACTGTACAAACTTCATTACTTGAGAAAGTGTGGAATCAGATCTGGTTCCTGCTTGGATCTCTTTGACATCCACTGGTGTAGAATTAAGAAGCTCCATTGCCCACACAGTTTCTGCTGGTACTGGCGTCATCCGGGGCGTCACTGGTAATGGCAGTCTACTGAGGGCGTCAGCATTGCAGTGCTCCTTACCCGGTTTGTACTTGATGGTGTAATTGTATGCAGCTAGTGTCAATGCCCAACGTTGGATTCGAGCAGCTGCCATGGCGGGTATAGCCTTCTTCTCATTAAACAAAGACTCGAGAGGCTTGTGGTCAGTCACTAATGCAAACTGTCTACCATACAAGTATTGATGAAACTTCTTAACGCCAAAGATAACTGCAAGCGCCTCTCTCTCCAGATTAGAGTAATTCCTCTCTGCATTTGTTAAGGTTCTAGAAGCAAATGAAATTGGATGCTCTGAACCATCTTCCATCTTGTGTGAAAGAACCGCTCCCAAACCATATTGGGAAGCATCGCATGCCAAAGTCAGTTCCTTTTTGTCATCATAGTGGACCAATAGCTTTGAAGACTTGAGAAATGACTTAGACTGTTCAAAGGCTTGCTGCTGTTCTTTTCCCCAATGCCAAATGCTTTTACTGTTCAGTAATTTGTGTAGTGGGGCCAACACGCTTGACAAATTTGGCAGGAATTTCTGGTAATAATTGATCATGCCCAGATAGGACTTGAGCTCTGACACATTCTTTGGAGGTGGTGCATTAGTGATAGCATCCACTTTATCCTCCATGGGTTGGATACCCTCCTTGCTCACTTGGTGACCCAGGTAAGTTACTTGAGATTCCATGAATACGCACTTCCCTTTCTTCAATCTCAATCCAGCTTCTGCAAGACGTTTCAAGACTTCCTCCAGGTTTCTCAAATGATCATCGTCATTGGCACCTGACACCAATATGTCGTCTACTCGGACAATCACATACGGAATGTTCTGCAGGAGATTTTCCATGTTGCGTTGGAAGATACCAGGGGCAGACGAGACTCCATAAGGAAGGCGGTTGTATTGAAACAGCCCTTTGTGTGTGTTGATGGTGGTGTACTGTTTAGACTCAGCTTCCAGCTGTAGCTGTTGATAGGCTTGACTCATGTCCAGCTTTGTAAATTTCTCTCCACCACCTAGGGTAGCTAGCAAATCCTCCACCTTTGGGATGGGGTAATTATCCACCTTTGAAACTTGATTGACAGTTGTCTTATAATCACCACAGATCCGAATGGAGTTGTCTGGTTTCAGGATTGGTACAATAGGGGCTGCCCATTCCGAGAATTGTACGGATTCAATTGTTCCTTCTTCCTGTAATCTCTTGAGTTCTTCTTCAATCTTCCCCTTCATGGCGTATGGCACTGGTCGTGCTTTGCAGAATTTTGGCACTGCACCTGCTTCCACATGAATCTTGACCTTTGGTCCTGTGAAAGTTCCTAAGCCTTCTTCAAACACTTCTGAATACTGAGTGATCAATGTCTTGAGTTTAGATTCAACTTGATTTCCATCAGCTTCCACTTTGAACAATTTCTTCCAGTTGAGCTTCACATCTTTCAACCAATCCCTTCCTAACAAATTCGGTCCAGACCCCTCCACGACCAATGTTGACAGCATATTTTCTTGTCCTTCGTAAAGAACAACAACGTCCACAGTTCCCAGAACTTTAACCGATTCACCAGTGTATGTTCGCAGCTTTACTTGAGTCGGTTTCATTTCTAGTTTGGTCTGTGCTGAGTTTCCTTGACTGATTTTCTTGAACGTTTCTTCGCTAATAATCGTAGCGGCTGCTCCAGTATCGACCTCTATGTCCGTTGAAAATCCGTTCAAGTTAATCTCCACTCGATATGGCTCTTGATCTTTTGCGACCACATGAAACAACGTGTATTCCTCAGTATCTTCTTCTTCTCGATTTTCTTCCAAGGCTGTCGCTTCCATGTGATGTGTGTTGCCTTGTTTTTTTCCGTTCCGCTGGTTGAGTTTCAATTTCACGCGACACTTCGACGCCTTGTGACCTTTCTTCTGGCATCGATAACACTTTTCATCCTTGTACCTGCATTTTTCGGCTTCATGAAACTTCCCTCCGCAGCGATAACATTCTTTGACTGTTTGCTTGCCCTGTTCCTTGTTTAAACGGTTGACTGGTGATTCCTTGGGCTTCTCCACCGGGTTGCCTTGCTGTATATCGCGCGTGTTTTTGTCGGCTATTTCCATAGCTGTAGCTAATTCCAGTGCTTTCTTGAAATCCAATCGGCTTTCGGCCAACAGTCGACGTTGTATCCTTTCATCATTCACCCCACAAACCAAACGATCTCGGATCATATCTTCCAGTTGATCACGAAAGTCGCAATGCTCCGAAAGACTTTGCAATTCAGCGACATATTGCTGGATGGTTTCCTTTGGTTGTCGAAAGCGGCTGTTGAACTTGAAGCGGTAAACAATAGTCGACGGTCGCGGTTTTAAATGGTTCTTCACAATGTTTACAAGCTCAGCGAAGGTTTTGTCGGTTGGTTTCCCTGGCGATACTAAATTCCTGATTAGCTTGTACGTTTTCGCTCCACACGAGCTGAGTAACACCGCTCGTTTCTTCCCAGCATCGGTAATTTCGTTTGCCGTAAAATAATGCTCCAGACGTTCTGTGTACTCTATCCAATTGTCGTTTCCCTGGAATTCCTCCACTTTACCGATTAAAGCCATATTGTCCTCGTCGCCAAAATGTAATATTCCCACACCAGTGAACACACCGAATAAACTGTGACTTGTTTAATCCATGCTCGAATTACAAAAGCACATGGTCCTCTAAAACTATTGGAGGAGCGGTTACATAGCTGAAACAAACAAGACTATTCTACAAAATCAAGCTTGTCCAAGCAGGATACTCCTCTCAAAAAGCGAGCAAGGCTAGAAGATGTGCTTGATGGTGTGTGCTTTTTTTATACTGTTGCTGTGATTTACAATGTTTGATTTTACCTGAAGGCAAGTCATTGGTCGTATATATTTCACCAGGGCCTACGATGACTTCGACACCCGCTCAATTTGTCAGTACTGAGGGTCCTTTACAATTACATGCA
>OX419346.1:12505342-12527842 GCA_948470475.1 Galaxea fascicularis
AAAATCACCAGATCATACAGACTGAATGCCGCTGCTGCCAAATTGCACAAGTACCTCAAGACTGATCATGTCAATGCAGTCAACGCCGCCATTGAGAACGGAGAAGTGCCTCCAAAGTCTAAAAAAACCGACCTGGTGACAAGAGTGGCTGTGGCATTCAATGTTGAATGAGGAACCAGCGAACAATCCTCCCGAACAAATAACAGAAGCATGCTACAAGAAGGCTGTGCAGTACATGGAATACCTGCATGCACAAAAGGAGATATTCGCCGACTTCGTAAAGGAAATTGTAGAGACCTCCAGGGAGAAACCGCGTACTGAACCAACAGAGCTTGACATAACACCAGCTATTCTCCGCTTCCCAGGGCGACTGGTCACCTACCAAGCTTTCAAAAAATTCGCCTCGAGAAGTCTTAGATCGGTGCAAAAACAAGAATACCACCACTGTACCCAAATGCTGCAACACTGTGGCCGTGTGGTAAAATTAAGAGTTCCTCGCTGCGCACAAAAAGTGCATGCCTTCGTAAAAAAACAGCAGGAGAAATCATCAACTGGCCAGCCGATGCACCATGCTTGCAAGAGCAATACAACAAAAGAATTTCGGAACCACTGAATCCTCTTATTACAGAAAACATTAAAACAGCAATAATCAATGCAGGACACAAACGTGGACCTTGTCTGAATATTGTGGATCATTACTCGTACACCAACGTAAGAATGAGAACTTTAGTTATTAAGAAATATATTTTAATGTGACAATGTTTGTTCATTTCTTGAATTAATGATAGTTACCACTCTAGTTTTCCACTTGTCAATTACTTGTTTGGTTCTAATAAATGTTATACTGCATTAACCTATATATCTCCATTAATCCACGAGGCTACAGAAAAGCACTACAAATGGAATATACCCTGTTCTTTAATTAATCCATGGGATGAGTAGCACAATCATGACTCCATTTTGCGTTACATAAGCGGAAAACCTTTAAAATGCTTTATTCATTGTTTCTCTGTGTCTACTTTAGCTTTTAATGTTTGCTTCAAGCAATATTCATGAAAAACTACAGTTATTTGATATAAAAAGCAGTTTTTCTATTTACCCATAATCCTTTGTGGGCATGGTCAATTTTTAGATTCTGGTCTTTTTTCTAAAATAAAGCATTATTTAGAAGCAAAAAAGTTATAATTCTACATATTTAGGGTAAAGATATGTTTGTTTTGATATTTAGGGCTGCTATGTTCTGATTCTGAGCAAATGTTTCTACATCTTTTTTGTTCAACCCTCAGCTGTCTTACAACGAAGCAAAGGCCTGATTTATACTAGAGACGGATCATCCATCTGGGACGAACTTGGGCAAAGAACGATAGTTCGTCTGATAATTCGTCTGCATATAAATACGGGCAAACAGACGAACTATTTGGATAATTCGTGTTCATCGACGAATTATCCAGATAGTTCGTCTGGACGGATAATGCGTCTGTTTGCCCGTATTTATAGAGGGTCCCCTATACCACTTTGGAAAATGCATTCACGTAAAAATATTGAGACTGTTCACACGTCACGGATAATTCCCAAAATTCGTTCACGTTCATGATAAAGCAAATATCGACAATCACGAATCACGAATGAACAAATAAACCTAAATCGCGTTTCACGAGAAAAAAATAGTCCCAATCACGTTTCACGAAAAAAGTATAGGGGACCCTCTTTATACGCAGACGAATTATCAGACGAACTATCGTTCTTTGCCCAAGTTCGTCCCAGATGGATGATCCGTCTCTAGTATAAATCAGGCCAAAGATTTCTTCATGTTGCATAAGGGAGAGCTTGTAGATTGGCTTTCTTGTTGCGCTTTTTTTTACTGTAAGGTCACTACAGATATGTCTCACAGTTGCTGGAAACACTGCTGCAACTCTTTTAGTATCTAGCATGTAAGTCATGTCATGAATGTTATCACGCAAATAGAGGTGGCCTTCCAACACCTTGCTTCCCTTAGGCCGGGTTTTTCATGTCTTCTTTCCTTCACTCTTTCGATTATTTTCTGCTTATTTTTTTGGTAATGAAGCCTATTCCTTTCTTTCTTTTCAACCTCTCTTCGCTCCTGGGCTGCTTTCTTGCGCGAAACCGTAGACCGACTTTTTTCTTTTGTCTCTTTACTTGACTTGTTAACCTCCACATTCACTCAAAACACGTGCTTTGGTCACGCTGATTCTAGCCCTTCAGAATCCCTTGAGACCCCCCGACTGTTGTCACAAGAATGAAGCAAAACGTTTCAACTGCACCGGAGTTATGGCCGATCTTCGATGGGAGATTTTCAAGGGTAGCGTGCTTGTGGAGGCTTCGTTACGCTCAATGAGCACAGCATCATCACGCAAAATGTTTCAGCATCGCTCAAAGCTAAAAATCTCCGGCTTTAGCGAATGGAAATGGCTTAAAATGCTCACAGTTGTCGGTTATTACAAGCCCACGATATGTTGCTTAATCAAAGTGCAATACTCGCTTCACAAACAGCAAAATATTGGAAGGAAGTGGTGAGTCCGTTGCTAATTTGGACGTTACTAGTGCAGTGCAGAAAGTGTTTCAGTCTTTTTCAATTTGTTCTAAATTGCTTCTCGATTTGTATTTTGACTTTAAACTTTGACATATTGTCGATCACATACAGCCCATTCATTTCACATGTTTTACTTTGTATTTTGAGACATGTGCAGAGCGGTATCGAGCAATTTTAGAAAATGCCTTTCAAAAAAATGTGAAGCGTTACAACGAAGGGTTGGTATAAACATGTAGTTTTTCAAGAACTTCTAATAAAGAAAAGTATCTGGAAGTTATTGTGTGTGTGTGCCTTTGTTATTCTGATTTGCAACCAGAATTTGATAAGATTTGTGTGTTTGTAAGTGCAGAAATTATTCAAAATACACTCACGCAGCCATTGTCTGTGTTATGCGTTACACATACATTAGTCATATTTTTTGGAAACAAATTTTTTCCAGGCTTATTTTAAAGCGGATACAACTGTTTATTATTTGTACATCAAGAAGACCTATTTGCATGATATGGGAAAAATTTTCAGGGTGAAATAGCCTTTACAGGCCGAGATATTGCAATTAATAAGAAAGTACCCCTAGAATGTAGTCATGACCGTGCTATTCATCATGAGGACACACAAGCGCACTCCACATTAAATTAATTTTCGTTCTTTAATCCATGAGGCGGCAAGGTACGCAACACATTGAACAATATTTATTTCTTTAATCCATAAGGCCACACAAGCAAGCTACACATAGAATGATATATTTTTTTTAATTTGAAAGTTTTTATTGTCAAATATGGCATTTATATACAGAAAAGAATAAACAAGACAAATACAATATGAATTACTTAATATGCTAACAGTAAATATTGACATAAAAGAAAATAACGTGCAGTCCAATTTACACGATTTACACTACGATCTTTGTCGACAAACTACTTGAATTACAGTACATTACAATTACAATTAATTCAACATATAGAGGGATATGCCTTAGATATAGTCGTTACTTTATTGAATAATTTATTTGCTAACATATGGCTCGAGCTTCCTCCACTTCTCGTTGTATTAAGTTTGTCCAGCTTTGCTGCTATTTTTCTTTCGATCTGGTGAACTGTCTTGGTCTTGACTTTGAAAACTTGTAACAATGGGTTTACACCACTAAATTTGCATTTATCGATATAGAACTTTGCCGATAATATCAGATGATTCAAGATCTTGAAATCCTCCCCCTTCTTATAAACACCAAACAAAACATCTAATATATTTAGGGACTCAATTCCAATTTTACATTCAGCAAGCCAAGTGCTGAAAGCTCTCCGGAACATCTTTGTCACCTCACAAAAGAAAAGTAAATGCTAGAGGGATTAAACTTCTCCTTTACAAAACACACACAGAGGGAAGTCAATCATTTTTAACTTAAATAGTTTTTCATTAGTAAACACGATATTGTTTAATATTTTATACTGAAATTCTCTTATTTTGGTTTCAACTATTACCACAAATGGCAAGGAGTATATTTCCTTCCAGCTAACTTACGTTTTTTGCACAGATGGAGGAACTTGCTTTCTTTTCTTGAAAGCATTATAAAGAAGTTTTGATGAGACCTTTGATATTTTGTTCTTTAAAATCCATGAGGCAATAACATACCCTCTAGTATATCTACCCCGCTCTTCAAGCACTAAGGCCACTGCGAAGCCGCAGAGCCACTCTCTAAAATATTTACCTTGTTCTTGCACTAAAACCACTGGCAAGCTGGCAAGCCGGCAAGCCGCTGAGCCACTCTCTTATATATCTACCACGTTCTTCAAGCACTACAGCCACTGCCGAGCAGGCGAGCTGCCGAGCCACTCTCTAATATATCTACTTCGTTCTTCAAGCACTAAGGCCACTGCCGAGCCGCCGAGCCGCCGAGCAACTCTCTATATATCTACCTTGTTCTTCAAGCACTAGGGCCACTGCTGAGCCGGCGAGCCACTCTCTAATATATACCTTCAAAAGTGGCCCTGCATTCTGTAGTTGCTCAAACGTCTGTTGATGAGTAAGTTATGGTCTACACTGCCAAATGGAGTGTGGGTTGTCCTGTTTTCAAGAACTTTGATAAAACGTAGTGAATGACAATAATTCTCAGGTCTTCATTTTTGATTCTAAGAATGGTTATAGTTGGGATTTATTTACTGTTTGTTATTGTTTGTCACAAAGTGTATATAAGCTTACACAAATATAGTAACTCACATGATAATAATTATACTTGTTCCGAATAACAGTGATATTACAATGTATAAATAATTATTATTTATACATTGTAATATCACTGTTGTTCAGAACAACAAGTGTTTTGATCTCCAATAAACCGCTCTAAGTAAGCAATGCTTTGATTTTTGGGGGTATGTTGAGATGTAACCAAGGATGAAAGCAAAGGTCAACTTACTCTATAGCCAAAATTGTTTCACTAATTTGGTAAATCTCCTGGATTTCTTGCATGGCTTAAAAAATATAAAGCTTCCTTGTTGATGTAGATCAGTGCAGGTTCACATTACTGGGTTAAGTGAGGCAGAGGATCTTCATGTTATTGGTGACACTTCTTACGCAATCCATAATGGCTCTGTCACAGTGTCCTGTGGCTCCAGCTTTTCCGAGACAAAGGAAGTGATGGTGAGACATCACTTACTGCCCATTAGTGAGTATTTTATTTTTGTGTTCTAATTCTACTCTGATATCCAGTCCTCAAAAAAATGTGGTTTTGTTATTATTATTGAGTTACTGAATACAATAGTAACGAAAATATTGCCACCTTTTGCTCTTTGTGCTTGCACTTAAAACATTGTTTTGATAAAACTGGTTGTTTGTAAACTATTAATCATATTTTTTCTGCTGTCCGTTCGCTGTTGTCTTTTTATACAGTGAACGACTGGACGAAGGTCTACATGATATTATAAAAGGCAAGGATTTAAATTGGACCAGAGTGAGAGTGAGAGTGAGAGTGAAGAGGGTGAATATTTTTGGTAGGAATTTAAGAAAATAATCATAAATAAATTGTTGGAAATACATGTATGTACTGTATTGTCTTTTTATGTCTGAAGATCTGACTGCTTGTGGTGATAATTTTAAGCATTTCCCTCCTTTGCTGAAATAAGACAAAATTACCCAATGTATACTGTAATGTTAACATTAGCCTTTTTCTTGATGAAAATGCATAGCCCTGCTTTTGGCAAATGTGGTGCTGCATAGGGGTGAGAGTGAAACACGAAAATATGAAAAGATCAGAGAGCTGACATTTAATGTGCTACCCTTCTATTTTTGGTGCGAAGAAGGGTTAACACTTAAAATCCTTGCATTTAGCAAAGTATTCAAAAGAGTTGGGAGTTTTTGTAGATGTATTTTCATTAATTTATTTATTAAGGGAAGAGGATGTCGAGGAAGAATTCATCAATGATGGAGAAGTTGATGAGTTGGATGCCAGCATTCTTCAAGAACTGCCTCCAGTAAAATCACTTGAACTGATCCAAAAAATTCCTGTAGACATAGTAAGTGAGGAAGTGCCAACTTCTCCTTGGATCTGTTAGTCCAGCAGCTGGGAGGAAGTTGCAAGCATCCTGGGCCCAGTTGTTCGACAGCTGATTAACCTAATCCAGGATTAGGGTAAACTTTGGTTGCAGTTTTTAACCTTTGGATGAAAGTCGTTTCCACTGCTTTTTGTTTTTCAGGATTGACTTCCCCTAATCTAAAATTTTGCAGAATATCAGCATTGAACGTTTGGGGATAGAGAAATAACCTCCTTGATTAACCTTTATTCTTGGATTAGCGTTAATCGGCTTTCGAACAACCGGGCCCTGGGTGTATTCATGATACAGTGTTTGAGTACAGTTTCTGTGGCACCAGTGCAATGATCTGCTGGGAGTACCCTGTTGGCCATATTGGCAGATTTTGCACATCAGGGGAGGTAAACAATGTGTTGTTGAGCAATCTCCAGGCTGTCGCAGCTGTTTTGTTGTCTGGCAACAACTTTGCAAAAGTTCAAACGTTTGCCAGTTTTTTAAGGTCTTTCGTTCATTAGGGCACAGAACGTGTACTGTATACCAGCTGTTGATGAATGGTGGCAATGGATGAGAGATGAGCTGATAAAAGAATTTCAAAATGAAAAGCTGGTGTTAAGTGGTGATGGTCAGTGTGATTCCCCTGGTTTCTCTGCGAAGAATCTCTGTTACCATCTGATGGACTTTGTCACAGAGTATATTTTGGAGGTGGAGGTTCTTGATAAGCGACATTTCCGCATGAAGTCCAGCACCATGGAAACAAAGGCCCTTAAAAATGCATTGGAAAGGCTACAAAGTGTGGCTAGTGTCATTGAAGTATGCACTGATGCCTCTTCCTCGATAAAGAAACTTGTAGTTAATTATAAAATGCTTTGTTACTTCCAATGATCACAGCACTTGAAGTGTACTTGAAAAAATTTTGATTTATCAATCTAATGTTTTACTCTTAAATGCCTCATGTATTATGAGTGATAAATCATGTACTCTGAAGACTGGACTTTCTCACAGTCTAATGGTTCCCATAAAAAGCAATTTGAATGCCATCATTACGTGAATTTTACCTTGTATGGGGATTCTAGAAAACACTAATAATAGGTTTTGTATGATGTAGCCGAGGACTTCAAAGACATTTTCCATTCACTTGATGTCTGGCACAAAGCCAAAAGTATAGGGAAATGCATCCAAAAGGTATTTCCATACTTTAGGCATGAAAGTAAATGCGTCTACCAGCAATGCAAAGAACTCTGTTCAGTGTTGAAATTATAATGTATTAAATAACAAAAGGGAGGAGGGGGTTATGCAAATTAAAATGCTCCATACATGTATCAGTGCTATCAAACTGTAACTGGCCGTTTTTTCATACAACAGAAAAACTACAAATGCAGATTACACTGTACTAAGGGGAGGAAATACCTTTGAAACGAGTTCATGATATGCTAGTTGCGTCAGTGAAACTTAATTCCTTTTATTCCCCAGAATATTTTATGAAATTGAGCTTCAAACAAATGGAAATAAAACTGTCTTATTAATAAAAGTATGGAAAGAATTGAGTACAAAATTAGTGGGCTTTTCTAAATTTCATTTTTTATTACCTACAGCACTTTCCAAGACTCATAACCACTTGTCTTATTTCTGATCTCTTCTGCATAAGGTTGCTGCCATCAAGGGCAATGAAAAGGTTGCTGAGTGGTCAGGTCATATAATCAACCACTTCTGCTACTGTTGTGTGGCTGCATCAGAATGTGAGGATCAAAAGAAATCTACCTGCATTTTGAAGGTAATATTATTTGCAATACAGAAACAATATGTACTAAGGATTAACGAACGTTTTCTTATTTGGATAGTGATGTAATGAGTAGATTTTTTTTTCATATTTTAGAATAAATGGATAGGCCTTCTGCACCATGTGTGTAATGATCATGAAGAGCTTGCTGTTGATGACATGCACCCCCCCTGGTTTGACTGGCGTGATAAAGATTTTGCTGCACTCCAGAAGGTTATTCTAGAGGCCACTTTACTGGAGAGTCTCAAGTATTACATAAAGTTCAGGTATACAGACAGCTTATTGAAGATGTGTGCACTACTGGGACGAAAGGTCATTGCTAATATTGAATGCTGTTTTTTGTAAAAGTGCTACCTTAATTCTCTTGCACTTCAACCCACTCTGGCTAGGTTGACACACCAGTGGGTTCAACTGTTGTACCAACAACACAAACATCAGTGAGAAACACCCTTTGCTGGGAGGCCAATTCACATTTTTTGCTGTTTTGATCGTAGACATTCATCCAGTGGCAAGTGCTGAAAATTCGTATACCTGTAGTTTCTTTACCCAACCTCACCTTTTTTGCCTTTACTCTTCTACTTTCAAGCATACAGGTTCACTTGAGTGTGCTTCACCTGGATACACTTTGAAAAGGTCTTCATACAAGTAAACTATTTCCCTTTTTTAGCTTTTTATCTAAAATAAATCAAGAATCTGAAGATTTCTACAGGGAACCCAGAACTACAAGCCCACAATTTATGCAAAATTTTGTGTTGCTACAGAAACATAATAATTTGCATGATGATATAACTGATTTTTAGGTACCGGGTGTACAAAGCCAGGAGGCAGCTTGCAGCAGTTAACTGGAATTACCACATAAGCCTACCTTTCTCTGTTGACGACAATGGTGAAGCACAACACACACAGAAATACAATCAAAGAACAAAAGAATTGAACACCAGAGTGGTGAAGGTTACAAAAGACTATGATTATGTTCCAGTCATGATGGCAGACATTTTTAAATGACGCCTCGATGACAGAAACCCTATTGATTGACACGTTTCATTGTCTAAAGATGAGCTTGAGTGAATTGCACCAGCAATTGCTCAGGTCCTATGGAGGGGGAATTGGGACAAAAATGTAATTGCTAATGCTTGCGTTACATTATTGTTTAATTTAGATTTCTGGTGGGCGTTTACTGTCTATTGATTTATATGATCATAGTGTTACTAGTGTTGCATTTTTCTCGTGTGGTCTTGTTGCGTGTACAAATTATTCAAGTCATTTCGTTTAAGTTTAAAGTTTTCTTTGGTCAAGCCACTGGCGTACCGGGACCGATATGTAAGTCAATATTTATTATTCTTTTGTATTGTGGCAATCGCCCCTTTTAGGTTCCGGTGGCGTTTGCTTCTTTATCTTTGAGTCAGGCTATGTTATGTCATTTCGGTTATTTTGTTTAGGCCCTTGTGGTATGTATTTTTGTCATTTCTTTAGGGAAAGCGTTGGCGTAGGTAGCTTTTCAAATGTTTATTCCTTTATGCATGATGGCTGATTATTGTAACTATTTGCTCTTAGTTTCGCTATTCAATATTTGTTCTATTGCCACGTGCTATTGCATAATAGTTTTATTGCTCCTTTAGTGATTCGGTTGATGTTTGCATTCTTTGTAGTTTACGACTTGTTTTGGGTTTTCTTGGTACAATATTAAAGTTGATTTGGACCCATTCAGTCCGTAAAGTATCCCCGCGTTTGGTTTACGTTTCTTTGGGCGCGATTATCCTTGACATTTCATTCGGTCTCGCAAAATCGCTTTCCCACAGCCACAGTAATTGAATCGGGTTTCATGCCATTGGACCATTAACGCCATGCCATTGAATCATACAGCATTCTATCGGACTTTATTTTATTGGATCATACGTCATTCTATCGGATTATATACTTCATGTCATTGGTTCGGACTTCATTTTATTGGATCATATGTCATTCTCTCGGATAGTATATTTTATGTCATTGGATCAGGCTTCATGTCATTGCAACTCATCATTCTGTCAGAAAACCACGTTCGTGTTATTGAACCCAAATTCGTCATCGGATCGTAGGCCTTTCGATCGGACGATACACGTCATGCCACTGGATCGAACTTCATGTCATTGGATCAGAAACATCATTCCATTGGGCCAGCAGCTAATTGACAAATGTTTATTTCCCAGAGTGCTTTTCCAGATATGTAAGAGCAAATAATTATGGCGGATCACCTCACCTGCAGGGTCAACATCGAACAGCGCAAGAACTTATAGAAAGCAACATAAAACCGGTACTTCTTAATGTTATGAATCAACTGGCTACCAAAACAGATCTTGATTATGGCTTGTATAAGGTGGAGTGGTTATGCTCGCTGGTTTTGAGGCTTGGGGGAACGTTTGAAGAAGCCCTCCTTCCAAATTTACAACAAGTCCACGATCTCCTTTCACTTATGATTAATCTTCAGACGTCCACAACAACAGACCGATGATAGTAACTGGCAATAAAGGGAGGCCAAAGATATACATCAGTCGAAATCAAATGGAGTATTTCCAAGAGAAAGGTTTTAAGGGCAGTGACATAGCGAGGATACTCGGTGTCAGCAATAAAACAGTTTACAGAAGACTACAAGAATTTGGATTACCAGTTCGCACGAGCTATTCAGATATAAGTGAAGCTTGACGTGAAAGTCTATGTCTACCACACTTTAAATTCGTGATGAGCCTTTTTTGTGTCCGAAATTTATTATTGAATAGTCTGAGGCCCTGCTTCTCGATCTATTGTCAACTTATATATGTTTATTTATGAGTTTTCCAAAAACCGAAATTTTCCTTATTTATTTCATCCACCCCCACCCATCCCATCACACAACAAAAAAAACTAATTAGCATAGTCACTTACAACGTAACTCAAGACAGCAGGCAAAGTCGCAACACTGAGTTTGTAGCTTACACACGTAGCGGACCGTAGGCCGGATGAAAAGAAATTTGCAGAAAACAATGCCACTGAGTCGTGTTGCTAGTGTTTGCTGGAAGCATTTTCTCAGTGGGCAGCCTGTGTGTGTATGTTTGCTTGTTGTTGATTCAAAATGATTAGCATAATGTATTTATGTTTGTATGTTTCCTCAAGATGCACATAATTTCTGCAATAACCAACTACAAAATGGTAACTTTTAATTTCGATCTTCTCCATACCGTGATTTAGATGGTGATTTAACGAAATTTATTGAATAGATTGCTTCCAATTGCCACTGTTTACTTTGTAGAGTCTCGCAATCCATAAAGATTGATCAAGTTTGTGCAACTTTTTACCACAACATAGGATTTATATTGCATACGATTATTAAAAGAAATTAAGACCCTTTATTTAGAAGGTCAACAAGCGAATCTAAATGGTAAAAACGACATTTTAATCAATATCTTGAATTATGCAAATAAGCTTTCAGAAGAGCTTTAATTATATTAACACACTGATTTTAGTCAACTTTGAGCTGTTGGTGGGTAGAAGTGAAGGAGATACCCGCTGGTTTAAAGTGATAAATCAGTTCATTGGAATATAGACTTAACTCTGATGTGGTTTTTCATTCCGATTTAGACCAAACTTTTGAGAGTTATCTCATTTAATTTGGTAAATTTTTGATATGCAAATTAAGGCATGAGAGAAGTGTGTCTTGTAATCATGCTGGTATGCATAAGATGTTTTTGTGAGTTCCCATATTTTGTCTGTGAACTAACTAAATACACCTTGTAACTTGAATCACAATAGAATTCGGTGAGCTAGATGTTTGCAGTCACTGCACGCCTATCAAAATCTGTGATTTACACTTCCAATTGCTATCTGTTCGGGCAGCTGTGCCCAAATTTAATTTTGGCTTGTGGTGACGCAAAAATAAAGAATTGGAAAATAATTATAACAATTTTTAGACATGCGTAGCAAACCCATTTCATGGACCAAAAATAACGGAAAATTATTTTTGGTCGCGAAGTCGAGAGGACCGCTCTTAGCGGGACTGCCACTTAACTCTTTCTTGTCAAAGTTTTCTTGAGCCATTTCTGAAATTTTCTGAGTGTCAGCGATCGAGACGATCTGGTGATTCCTTATTTGGCGTTACCTTGGTGATTTTCGCTGATCTTGAGCACTGAAGGCTCTCTTGTTTTTGTCACGCTGGTCACGCTAGCTGTTGCTTGTTTTCAAGCGAGCACTCGGCGTGAAATTTGGTAAGTATGCGACTTATAAGTGTTTTTTCGAGCCATTTTCCGCTTCAGAAGCCCCTAGCCTGGCATCATCAAGCTGGTTTGGGGGTAGAGGCAATCCTCTGAAAGAAACCAGAGGTGAAAAACAATTTCACAGCGATTTAGCCGCCACGAGTGTGTCGCCGAGTCATGACGGTTGAAGAGTGAGGTTGTCTTTCTGGCCTTTCTGAGGATGGATTCCAGGACCTAGCATGGCAATTTTGGCTTGTTTTGACTTCTAAATAATGCAATCAGTACAATATTTCGCCAGCAGGACTGGGTGGCTCAACACTTATAAAAAACCTATGAAACAGAAATTGGCGGACTTCCACGTCGCCGTTATCAAGGAATTACCCAGAATTCATTTCGCTCGTGACGACGAACCTTTCGGATGAGTGGGGATAGCTCTTCTTCAACAGCTTTTCCTCGGCGTGCTAAACAAGTGAGCAGAAAAATGTGGCAGAGAATTAAAGTGCTGGAGCTGAACTTTACTGCAAATGTCATTTTTGGGCACCAGGAGGAGTTTTTGTATCGGAAACTTAAAGACAAAAATCGTATCTTTTGGTGTTGTCTGAGGGCGTTCACTTCGGACAGTTTGGGTTTTGTAGGGAACCAAACAGTCATGTTCAATGGAAATCGGCCATGGTAGCGCATTTATGGGGTGTTAAAATTCAAAGCACTAACCATTTCAAAGTATCAATGCCTCATTTCAACTTTCCAATTCTTAAAGAGTAACCATGCATCTGTAGAATGTACTGGTCCATATGGGCCAATACATTAAACGGCCTGACAAGAAAGGTTTAATAAAAACACTCTTTCTGTAAGTAATTTCACAGTTTCAATTCGGGGACGCTGTAAACAGGGAAAACGCATGAAGAAACGTATCTCTGCAAATTTTTGTGTCATACTGAGCACAGGACGAAGAGTTGAACAAAGAGGGTATCGGGGACAGGCAGCAAATAGGTCAAGATTGTGGCAAAGCACCAATTGGAGGTAACGGGAGTAGATATTTTGAAGATTACAGGCTCAATCAAAACGGAATTGGTCTCAATCTAGCCAAATAACCTACTGTGCCTGGTCTATGTCGTCAAAGTGTGCTGGGAGTGTTAGCCACGTGACTTGTTCATGCCCTTGCCTCAAATCTGAGTCTAGCCCTACCCTAAGCCCCTAGAACTTAACCTGAAGGTCAGAAAATCAACTGGGGCCCTTAAATCCCAACTCTTGCCCTGTCCTTCACTTAATCTTAGTCACTGCTATCCTCTAGTGGTGTCAAAAGCACCGGTCACGTGACCTCAATATTTTTGTTAACTCTTTCTTGTCAAAGTTTTCTTGAGCCATTTCTGAAATTTTCTGAGTGTCAGCGATCGAGACGATCTGGTGATTCCTTATTTGGCATTACCTTGGTGATTTTCGCTGATCTTGAGCACTGAAGGCTCTCTTGTTTTTGTCACGCTGGTCACGCTAGCTGTTGCTTGTTTTCAAGCGAGCACTCGGCGTGAAATTTGGTAAGTATGCGACTTATAAGTGTTTTTTCGAGCCATTTTCCGCTTCAGAAGCCCCTAGCCTGGCATCATCAAGCTGGTTTGGGGGTAGAGGCAATCCTCTGAAAGAAACCAGAGGTGAAAAACAATTTCACAGCGATTTAGCCGCCACGAGTGTGTCGCCGAGTCATGACGGTTGAAGAGTGAGGTTGTCTTTCTGGCCTTTCTGAGGATGGATTCCAGGACCTAGCATGGCAATTTTGGCTTGTTTTGACTTCTAAATAATGCAATCAGTACAATATTTCGCCAGCAGGACTGGGTGGCTCAACACTTATAAAAAACCTATGAAACAGAAATTGGCGGACTTCCACGTCGCCGTTATCAAGGAATTACCCAGAATTCATTTCGCTCGTGACGACGAACCTTTCGGATGAGTGGGGATAGCTCTTCTTCAACAGCTTTTCCTCGGCGTGCTAAACAAGTGAGCAGAAAAATGTGGCAGAGAATTAAAGTGCTGGAGCTGAACTTTACTGCAAATGTCATTTTTGGGCACCAGGAGGAGTTTTTGTATCGGAAACTTAAAGACAAAAATCGTATCTTTTGGTGTTGTCTGAGGGCGTTCACTTCGGACAGTTTGGGTTTTGTAGGGAACCAAACAGTCATGTTCAATGGAAATCGGCCATGGTAGCGCATTTATGGGGTGTTAAAATTCAAAGCACTAACCATTTCAAAGTATCAATGCCTCATTTCAACTTTCCAATTCTTAAAGAGTAACCATGCATCTGTAGAATGTACTGGTCCATATGGGCCAATACATTAAACGGCCTGACAAGAAAGGTTTAAGCTCTATTTTGCCTGCTGTAGAGCGAAATATATAAATCAAGGCTGAAGCAAAATGATCAGGCTGCTTTCTATAAAATTCCCTGTCGCCTCCATCTGTTTGTAAAGGTAAAGGACGTCTGATCTTATTTTAACAACTAAAGTTTTATTCAGTACACAGATAAAGTACACAGTTATCACTTCATTGGAATAATTTGACAAGAAAATCCAGTACTTTAATGTGTATGTTCGCTGTTTGGGCCGAGTTCCAAAGCAAGAAGAGCATCAAATTGGGCCTTGAATTTTATTCTGATCTTCTCTTCATGTATTCTGAATTAAAAATTGATAAATTGATACACCTCAGCAAGGAATGGCACATTTTGTTTATGGAAACGAAATTCCGACAGACACTCGTCTTCTTGTCCATCGAAGCTGAAACACTGATAAAAATTGTTTCTGGATTTGATCACTTGTTTATATCATAACAATAATAATAATAATAATAATAACAACTTTATTTAAGTCTCAAATCGTTCTAGCTGAACACGAGTGCTCTACTAATTGGGGAGACTATGAATCAAATAAACTCTAAATTAAATCAAATGTTGGTTTTTGGGGAGAGGGGAAAACCGGAGTACCCGGAGAAAAACCTCTCGGAGCAGAGTAGAGAACCAACAAACTCAGCCCACTTATGACGCCGAGTGCGGGAATCGAACCCGGGACACATTGGTGGAAGGCGAGCGCTCTCACCACTGCGCCAACCCTGCTCCAATACAAATTATTCGTTATCTATCACCCGCCTTTGTAATAACTAATGAAAAGGTGATTTCTGACCACCTTTAAAGAAGCTAATTGGAAACCTAGAAAAGTTGCTGTTGCCGCTGCAGTTTTGGCAAGTGCTTAATGTTTACAATTTCGCCTTTCAACCATGTTGTCTCCCCAGTCTTTCCTTTGATATCCATGTTGCCATTGCCGGTGCTTAAAGTCTCTACTAAAGCTGGGGAAACTTTGCTGCTGAGAAAACAGGGTTTGGACAGAAATGGCCCACATCTCAAAGAAGGAGATCATCAAAATCCTCCAAGTGAGCAGGGGACACGTGAAAATCGGCCTGTGCTATCCACCCCCTCAAGAGGACAAAGTCGTTAAAATCTTTGGCGACTGTGACTGACATCTCCGCCATTCACGGATTCTTTTGGCCAGCGTAAAACGTAGCACCCAACAGTAAACTCCACATGTTTATCGCGTTTCACGCAAGCATGTGGCCCCACTGTCTCTTTTTCCACGGGATTGCATCAACTGCCTTAACCATTTTGCAGTCAACTGCATGCTTGCACTTTTTTTCGTCTTTGCTATACTTCCTTCGGCAAAAACTGCAGCTGCCATAGTTGACATTGTGCTGCATGGCAACTACATTGGTAACACTGGTCGGTTGAAAAATTTCTTGAATTTCACCTGTTTCAGGGTCGTATTTGAGCTGTTTGTCGAGGGGATTGTAAGGCCCCGTATAGTTGTGCCCAGGAAAGGTCCAACCCCAGGTGGGAGTGGGAAGCTTTCCGATCAGCTTGTGAACATCAACTCCCATGCCTTTCTTTTGTTCTTTGTCATGATAACACAGTCAGACCCCTGCATTTTTCCTTCACACACACGGCTGTTTCAGGATGTGTCAATGTGGAAACTTAGTTCACGCATGTCGAGTCAGTTTTTTGTGACTGAAACCACTGTGAAGATGGTGATGATGGCTCAGAAACATCCAAGACTTCAAGAGCCCACAGTTAACCTCAAGACAAAAAGTATATGCACAGAGGTTGCAGAAAGAGGAATTTTATGCACAATATCTGTTTTCAGGGCCTTAGGTTAATGTTTTACCGGGAAAGGTCAAATTCTTTGAATGATAATGTAAACGTTTGACTGTTCGCATCTTGTTTTGGGACAGAGTGATTTATCACCTCTTTCCAGTACCCTCGAAAACACTTTATGTTTTTGTGGTTTTCGAATTTTTCCTGAAGTAAAGTTATAGATCTAGCATTCACTCTATCTTTTGCCCTTCGTCTCCATACGATCCCGTTTTAATCCGAATTGGTTTGAGTGGTGTAATCACAGAACGCATGCAGCTACCAAAACATTAAAAATGTCGGCTGCTTCTTCATGGTCATCAAATTACTGCTCTTCGTTTGCGCTAATTTGGTCCAAATCGTAAATTTAAGCAAACGTAATGCATTGTAAGAAGCTCAGTAAAGTAGCCAATGACTCAAACTTTCACAAAAAGTTAATAGAACAGCAAATAGAAGCCACTTCTCGTCAATTTCCCAATTTCCTTCTTCCGAGCTCTGTGTCTGTTGTGTGAAATCACGAAACCACTCATTCTGGCTACAGTGTTTTGATAATGACATGGCAATTTCAAAGTATCTACCCTCTGTTGCGCCTCTTCATTGCTCTAAAACATATTGCTATTATTTTGGCTGCTAATTCGTTAGTGTACAAGTCTGTGATTCATTTGTTTGTACATGATGGTAAATGCTTCTTCATCACACGTAATGAACTTGGAATGTTAAATGGCCAACTTTGGTTTCAACAAACATCAACAAATCATCGAGAAACTGTGCCGAATTTGTGGTGAGAGGTTAATGAAAGCGAAAGATCGCTATGAAAATAGTTTTATTTGCACAGATAGAAGGGATATGATTTTTAGTGCCTTTGGTATAAAAATTCGCGAAGATGATCTTGAAACATGTCCCCCAAAGTTCTGCCACAGAAGGAATACAGTTGGCAATTAATGCTTGGCCGCCCCATAAGGGTACAGGAATCTGTGCTATCTGAAGTTCATTCCAAAAGCAACAAAAGCCTGGCCGAAGAAAAAAATCAAAGCCTGGAGTAAAACCTACAGGTAAGGACAACCCTGGATCAAAAGAACGGACAGAAATCATGGAAGGAATGTCTGGGACATTAAACTTTCAACCCGCCAAGAACATTAATCTATTCTCCACAACAATAGAAAAGTTGGAAAGCTTCCGAGGAACAGAGCCTCTTTACCCACAACATTTTGCAGAACACATCAAGCAGGAGTACATCTTTCCAATTTGCAAAGAAGTTTTGGATCAACCTGTCCAGACTAAATGCCAAACTCTTCACATTTTTTGTGCTAGCTGCCTGTCGTTTTCGTTTAGTATGTGTGGTCCCCAATGCCCGATTTGTAGGACTATCATTGAAAATCCTGAGGTGTCCATAGAACCAGCTCCCTTTGTTCTACAGACGATTCTTCCAGAGCTAGTGTTTCGGTGCTCTACATGCAGCCAGACAATTAAACTACACCAACTACCACAGCACCAAGAAGGGTGTATGCCTGATTCTCTCAGCTGTAACCCTACTGCAGCATCCAACACTATGCATGGCGACCCTGAGGGTCATATTCATCACCCAGCTACACCAGTGCCAACTGGAGAGCCAGTTCCAGAACCAGCACCTCTACCCAACCCACCAGCAACACCTGGTCCCACTACAATCCATGGTAATGCTCTTGCACTGGTCAACAACCCAACCACCCCGATGGCAGCTGAAGTGCCAGTTCAAGAACCAGCACCATTACCCACCCCACCTGCACCTGGTCCTGCTATCACCTCTGGTGAACACCTAACAGTTCAACAGCTTCGTTACAGCCCAGATGAAGCCTACTCTTCCCTCAAGGAGGAAGATGGGCTCTTTATTATTCGTCAATTCCTCAAGAAATCACAGGATGGGGCAACAATCCTACTTAAAACAGGTGGCCAGGTAAATAAAATTTTTCAGTTTGAATACACAAAATTACACTTATGCTCAGATGTGGTGTTAATGTGAGATTTGGTTTCAGCCCCTTGAATTGGTGAAAAGAACTCGACCCAAGAAAAGTACAGACAACGTAAGTAAAAAGACAGCACGGAAGAGATCTAAGGCAGTAGCAGAGACCAGAACAGCTGTTAGTGGTGGTGCTGCAGGGACCCAGCTCAAAGATGAACTCAAAGCCATTGGAAGAGTGGAAAGGGAAGCCCTCCTTAAGGATTTTAAAATCACCATCCCACAGGGTGACATCCTGGCAATGAAGGCAGACCTTGGGGAAACCTGATACAAACTCAGAGAGCTTAGAAGGTTAGGGGTCACTAAGGTTATTATGAACACTACAGGCTGTGTTACTGAACTCTGCTATGTATTTTAATGACAGGTGGTTCAGTCAATGGGGGCTAGCTTCTGAAAGTGAAAAACATCAGCGAATTCAAGTTAACTCTATTACAGACCCAGAAAACTTGAATTGCGAGATGGTGCCCTTTGAATTCAGAAAGCCAGGTTGTGATACCGAGATCAGAGAGGCAGAATTTGGCTTTCTCACTGATCTAAATCAGTTCATACAACTTCACTTGAATGGGAATGACAAGTAAGAAATCTTAGTTACAAAAAAGAAATACTACAGGTTTTTTGAGAATGATTTCAATATTGTCAGTCCTTCTTTATTCCAGAATAATAACATGTTTCTGTCTTTCACAATGAGAGGGCTGGGCGACTGACATGGGAGAATGCCATCCCAGACAATGAAGTCCATATAAAGCTTGGAGGAGATGCTGGTGGTGGCTCTTTTAAGATGGCATTCCAGATAGCAAACCTGGAGAAGCCAAATTCCAAAACCAACACAATAGTGTTTTCGCTATTTGCAGCAAAGGACTCATCGGCTAACCTGAAAATAGGTCTGTTGCGTTACAAGGACCAAGTCACCATCCTGAAAGAAACCAAATGGAGGTTAGTTACATGAAATTGAAAATGAATGCTTACAAAACCAGTGAAACCAACCAGTGAGAGATTGACTGTATTTAATTTCTTGTCCACCACACACAGGGAGAAAAAGCAAGTTGTCTTTCTGTTTGGTGATTATGAATTTCTTTGTAAGGTGTTTGGGATAGCAGGAGCATCAGGTAATTATGATCAATTGTACCATACCAATACCATAATTCAAAATTCACAAGATCATGCAGCACTTAAAAGGTATTTTAGAGCCACAATTTGGGAATCAGCTTCACTACTTCTTCATCTACAGGAAAATATCAATGCCTATGGTGCCAGATCACAGCTGCTCTTATGCAACTACGAAGGAATGATCCTCAAAGGGCCCAAATTGAAAACAGAACCCTTGAAAAACATTCAAGAGGACTATGATCAGTTTGTGGCAGACGGCTCCAACACCAGTCGCCAGCGTCTCCTCCACAATGTGCTACACGAGAAACTGCTTGACATAGAACTTGCCAAAGTAAAAATGTCACTTACATTTTTTATCTGAATTTTTTACCTTTACTCACCAATCATCTATTTCGTTAATAACAGGTATGCATTCCAGGGCTTCACATCAGCCTGGGTGTTTGACAAAAGGATCCAGTTGGAACAGGCAGTAGATAGTGAACAGGTCAATGACAAGATGTTGGCCCTAAGAGCTGCCCAGAAACACAGAAGTCAGGCTAGAGAGTTACATGAGAAAGCAAACTCATTACAAGAGTTTCTAAATTTACAAACTTTGCATGCTAATGTAACTATCATGCCTGCCAAAATTAATACACCACAGACAGAAATACAGAAACTTCAATAAAATGCACCTAAGGAGGTAACTGCAATAATTATCATTATAACAATATTTTAAATTATTTTGTTCAAATAATTGGGAGAATTTGGTACCGGTAAGTCACACTAGTTTCTTCATCCTCTGGTACAATTTCCCAGCTGAATCAGGGTAAATTAAAACCAACTCTTTGACTACTGTTGGGCATCAAGTATGTTTGGATAAACAGAAAAAAAGTAATGAATTTTCATAACCATAACATTATGACACTTGCAGGAGGAGCAACTGGAGGTAGCCAACCTAGAGAAGTCTGATGGACTGTCATGAACAATGAACATTGAACCAAAGAGAACTTGATTACATAATTAAGCTTAGCTTAGCTTTGATTTAGATAAGATACGCTTCTGTTGTTTCATTTATTGAGTTTTTACGCCCCTATTTTCATGTACTATTGTTCATAGCTTGAATCTATTACGTAGCCAGCCGTTCCTGTTTTCTACCGATTTTAGAACTCTACACGTGAATTGTGCCCTTATCAGAGAACCCCCTTTAAGCTTTTGTTAGTTGGCGTTAGGAGATCTACGGAGTAACGTTGGAGTTTTCAGAGTTACATAACGTTGGAGTTTCTCTAGCCCTTAAGACAACATCAGATGAGAGTTTCACCCTATTGTATTCAGTTTTCGTTTTCCTTTAATTTTGCTTCCTTTGTAATTAGTCTTAGTAGTTTTTGATCTCGTACATTGTAATTTCCCCTTTTAGTTTTCACCGCATGTGTACAATAATCCAGACGATTGGCGATCGCATTAACCTGTTAAGTTAACTTGTGCTGTTCAATTCTACACTGTGGTTGACACTTCCCGATCTCCAGTGCACAACACCCCATGTCTGCTGCACTGGGTACGCAACAGGGACCCCTGGTACAGTCCCTAGATACAACACTTGAAGAAATGAATGTTGAAAGGCAAGCGTATCATGGAAAGTCCTTCATTGGCAACCATGTACACACCTGTTGTAAGGTAACTTGTCATTCAGGAAGCCAACTAAACAAACAAGCAATTAAACCAACCAACCTTTTTTTGTACATCCACTAACAGAAGTTCCTCCTTGTTTTTCACTTTATAAGAAAAAAACATAAGCAAACTCTGCAACAGCATTGTCCGCAAAACAGAGCAACTCTCCTTCTTTGGTCCACCAAGCCAGAGAGATGAGCCTTAAGTTTGCACAACTGTTCACATTGTTTGCCACATGCCACTTTGTTTACGATAGTGCCAAATATCTTTCAGATGAAAGGATTGACAAACTAGGTACTAATGTCTTAAATTCTAAATACTCTTAAAGTGCTACTGAAACGAATATTCAAAGCGGCTTTTTATTACTTAAAATATTTTTTCAATCTTAGAAGAACACTACTTGAAATTAAAAATGCTCTTTTACCCTCAAGAAGTTGCTGTTATCGAGGAGTAAAGTAGGGTGGAAAAGTGGGACAAAATCAGAAATATAGAGCCTGCGAACTTCTCAGCGGATGACCACACTCATGACGTCACAAGGTTGACAACACTGGGGAAAGTGACTGAGGATCACCGCGTCTCCGTCGAGATTACTGTAAATTACTGGAAAATGTCTAGTTCCGAAGATTCAGATTCTAACATAAGCTCCAAGAGTGTTTCTGGGGAAATAGAGAGCGAAAACGAGGAAGATTTAGGAGTAGTTGGCGGTCTCGTAGAGCCATATCGGTTCGAGCCGGTTGTCCAAGAGGGCTATGAAGAACCAGACGAAGAAGAAGACGATGACGGCCTAACTCAATATCAGAAATATCAGAAGAGAAAACAAACTTCCTAGACACTACCATCCTTAAAGGCGAGAGATTCTACAAAGATTCAATCTTTGACATTCACACGCTCTTTAAACCGACTGAGACATTTCAATACACGCATTTCTCCTCCTGTCACGCTCCAGGTGTGAAAAAAGGATTTATCAAAGGCGAAGCCCATAGGCTTCTTAGAACCAACTCTTCAAAGGCAACATTTGAAGAACACGTTAAAAATTTCAGATCACACTTGCGTGTCTGAGGCTATCCAGATAATCTGGTAAACAAAGTCCTCGCAGAAGTCAAATTTACAGATAGAAAGTCGGCACTTCAACAAAAACCGCAAAAAGTTCAAAACGGATTATTGCCTTTTTGTCACACAGTACAATCCATCAGTGCCTAACCTCAAAAATATTTTAATGAGCAAGTGACATTTAATCGAAAAGCAACCAATGCTGAGAGAAATATACAGAGAACCACCTCTCATCTCCTACAAGAGAGGAAAATCTCTAAAAGACATACTTGTGAGAGCTAAACTCTAAAGGTCAACTGAAGACCTATTACATCACTATCAGTGGGAGTCGTGTTTAGCCTGTCAAACCCCTTTAATAAAAGACCAACTTTAGGGGGACATTCTCTCGCCAGAACAATGTTTTTCAAAAGACTTTCAAGCGCAGGCGATGAAATGAAAGTGCGTGTCATTACTGAAAGGCCTTTTTTGCGGACTCGTAGTTTATGAGTAC
>OX419346.1:12530342-12540342 GCA_948470475.1 Galaxea fascicularis
AATATCCGACTGTGTTCCTTTACAAAATCTCTTGTTTCTGTCAACCACAATGCAACGCCTGAAATTAAGCTTAAATGGACAACAGTTAACTTACATGAGGCATGGTAGCTTTGTCTTCGTTTCACTGTGTAAAATAGCTTTAATATTTGCTTTTTAGCCCCAACAAGGGCTTTTTGTGTTCGTCTGTGTCATAAGCCATTCAAAATAAATGCTGGTATTTATTAGAAACAACAAATAGAACTTCACCTTTTCAACAACAGCGCTTTCGCTCAAAATTTTAACCTGCCACATTCAAAATGGAATCGCGTAACAGCCACTATACCAATATTAAATGAGGTCGAAACGGGACTTAAACCAATTCGGATCAAAACACTCACCTGGTTCCTTGACCAAGCAAGGCTCAATGTTCTCCCCCTCGGTGCTGCTTTTGATGGAAAAAATTCGGGTCCTTCACAAAAAGCAATGAAACATTTACGTTGAATTTCAAACATAAAATACCACTGAGTCCACCACAGCAACGTTTTGTTGCTGCTTTTAGTGAGAATTTAAGCGATTTTCTTCAAATTTTCAACTTCATCCGCTCCTCGACTCTACCTTGAGTTGCCATGATTTCTTCACCGCTAAATACATTAACTACAGGACAAAATTTGATTGGATGAAAGTGCAACGAGCAGCGCAGTTGCTATGGACGCTAATGTATTTCACTGCTATTAACCAACGGCTGTAATAATTAACTTAGTCCCCTTCGTACAGCACATGTGTGAACTAAGTTTCCACTTCAAAACAGCTGTGACACAGTAGATCTCCATGGTTGCATGTTGAAGGAAGGATTTCTATTCAGTCCCTGCCAGAGAAAGAGCTTCTGCCTATTTTTGACCGATCATCGGCTTCCAAAGGGCCTTTGGGATTGAATTTGCAAAAAGAAGAGGAGGGGGCGATTTTTTTGTGGGTGTCAGCAAACCAAGAATCAAAGCTTTTTATTCTGCCAGTGGCGCTGTACTGATCATAAAAGTCGCACATGCTATGTTTGAAGATTTCCTGACTGAGAAAGGCAGGAAAATTTCATTCCTCTTAGGCTGATATATTAGAGAAATAATTCTTGACAACGCACTCGTTTTCGTGAACAACCCCGGAAAACCGTTTGAGAATGTCCCGGAAACTAGGCCCTTTGTTTCTCTTGTTGAGAAACAGCAGACACAGATCAGCGCCGTACCTTTCAGCAGATGCCTCTTTCAGCCGGTTGATCTGCAAGGCAGTCAAAAGGAGCTTGTCCCCGTGCCCGATCTTGTTGGGTTTTACATGGAGAAAACATGTTTGGCATCTTTCATGCCGGGGGTGATTTGTCATTGCCCTCCCGCATCTTTTTGGGAGCTGGAGGGTGCCAGGGTTTCTTGCAAGTAATGCCATTTTGTAGGCTTGAAGAATTGTTTGTTGACCGCCTTTTGCCCTTTCAGGCATCAGCATCAGCTTCAGAACCAATAATTGCATCGTTGTAACAACAATTCGCCACCCACAGCCATCATTTTGGAAGATCCTCCAGCACAATGATCGTTCCAGCGGCAGCCGTGACAGTCGTGTTGTCAGTGTCAAGAAATCAAACTCATCTTGGCCCACTGTTTGTGCAAAGTCGGAGTATTCCACCAAATTCTTGATGAACAAAACCTTGTTTACACCGCTGGCTTCATAAAGCTTCTTCCCCACAGAACTCACAGTCATGTCCTTGATCAGAGAAAAAGAGCTGTTGATGGGAGCCAATGCTGTGTTAGCAGCAACATTGACGCCATCCACGAGAGCTTCGAGTTTGTACTCGACCTGGGAATAGGCGTCGTACCAATTGTAAACAATGTCCCAATCTTTCACCTCAAACTTCAGCCCGGTTTTGACTTGGTGCTGATTGTTTCCTGGAACATTGAGTGGTGTGTTAATAATTATAATAATTAAAAATTTATAACGCGCCTTTTCCATGCAATTATGATCAAAAGCGTGTAACAATTGATACTTAGAAATATTATTAAAAACAAGAAAGAGTAAAAAATAAAATGACCATAAGAACTAAGCATTACATATCAAAAGCTAATTTAAAAAGATGCGTCTTAAGTACAGATTTAAAACATTGAAAATCCACAAGGCGGATGTGAAGGGGCAGACTGTTCCATAAGGTAGGGGCCGCCAATGAAAAAGCGCGATCCCCTAAAGTCTTTTTCAGTTTTACACTTGGATAATTTAAGGTTAAGACCGCTAGCTGAACGGAGAGTATAGCATGTCTGTACCTTAGTAGCAATTAAGTCAGTCAAGTAACCAGGTGTGTGACCATATATAGCTTTGAAAGTGAGAAGTAGTATTTTACAATCAATACGAAATTTGACCAATTTGAGCCAATGTAACGAACGCAGTACTGGTGTTATGTGGCTATACCGGGGAACGTTAGATATAAGCCGAGCAGCAGCATTCTGCAAGCATTGCAGTTTAAGTAGATGAACAGAGGGTAAACCAAAAAGAAGGCTGTTGCAGTTATCAATACGACCCATAATAAGAGCATGGACCAGAGTGCGTGCAGACTCCTATGACAGATACTTTCGGATGCGCCGAATGTTGTGTAAATAGAAAAACCCAGATTTGCAAGTTTTGTGGATCTGTTCCTGGAGATTCTGGTTAGAATCGAACCATGTCCCTAAATTTCTTGCCACAGTGACAGGAGCAACATCAATGTTCCCTACGGTGAGGCTATCTGCTGTTGCTGTTTTGTACCAATCAACATGAACTCAGTTTTAACATCATTAAGTTTGAGCTTATCCGTAAGCATCCACCTACGAATGTCCAGTATACAGCGCTCCATGGCAACAACTGCATCAGCCTGATTAGTAGCCGAGTCAGGACTAAACGATAAGTAAAGCTGGGTGTCGTCAGCGTAGGCATGTGCCTGAGGTAGATGGTATTTGATGAGTTCAAAGAGTTTACGAGAGTAAATAGTAAACAACAAGGGGCCCAAACACGAACCTTGTGGAACGCCATCAGGTAGCCTAAAACTGTCAGATATACAACCATTTAGCGAGACTCGCTGCCACCTGTTACTAAGATAAGATGTAAACCAGTTCAGAGCAGTGCCATTAATGCCGACACTTGACTTAAGACAAGCAAGCAAGATATCTTGGTCGACTGTGTCAAACGCAGCACTCAAATCTAGAAGAACTAGAAGAGTTACATGCTTGCAATTCATATTCATGAGAATGTCATTCTGTACCTTCAGTAGCGCAGTTTCTGTGCTATGACCCTTACAATAGGCGGACTGTAAGGTTGGGTAAAGAGCAAATCGACTCATATGACTGTGAATTTGATCGAAAACAGCACGCTCTGTCAGTTTTGATATAAAGTGCAAGTTACTGACAGGGTGGAGGTTGTTCAACTGAGTCGGATCTAAGCCAGGTTTCTAAAGGATCGGAGTAACCAAAGCTTCTTTCCACTCGTCAGGGAAATGGTCACACGATAGTGAAAGATTTACAAATCGTGAAATAACAGGCAACAGCACGTCAAGGCAGCCAACAACCAGAGAAGTCGACATTGGGTCCAACGGGCAGGACTTCTTAGCAGACTTACAGATGAGCATGGAGACGGCGTTTTCAGAGAGAGGGTGAAAGGAATGAAAAGCATGCGCAGCATCTACTTCTTGATCAGGAGGTAGCGCATTGCGCACACTTTGATCGATGTCCACAGCATCAATGTCAAAACGAATTTTGTTTATCTTTCGAACAAAAAAACCGCCGATATCATCAGCTAGTTTTGATTTGTCCTGATAATTAGGAAAAGACAACTCCTCTTTCTTAGCAAGGAATTGCTTGGTAGCTCTAAATAACCGTCCTTGGTCTGTGCTATTCTCGTCAATAAAGTTAATGTAAAACATCTGCCTGGCCTGGTTCATGAGGTACGTCGCGTGGTTTCTGTAAGACTTGAAAATATTCAAGTCAGCCAGAGATCTCGTTCTCCTCCAAGTTCTCTCAGCCTTACGTCTCAAGCATTTAGCAGCCTTTATCTCGTCGTTGTACCAAGGCACTGTAGGTCTAACTTTCACAGTCTTAGTCTTAAGTGGGGTGTGGCAATCAATAACTTTGGAGAGTGTAGTGTTGAGATTGAATCACTCATAATTGATCTTTTCGAGATAGCAAGGCCCCGTCTGTGATCTTGATTGGTACAGGAGGAGGTTCTTCCTGGAAGGGATAGCTGATATTGCGACAGACTGTCGACAAGCTGTACAAAACATTGCTCTCCACATCATTCTCCTGCCACGTGATCAGAGGGAAAAAACGATTGAGGATTCGAAGTTGACGTAATGGGAGGGTGAAAATGCACGGCGGTTTGGATCTGAACAGGCACGGATTGCATGACATGTCATTCCACAGCGACGACATCGTTTTGGTGGTGATAAATTGTTGCTCCCATATGCAGGTCACTTTGTGTTGTGCAATTTTCGCTTTGCTTACGAGATACTGTCAAAGGGGTCACCAGCTTAAAAAAATACAACAAAAAAGTGGAGCATGCTGACTTCGCACGAATCAAGTACAAGAAAATCTTGGATGAGATCCAGTTCTTTCTCAGGGGCAAACCTGTTGATGAGAAAACTTTTCTCAACAGCTTGAAAATGATTGACGACTTTATCAGCAACCACTGCATGGAAATTCATGTCGCAATTCAGCAGAAATACCACAGAAAGTTCACTGCGAATTTTTCTGCCACCACTGAGAAAACCTTTGATCCTTGTGTTTCAGCGAATTCGGCCAAGCACTTTTTGGAATGGCTTGAAAGTAATTATACAGAAAACAAACATAGTTGACTGATTTGCCGCTGAAACGCCCAAATTCTCGGATCCAAAATCCCGTGTCTCTTTAGGCAAACAACCCCTCCGACAAGGTTGTCAACCATTCTTTTCCCACAGCAAATGTTGTCCATTATATATGGAAACTCGAACTTCAAAAGGGCAGCGTTTCTCGAAAATTTATTACAGCCCAACCAGTTACTGGAAAGGTCATGCTGTGGTCAAGAAATTAGCAGTGGCAGCAAAGGTTCTGCCAAGCACTGCGAAAGAAAGGTTGACAAGACAGGCACTTTGGCAAATTTTTTGGACGCACTGCAGTGTATTCCCTGCCCACAGTTCGATGTGCCTATACCCAACATGGCGCACCAAGCTGACCTTCTTTCCATGCCCCATGACTGCATAAGGTGGAAGGTTTTCAAATATGTGCTCACTGCTGTCGACGTCGCCAGCCATTTCAAAGAAGCAAAACTTTTGCTTTAAAAGAATTTGGAAGAAGTCGTGCAAGCTTTTGGACAAACTTAAGCATGAGGTCCTTTGAAATGGCCGAAACCGCTGCAAGGCGATCCTGGCTGAGAGTTCATGGGTGCTGTCACATTGAGGAATTCCTGAAGTTCATCACGACCAAGCCATTGTTGGGCAATTCAACCGACATCTCATTGACCAGCTTTTCGGTTACCAGTACGCTGTTGAGATGCACCTGCCAGCTGGCCAGCGAGTGTGGATGTGGGTGAAGAGGTTTCTGCGAGTCGTTGCCGCTCTAAATGAAACAGTCGCACGGTTGACGAGGCAAAAACCTGTTGACAAGATCAAAAAACACTGTTTATGTCCAACCTTTAACAGCTCCCTACCAAAGACCTGTTGGAGCAAGCGAAAGAACCCTTACCCCTGACATAGAGGTTCGCTATTTGCTTGTTTCCGGAAAAATGGAATGTGACGTGCGACAGATCCAAATTAGTCTCTGGAAACTTTTGAGCTTGCCTGTGCTATGATCAAACAGGGTCAACCTGTATTGTATTGGCTATGCAATGGACCAAAATGCAGCTTTGTCCACAAAGAACTGACGGTTGCTCCTCCGAATACTGAACTGCCGCTGACCAACCCAAGCTAATGATATTCCACAGGTTCTGCATGAATCCCGTCTGGCAGAATGAACAGTTTGTTGTAATAAGCGGATAGCCAGAGCTTTTGCTGCTCATAGGTCATCATCCACCTGTCCCTTTCAACTGTGCAGCGCCACTTTGAAACCCCCCATGTCACTGCGTTCTGCACTTTTGACATTTCTTTTGTGCTGAGTTTGCTCTTCCCCCGTCTTCCTCAACAAAGTAACACTTCAAGCACAGTGCAATCATGCACTGTCCCCCACATTCCAGCTCGAAGAGCCCTGGGCTGCGGTTGCTCCACTTGTTCCAAGTGAGCCACTGCTTTTTTTCTGCCTTGAATTCTGCGCACATCTTCCAGCCTGTCACCGCTGATGGCCATGTAGTTGCTGTCGGTGTCCATCTGGATCAGCTCAAAATCTTTGCAATCAACAAACCTGTGGAGGAAATTGTAATAAAACTGCAGCATCTGCAGTTTGGCCAGCTGATAGACCACGGTTCTGATCGTGATGCGTGGTTTTCGACTTTCCAGCTGATACACTTCCCTGATTTCCTCGAGATCACTGAAGAAGGCTTTCTGCAATGCTTTGCTGACAACCTTTTTGTCGTTTGTGTAGACCACATTTGTTTGCTGCTCCGCAGCTTCATTTTCTCCTATGCGCTATTTCTGGTCAGCTTGAATACCTCAGCGAGTAGCACTTTGCTTTTATCCATATCTCCAGTGCGGCAAGCTTCAGTCACCTGTTCCAAAGGGTTCTGGGGATCTCGCTGTCAACCTCAGCTAAGCCAAACCAATCGTTCGACTTAACCGTTTGAATGAAAGCTAGTGCCTCTGCTGTAGGGTTTTCGAACCGAAGAACCTGCCCCTTTCCACAAGGCATGTCCTGGAGCATGGTTGACAGATGCAACGGGTTGGCGTCATACCCGATGATTTTTCCACAGACAGGGGCATCATTGCCCAGCTACTACCTCCAGATTTTGGTGACTCCCGTTTTGTGATAGTGTGTGAACACCAAGCTCGGTCCTCCGACTACCACACCTTTTAACATCTGGTACTCTTCCTCGCAGGGGCTCCAGAGATTTGCACCATTCTCTATTGACCCCAGCAGGAGGTAGTGCATTGAGACCCTGGGAATGCTGACAGCGTCTTTCAGAATGTCGATACCCTTCTTGGTATAGAAGCAGATTTTGCAATGCTTTCAACACCAGAGCCACATCCAGGTTGTAGTAGTGGCGCAGCCAGTCAGCAAAGGTTTTCATTCCCTTGTCTTGAAACAGGTGGTTGCACTGCTTCCATTCCAAAAGCGACGGCACGAAACTTTCTCTCAACCGCAAATACCATGTGGGATAGTCAGGCAACCCTGGAATCAAACGACTCTTACCAGAACCACGATTTTTCGGATGAACAGCCGTATGCTTTCACCCATTTCTCGTAACTGGTGCCTGGACTGAGGTAGTTAAGGATGTTGAGGAGGTGGAAGTTCGGGGTTTGCAGGAACATTATTTTGTTTGCTTTCTTGGCTACTTTGATGGTTTGATTGGTTCCGACGATTTGCTCCATGAAATGTTCTTTGATAAAGCTGAGGTCATAACTGCCGGAATTGCACCAGAGGACCGGCACCTGGTTGCACCATTCGTTGATTCGGGCTTGGCAGGAGGCAGAGTTTGTACAGAAATCTTTGGGAATGAACTCCGCCTGCACCTTTTCTCTGGATTTCTTGCCCCTGCCACTCCAGCTCTTCCATGAATTGGCGGTAAAGCTCTCTCGGGTCTCTTTCGCAGATGTGAGTGGGGCTTGGGTTGAGCATGTCGTCAACCGACACTGAGATGGGAATGTGGATCCCTGGCGGTGTGATTCGTTTTCTATCCAGGATTCACCTCCACCGATGCTTTTGTCAGGAAAGAAAACTTCCTCAAAAGTCATCTTCGGGGCTTTGATTTGGAAGTTCAGGTAACTCATGCACTTCTCTGCAACACTTTAAGATGTGGCGGCTGAGGTTGGGTGCTTTCATGAATTGGGCGTTCCAGTGTGGGCAAGCATAAATTCTGGCCAGCTTTTCGATGCTCTTCATCAGAAATGCGCACCCTTTGAAGACTCCAATGGTCAACACGTTTTGTGCCTGGTTCGGCGGGTTTCGGCAGAGGTGCCAAATAATGTCTCCCCCTCTTCCCCTTCCTGGTTCATAAACTCGGATTCCGAGCTGCTTGTCAATGGGGTTCCCTGCATTGAGATGCCACTCAACATTGTCCAGCTTGTGGAGAGATGTTCCAGGAAAATCGTTTGTGAGGAAAACTTTGTGCAAGCTCCCCTGCTGACTGTGATGCAGCACCAAAGGCAGAGGTTGTCATTCAATGTGTCAAGCGCCATCATTGTTCGCCTGTGAGCGAGATTGCACAGCCAGTCAGGCAGCGGATCCATTCCAACCAGAGGGTTGCGGTCAAGCCCGACCTTCACATCGAGGTTGAAGAAGCTTTTGAACTTCTATTTCATGCTGGTCTTTTGACGTCCCTCGATTCCAACCTTTTGGCCTCTTGTGCTCTCAGAAAATTTTCTGGCGGCGCTGCCATAGTTTCCCTCCAGTGCCCTCCCTCTAATTGGCGGGCGGGCTGGCTGTGCTGTCGTGGTTCCCCTCTCGTGCCCTCCCTCTCATTGGCATGCTGCCCTTGCTTTGCGGTTGCCTCTCTCTAAATGGCCTGCTGCCAGGGAGCTTTCCCTCAATGGAGTAGTATATCCGGAGTCTCACAAATCACCACCTGCAAGGGAAAGCCTCAAATTACTGAAATAAGGCCGCCAGCATATGTTTTTCCGGCGAGCTCAATCACAAACTTCCTCTCCTCAATCCATGTGGGATCTTTAGACTTCTGCCACCCTGTAATGAGAAACAGATGGGCAAGAAAACTCCATAAACACGACAGCTTTCATGTCAGGAAGGACCACATCAACCTAAAAACATGGTGCCACAACAACGAAACTGTGATGTCAGTCATGTGGACAACTGGCACTAGATAAAACACACTCGTTATACTTGCCTACTTAGCCCGTGTTTTCACAAGAGAGGCTTACTGCAGTTATTGCTAACCACGGTTTGGTAACTTAACCTTAGTTAAATGAGAAGCTGTTTACACAGAACTAAGGTAAACAGAAGGGAACTAACAGTTTACGCGAGAAATTCAGCTTCACTTGAGTAAAAACCCGGGATTGAAGTGTTCAGATACAACAATGTCGTTGAAAACATTATTCGGAACTTTCACCGCTGTTTATTATATTTTCTAGCTTTACTTCCTGAAGTGTCGCCTAATGCCTATAGAAGGTCATTACTCCTCTTAAGGCGTTTCCAAAGATCGCATCATGTTGTTGTAGCGTTGCTCAACACTGATCCCTCAAGGCTGCGGAGAATTCGCAGAGCCAAACGAGCATGGTGCTTTCCAAGAAACCAATTTTGGTTTGAAACCCTCCTCAGTGGAAGCTTTGTTGAATAATGGTGGAAGGAAAATTTCCGTATCTTGCAGAACACGTTTCGTTTCATTGTACAACTAGTTGGCCCTGACTTAGTGAAGGAAGATACTAACATGCGCAGAGCTCTATTGGTCGAAAAGAGAATTGCAGTAGCGCTTTGGAGATTGGCCATGGGTGATACTTACCGGTCAACATCCCTACAATTCGGTGTAGGAAGAACAACTGCTTTGAAGAACAAAAAAGTGTTCTGCAAAATATTGGCCAAAAAGGCAGGGGAGTTCATAAAATTTCTGATCACCTAAGCTGAAGCAACAGTAAAAATTTGTGGATTCTTCACTGCGATCCATTTTCTTTCACTGGCTCACCAAACGCTTGAAAACGTGTCGCCAACATGTCACAACACAGTCTGCATTTCCCTTGGTTACCGTCAGTTACTGAGCTAAACCATGCCTGATGAGGCATTCAACTGTCGACAAACCTGGGTTGGCTTACTTTTGATGTTGTCGCCATTTACCGAGGTTTGCTCCTGTGTTTACACAATTAAAAATCTCACCTCAGTGAAGGTAAAACAAAACCAAGGTAAAAATCTCTCGTGAAAACACGGGCTTAGAGTACTAACGTTAAATACATAACTTATTT
>OX419346.1:12545342-12547842 GCA_948470475.1 Galaxea fascicularis
GGATGGCAACACAACATCATGTCTCATCCCAGCACCATCATTTTCACTACTTACAAACCAGGCTGTAGAAGAAAAAGTAAATAAACTCAAGGCCAATAAGTCAAGCGGACCAGATGAAGTCTCACCAAAACTTCTCAAATTAGCAGGGAAGGCCATAGTACCAGCACTTACCAACATCTTTAATTATAGTATTAAACATAGAACTGTCTTTTCTTCCTGGAAGACTGCTCGTTTAACACCAATTTTCAAAAAGGACGACCAGACTGACTGCCGTAATTACAGACCGGTCTCCCTCTTAAGTGTACCGAGCAAAATCCTTGAAGCAGTAGTTAACGAGAGATTGGTACATCATGTTTTTCAGGATAATCAGTTAATCACGGAGAGGCAATGGGCCTACCGACGAGGCTACTCAACTGAGCTCCTCCTGGTACACCTCACGGAAATATGGAGAAGAGCTGTAGATTCGGGCAGGGTTGTCGCGGTAGCTTTTGTGGACTTTAGAAAACTGTTCGATAGTGTGTCACACGAAATCTTAGTGAAAAAGCTGGAATATAGGTTCGGCGTTATAGGCCCACTACTAGATTGGATTAAAGACTATCTGAACGGACGAATGCAGTTCACAGTGCTCAACGGAGTCAAATCTGACATACCACACTACTGATCTGACTACCCATCACAACTGGAATACCTCAAGGATCTGTGCTCGGTCCAACCCTCTTTACATGTACTTTGTTTACTAACGACCTACCAGCTGCGATAAGCGAAGGAGACCTGGACATGTATGCAGACGACACATCCATTTACTGTATTGGCGAGAATGCAGGTGTTGCAGTTGCGGCGCTAAATAACACTCTGCTTGAGGTTCAAAGGTGGTGCATCAAAAATAGACTGACACCTCATCCGACTAAAAGTGAAGCTATGGTACTCAGTAGGCAAGCTATCACAAGACCATTACCTCCAATTCTTTTGGGAAGTTCAGTGTTAAACTACGTCACAAAATCTCACCTTTTAGGTATGAGTGTAGATGATAAACTTAGCTGGATACCACATATGTTGGAGCTCAAAAAGAACTTTTCATATAAATTAGATCTATTAAAACGCTCAAGATTTCTCCCTAGAAATGTCCTCTTAAGGTTCTATTTTAGTGTAATTTTGCCATCACTTAAGTATGGAACTGTTTTGTGGGGTTTGTGTACTAATTCTGATCTGGTAAAATCAGTCAATAGCCTACACTGTAGAGCAGCAAGAATAATATTTAATTTACCCAGGGATATGCCTTCAACAGAAGTTTTAACCTACACTCAGTGGCAGAGCATGTCATTACACTATAAAATAGACATTCTAAAGATTTTTCACAAAGGACATAATGACGAGCTACCTGCACTCCTGTCTGAGAGCATTTATACAAGAAGACGAAATACATTTTCGCTACGGGGCAAGGACAGCTTAGTGGTACCCAGATTCGAAACCAGGTACCTGAAAGATTCTTTGGCACATAGAGGCTCCGTGCTCTGGAACATGGTTACTTTTAAGGAACACGATATTCCACATTTGAGTAAAAAAGACCTGTATCATCGAATACGATCGAGGGATTATGTTAGAGAATTTAAATTCGATGCAATTACCGCCTCAAGTGTGCGCCGTAGAGACCCAGATTTTATATATAATTGATTTTTATAGTAGGTTAATATGTAAATAGGATTCTTTTATTGTATTTTATATATTATTAGTATTTTTAATTAACGTTTTTATTATGTACACTTTATATATATACATGACCCCACAAGCTACTGAGCTTTAATTCATATCCTGTTTAAATAAAGGTTACTTACTTACTTACTTAGTCCAAAGGGATCCGAAGAAAGTCAACCAATCAGAACCTACACAAGCATTATCCAGACAGTGCGAACATTCCACGCCTTTGCTGGATGCACAAGTAGGATTTTGGCATCACAACTACGTCTTTATTTCTTTGCACCCTAGAATCGTATGTGGTGAAGTGCAAAACATCGCTGATATGTCGAAAAACGTCAAAACCCACTCAAAAAAAGGTATTCCTATTCTATATTGAAATTCTTGATAAATAGAATTACCGATAACATTGGAATACTTGATTTCTTCAGGTGCTAACGTTGCTGGAAACAACAACATACCTTCATGAACATCAAGCAGTTCAAGATCAACTGAGCCATCTGAAACAACACTGCCACGACCAAGTTCAACCTCTTCTCCAAGAAAAATCTCAACTCAACCCCACAAAGATCCAACCATTGTTGGTTATCTCCACAACATTAGCCACGTGAAAGTAAGTGCAAAAGGATCAGATTACTTCTCATTTACAATCCAAGAAAAAGAAAATAAAATAAAAGCGTTGTGCTTTTCTCCAAGAAAGCATCAATCAAATGTGGAAGGCAAAGCTGAGAGTGGAACACCATGCAAATTGACAAAAATTTCAGTCCACGCAACAGAAGAAAATGTAATATGGGTGAACGCAGCTACA
>OX419346.1:12560342-12562842 GCA_948470475.1 Galaxea fascicularis
TTGGCGAAACGAACGGTTCGCAATCACGATCAATGGCATGCTCGTCTTGATTTATTTTACTATTTGTATTCGGAACTTCAGGCAGCACAAGTTTCGATGTCTAATAAAACGGTAGTCTTAACGGAACAGTTTTCATTTTAAGTTATATGGTAAAAGCTTTTCAGATAGTTTTGATCTGATACTTCATGGATCGAGAGCGCTAAAATCCATAGTTGCTAGCGTGCGGCTTTACGCAAACTAATGCTCAAAGGCCCGTGTTGAAATGTTCTACAGTTCTTCGACTGACTTCTTCGTGTTTTAAACTTAATAATTGATTGTCAAACAAAATGTATTGTCTCTGTAAATCTAAAAAACGTGTATTTCATAAGTGTGCAATATTTACTTCGGCAAAAGATTTGGGCGAGCCCCATTGCCATGAACTACAATTTACATGTCATCGTGTCGACACCACTGGTTCGTATTTAATTTTCGCGACTCCAAGCGACACGAGTTCAAATGTGGAATAAAACGGTAATCTTTATGAATCAGGTTTTCATTTGAGGTATCATTCAAGGTCAAAATTTTTCAGATAGTTTTGATCTGATACCGGTACTTCACATATCGACAGCGCTAACATCGACACGTGGTCGCTAGCGAGCGGCTTCACCGTACCCAAACTAATGTTCGCATGATATGATAAATTTTTGCTAGAAGATCTGAAAAAAGTCGGGCTTAACTACATAAAGCAAAAGCATTTCTAGATCTAGTGCTGACTGTTACAGTTTACCGGAATCTGACTTAACGTTTGTTTTTCGAAAATGTAAATCAGAAAATCACTCAGCCAAAACGTCTAAAAAATAAAAATAAACATGTCAAACGCCGCTTGAACATGCACATGCATATCGAGAATACATGAAAACAATTTATCTCGACTTATTTCTCGGTTAGTTTTCTTTGTTAATGCTTTCTCCAAGCGAAACAATTAATTGGCGACACAATTATAACCAACGAAAAATTGTCCAAACAATGCCGCTGCCGGCGCTGTAAAGTCGGCAAAAAATAGATATCAAAGCGATAACATTAATAAGCGCCAATTCTGCGAGCCGCGTGAGCCGAAGGTCGCTAGTGCTAAGCGGATTTGTTGAGTGGGAAATCAAGTAGCTTGGTTTATGATTTCGATTAAAAATGAGACGAAGCGAGATGATATTGACGTTCGCTTATAAAATGCGGCGACATTCCTCCAGAAGATAATTGTTTACGCATTAGACTGACGTTCGGAGGCGTTGCAAATTCAGTACGCTAAAGCTAAAAACAAACAAACTTTCTGTTAATGATTTCGACTTAACGGATTTGACAACACAATGGAAACAGAAATCTCTGATACAATAGATAGTACAACGACTTCTCGCGAGTAATATATTCCATACTAAACGGTTCAGTGACTCTCGCGAGAAACGAGACTCGTATCGAGAGAAACAAGACGCGTCTCGCGAGAAACGAGACGAGAGGTGGTAACTTACATTTGGGCGGTACTGTATGTACTGCAGGGTTAACGATACTTCTGTTGCTTCACTTCAGGAAAAGGATGTCAATATGTCAAGGAGAAAGGTTGGGAAGAAGGATGCTGTGAGAAAGAACAATGAAGGAAAGAAGCTAACTTGAAATTTAAAATTTCAAAGGTTTTGAAAGTAAACATTTTCTAGGGAGATAGCATAGCATAGCCCGAAGAGTTTTAAGGTTAACAATGCAACCATCCACGAAGAGGACAGATTTAGAGTAACTTCCCGGTCATTTGTGTTTTCTTATATTTCTATTTTATTGGATTTGATAGGATGAAAGTCGGGTACTTCTGACAGTAGAACTAGTAGAACCGGAGAAAGAAGAGCCTGAAACCGTCCACCCACTACTAATACTAACAACAATGTGAGTGGGGAAAAGGATGCCGGCAAAAAGGTAACTTGTCAAAGTAAACATTGATAATTAAGCGAGTCGAGAAACCAGACGCCAGACCGAGCTTACAATGCAGTTTAGATTCTGTCCTTGGAAGAGTTGATTGAATAGTGAGCTTTCGATAAAGTGTCGAACAGATCGTTTATTCATACCAACTCTAGGGAATGTCTCAACGGTGTCCGCTTAATATAGGTTTCACTGTGTTATATTCTAATCATAGTCATTATTATTTTCTTTTTTATTTGTCTTTGATAGGATGAACCTCAAGAGTCTGAAGTTCCGATGCTTGCTTCGTCAACGCCCAAGGCAAGACATTACCAGGATCAATTGAGCTTCCTGGATGACCTTCTCGAGAAAAGAGAAGACATTTCTATACATAAAAAACTAGATATGATTATTGATAACCAGATGTAATGAGGGGAGGGATTGTAGGTACACATATACGTAATGACATTAATCCGGGTTTAGGGCATGTAACAAATATGGAGGGAGAATCAAATGTTTCAGAAGGGAGGGACAGGGGTGTTTCAGTAGGGAGGGACGGGGAAAGGTCAACTGTCTGTAAAGACCT
>OX419346.1:12570342-12592842 GCA_948470475.1 Galaxea fascicularis
TCACAACACTTCAATGTTCATAACCTTGTGGGACGTTAAAGAACCCACACACTAATCGGAAAGAGTAGGGCATGGAGTTCCCGGTGTGCTGGTCTGGTCTTTCTGCTATTTCATGATTTCATGGGTTGGGTGGGTTGGATGATGTAAACCGCATTTGAATATATATACATAGAAAATGCGGTATATAAATCCATTACCATTACCATTACCATTGAAAGAAATCCACACCCCTTATGAGAACCTGAGTGACTGCCAGATTAACAAGGTGAGGGAGCATGCAAAGACCGTCGGTCCTGGGATGAGTATGCTGGAGAAGGCGCCACACCACAGAATCAAGATTAATTTGGTAAAGCTGAATCATTTCTTGTCATTTATCGATCAGCCGTATTTTTATCAAGATGTTTCGTATAGAACCAGGATACTCCAATTAGAATCTGGTTAACAGCTGGTGATGCCGGATCACTCATCGATTCTGGGAAACCAGGTAACTATGATTCGATACAAAACGACACGATAAGACAGACACTCGATAAACGATTTGTTGCCAAAGTGAGGTTCTATTGTGGGCTCACTCGTTTAGAACGAAGTCTGGTTTATAAATGACCCTCTAAATCTCGTTTATTGGGCCCCCGATTAGGACTGAATATTTGATGTCAAGCCATCGATTTTTACAAACACCAAAAACCAGTTCATTTTCACTCGATATCGAGGGACACCTCGTTTACATCACACCCTACTAATAGGAATACTGTAGAGCGAAAGACTTACAAAAGTGGAAAGATAGTTTCTGTAGGATATGCATGACTACTTGGCACCTTTGAGCATGAAGATAAAAGAATGATTGCCTTGTTTTGTCGCAGAAAAGGTGGTTCTAGGCAGTAAATAGTCAGGATAGGAATGGATTGTAAGTTTACATTTTTGTATTTACGCTCTTTCCCCTTGATATCTTCCTGAATGACCCAATTTCCACAAACCTAATGCCCAATTTCTTCTTATAGTAATATTGCCCAATCAAACTTGAGGTTTTGAAAAAAAAAAGGAAGTGATCAACAAGTAACAAAGGGCTTAATTGTACCAAAAAAATGTCGGGAGAACGCATATGTGTGGAAAACATATATGCAAGCCTGCAAATACTTTTTGTCTATAGGCAGGTCATTTGTCAGGCCAGGGGCCAGTTTTGAGCTGACAAGAAGCCAGTCTGGTCGGACAAAAATACAAAATAGTACGAAGTAATAAAATTTCAGAGAGTGATCTATTGACACAATGTGACATTTGGACACATGTTTTAATTGAAGTTCAGATGACATTAATTTAAACTGAATTAAATAAAGCCGTTTTTGGAGAACCAGATGTAGATGGTTTTATCAGTCTCTTCAATTCCCTTCATGGCCTGATTTTTTTGTGGTTTTTGTATTTCCTTTTAGTCTTAATTAATTTAGACTGTGGAAACGAAACACAGCACAGTACAGCATTTTTGTGTAAAAAGAATACACGGGCGGTAAAAGCGCGACATTTTTAGACCAGAAGTCTCGCTTCCACTCAGGTGACTAATCAAGATGAAGTTTCTTTTAAAATGTTACCTTTTACCTTTTGTTTTCTGACAAACCAGGGAAAAAAATTCTGCGCTAGCGACAAACAAATTGTAAAAAGATTGTATCAGGCGATTGAAATTAATTCTTCAACCCTTTCTGAAAACATTTTTCAAGTGCTTTAAATTCAATTTTCGATTGACAACAAAGCGTGACCAATGGCACGTTTCACCCTTTTCACAAAAGAAAAATCTGTCGACTGTCAACGCAGGCGGAAACAATTATTTGAACCCAAGATGTTTATGAAACGAATCTGCAATCATTCTGATTGAAAAACATTTGCAAAAACTTCTGAAACATTTTAGTTTCGATTCAGTTCTCGATCAGTAATTAAATCACAAAACTCGCAGTCACTAAACAAACAGCACGCAATGAAATAAGGCCTCGAATTTTTATCTGATTGAATGTTAATCTGTGACGGTCGCAAAACCGATGAAATGAGCGATTTTTAATGACATAGCTTAAATTGTGTGTACCATACATTCGTTGAAGTGGAGTGTTTACCATTCAAGGTTAAAAACAAAACGCAAACATGGTGACGCCCTGTCCGGCTGTTGGGTCTGCTTGGCGGAAGTTTATTTATTCTCCGTTTGAGTTCGCTGAAGCGAAACGGTATGTGACGGGTTCTAATTTTGACGTTTCAAATCATTTTGGGTGCGTCCATGATTACGTTAAAGTTTGATTGTGGAGATTCGATGGGGTGTGGAAAATGATATTTGAACTACAAACTCCAAGGCAATTGATTTTGTCATATTGAATCAGACAATCACAAGCACGGTCATAATGTCTGACCAGGCCAAGCTTTTGTCAGTCAAAAGCTAAAATTTACCGGACATTTGTCCGATGACCGACTGTTATTTGCAGGCTTGTATATGATGTTGGTGTTAGGGTCAAATGCTTCCAGATAACTAGCATAAAATCTTAGTCCCTGATGAACAGTTAAAACAGCTTTTAATAGTACATATAAACATTGCTTTAATACATGAATCGCATATAAGGTTCTTTGTTTTATCTTTGTTCCAGTCGCGCCTTCGTGTCTGCAAAGAGATAAATGTTCTTCATTGGTAAATACTGCATGACTGAGGATCCTTAGAACACAAACAAATGTTTTTTCAATATCAACTACCCAATCAAATGGAATTTATTTCAATATTTGTAGAGATCTATTCAAATTTGATCTGAAGTGAATATATAGCTCTGTTTGAAAACACAACGGAACTTCATGAACCTACCTTGGAAAATACAGCTCACTCAAACATCAATGCACACCCCTGAAACAGAAATAAAAGGGGTGGAAGTATGTCTTCCAGAAGAAAACATACTTCCATCCCAACCTCACAAAGTGTTCATGAAAGGCAATACATAATTTATTTTGTCAAATTCGGTTGTAATATTTTATACTTTTGAACATCTTTGGTATCCCTTAAGATCTCTATTAAATTTATTTGTTTACTAGACATACACCTAGTCAATTTTTCTTGCATCAGATCTGTTCTCTGTCAAAGTAGTGAATTACTTCTTGAGAGTACAAGTCCAGAATCCTCAGCAAGTCAAAATCCAGGATCCTCAACGAGTTAAAGTTCAGTAAATTAATCAACTGATTCTCAGCAAGCCAACTGGAAGTGTTCTCAGACAGTATAAGCCAAGTATCCTCAGCGAGTCAAAGTCCAGAATCCTCAGCGAGTCCAGACCTAGAATCCTCAGCGAGTCAAGGCCCAGTTTTTTTTAAAAAAGGACCATTTCTCAGCAAGTCAACCAGACCTATCCCTAGCGATCCAACCTGGCCTAATTAATGGAAGATGAGAAATGGCAATCAGGCTCAATATTCTCAATCTCATTTAAAAAATGTTAATCCAGTAAAATATGAGCAAGAAGTGAAGTATAACAATACAGTTTTGAATAGCATATATAATGTATGATCATTTACAGTGTCAAAAATATGAACAGAACTGCATCTAGATTTTTAACTTGCCAAATGTTACCACCACTGAGCCACACTCTTCTCAATAATGCATGAAAAGACAATTGATTAAAATTAAAGAACAAAATTTGTACAGGTGAAATGCTAGTTTCCTTGTTTGAAACATACTTTTTCTTTTATCTGTAATTTGTTTACTAAAGCTTAGTAAATCTACATTGCTCCAGTTAAAGAAAGTAAAATCTTGGCTAACCTTCTGTACACTGTATGTAGTTAGCATAAATAAGTAACAGAATAGGGGTTACGCTTAAGAACACATTTAAATAATAATGTTTTTGTCTGATGGAAAGTGGCAGGTCATTCCAAAAAGATCTACTAATAACTGAAGGATAACATCTTGATTTTAGTTCTAAAGGAACATTACAATGGACATACAGTGGAGGCACTGTGAGTTGAATAATAATGTTGTTCAGACACAATGTTTAAGTTAGATCTGTGGTTTAATATTATTGGCAAGACCAAATAAGGAAGGTACATATACCTAATTTCACAGTATCTGGAAATTTTAGAAGCTGAGGTCAACATAATGAGGAGTAATATGATAAAACAAACGTAAATCATTTTTATGAAAATAGTTCACTACCTTAGAAATATGGCTATCATAGTTTGTTGCCTGCGCCTGTTCTTCTGTGTCTGACTCGAACTCCACTTTATTTTGGCAATAGCTGAAGCGAAGTAAATTAAGCCTTTTATTGATACCTACTTATTTTATTTTATTTTTATTTTATGATACCTACTTTTATGATACCTGCTTTCTGTGATATGCAGCTGATTCCCTAACAATTGTCTTGAGCCGAGTCAACAACTTCTTTAGAAACCTAGAGGTTACAATGTGCTGCTTTGTTTAAGTGGGCTTCTCAGTTTTGTACCTCCCAAAAAAACTTGGAATAGGTAGTTTTTGTAGCTGACAAACTTAAGGAAATCGCAGGATTTTCGAACACATCGAACTAGTTGCACTCAGGCGAAGGCCGTGAATACAATAAACTATTATAACTGACTTCTTGATTACGATGTTGTAATGATGATGATGATGATGGTTCGACTAGAAATAAAGAAATGATAAATAAAAACTGATTAGTGGAAATGAATGACAATATAAAGGAATAGTGGATAAATGAGTGAACTTACAAATGCTTCCTGCACAGCGATAACTGCGATAGCAATAACGACGAGAGTGATATGCAAACTGACCGAAGTGAGAGGAAAAGGCGCTAAAATCCTTAAATATACGTAGCCCACGTGAACAATGGAAACTGTCAAGAAACTATGCGTGTGACTAGGTACGGTACGCAAAAAATGCGCGTTTGAATCCTGCAGTTTTCAGCCATCTTTTTAAGACACAGATAACCAGGGTACAACAAACAGGGCACATAAAAATGTTCATAAGGTCGTATTCATTACCTCTGTTGAAGGGACATGGGCACTTTTCTTGGTCCCAAAGCCTGTTTTTTGGGTTTTTTTTTTGTATTTTATTACTTTTTGTAAAGTTAAAATTCCAACACTATTCGGGGAAACCCTAACTAAAGTTTGACTGAATCTGAAGAGGGCTGATGGAAAGATTTTAGCACCGCCTCATATATACATGCATGACTGTAATACTAACCCTGTTTCAAAAACGAATATATTTTGAGTAAGGTATGTTCAGGTTCATACTGCAATGAGGTGCATTTTGAGACACGATGAATGTGTAATGCACCAGTCATTTCAAACTGCCAGACCCCCAACCCCTGCTTCCCATTGACAGACGTGAGTGGTGCACTCCCCCATCTCCACCATTCCACACATACACATAGTACTCCCTTTGTAGACCAACTTATTATCACCAAGCATAACAACGGATTAAAACATAGTTGGCAGCCATGAAGTAAACACATTGATTTCCAGCTACCAGCCCATTTACTTGCAAAGGCACCTCAATCCTTTCCATGGATACTGTTGGATTCACTGACAATGGAACACACCAGATAACTATAACAGTAGTATCACAGAAGTAATCACAGCAAATTTTATTGCAGAAATTGAAATTGTTGTGACTGATTTTTTTTTATGATTGTATGCAATGTGATCTACTTAACGAATTGATTTGATGATTAAAGGGTGCGGATCCCTACAACACACAACCTATGCAATAAAATTCATGCATGCTTAGGGTCAATCAAAGTTATCATGAAATCAAAGCCCTACTAAACTACTATGAGGCACGAAAATGAAAACAGTTGCTCATGGAGTGACTGCCCTGCTAAGGAATTCCTTTGTAGAGTCTGGAAGGGGATGCAAAGACCGTGACTTCCAGTGAATTTGCCGCCTACCGAAGAACCAAAATGGAGTGTATCTGAAGTGAAAGTCCCGCGCTCTCCCACAAAGGCCCGAATGGGGATGCCAGGATTTCAAATGACTGGTGCATAATGTATGGTGCTGTGCAGAGATTTTGCCATATTTTCACTAGCCAGCAGGTCTGCATTCGTTTTCCTTGAAGTCTCTAATAATCATGTACACTTTTTACCGGGTACACACCGCTACAGTTGTTACATGTATTTATCTAAAACTAATTTAACTTACATTTGTTCGTCGTCAAAGATTAACCGAAATCCCTTCTTGTTTCTCAACGGTCAATTTGCGCCTAAAACATGTTGTCAGTCATAAGTAAACAGTTAAACCCAATCCTGTTCAAAAACATTTTCAAGCCTTACCTCCCACAAGGAAACATGTTTAAGGCCAAAGGACCACCGAGTCACTTCTCAGTCTCTTCACTTGCTTCAACAATATGGATGCCAACCCAAATATGGTTATGCTGGGTGGGGTTTGGTTACTTATTAACATGCAAACTCGTAAGTCTCTAGAGGTCTGCGAATGCCCATTGTGTGTAGTTGTTTTTGCTTTTTGTTTCGTCTTGTTTCTTTGTTTGTTTTTTTCGACTAAAAGGTCTAAGAAAAGGTTAAAAAAAACAACAACAGGCGATAAATCAGTTGACTTTGCATGGCACTAATTGGGCTCAATAATTCTAAGGCCCAGGTCAAACGCCGCACTTCACATTAGCCGAAAAGTTTTCCGTTTGACCCAATTAAGTTAGACTAATTTCATTTGGCTCAGCTAAGGTGTTCTTCGCAGTCGCCCAGGCGGGAATAACGGCTGAAGATAGAGTTTCGGCCAAACACCGATCTTCACTTGAGCCAAACCAAATGCATAATCATGTTTATGTATATCAATGTATAAGTCAACCTCAATCTGTTTATTTTCATGATCCAGTTTATGTTCGACGTTTGACTCAACAGCGAACTTAACTAATCTGGGTCTACCTAAAGTGCAATTAAGTTCAGCTCATGTGAATTGACCTGACCGGAGGAATAGGGAGACAGGAAGGTGTGAGGATGTAATCAGTATAAAAATTTTCTACAAGATTTCTACAGCATCAGCACTCTGTCTTAGTAGTCAAAAGTGACTGTTCCAATTTTTTTTAAAGCTATGGATATAGCGGTCTGGAAACGAGATTAAGACAAAACTTCCTAACAGTAAATATGTAAAAGGTTAACATTTACATTAAAAGCAGGCTTAAGTTGTTGGATAAATAAGGTTTCCTTAATTTTGCAATGATAATCAGTTATTCCCGATGCGAAAATATCAAAATGATCCCACTTGATGTTGTGTCCAGTGGTTTTAGCGAGAGCCTTGAAATATTCAGTTTTCCTTTCATGAGTTCTTCTTTTTGTCTTACCAACATAAGAAACAGTGCAATACCAGCAACCAGCCTTACAAATTACTTTAGACTTCAAGACAAGGCCGTTGGGTTTGTTTCTATTTCTATTCAAAACATCGTTAATGTAGGTAATTATGCCTCAAGGGTAACCAATTTGCAGCAGAAGCTTCCGAAGATCATTGATAGCTGATTGTAACAAAGAAGGTGTGCCGTGTGCATGAATCCCATTTGGTGTAGAGGCCAATGAATGTCTTCTACCTGTGAATGGATGTCATGAAGGTGTTGTTAGGGCAGCGGTTGACAATAATGTCAAAAAATGGAATTTCGTTGTTCTGTTCAAATTCAATGGTGAGTTTGATGCTGTGGTGACGACTGTTCAAATACTGTAAAAACTCATTCGCAGTCTCTTTACTGTGAAACACGGTGAGGGTGTCATAAACGTACCTATATATACAAAACTGATGGACAAACTTAACCGCTCATGGCCCATCTTTCTTCAAAATGACACATGAAAATACTGGTCCTAGTGCAATGTAGGAGGATCAGGAAGAGAACAGTACAGCTTGTCGAGACAAATATGTATATTTTTTCATCAAGTAGCACTGTCAGTACATAGTGAACGGACATCCAAAGAGCACATTATTGCATTGTTATGATTGCAATCTGCCAGAGACACAAAGTTTACAAAAGAGTGTCCGTATAAGCGAGGTAAGTTGATGGGGAAGGAAAAGTGTCCGTTGTCCGTATTAACATAAGTCCATATTAAGCGGGTTGAATTTTGAAAGATTGCATGGGCTTTCCCCCAGGGACAAAGAAAGATGTCCATAATAACAGGGTGTCCATGGTAAGCGGGTGTCCGCCAGGGTTTGACTGTATTACAACATCCTGGCCAACTATAGGGGCACCGAGGTATTCGTGTTACCCTTTGCCACCTCTATTTTTGCTTTTAAATGGATGAAGGGGTATTAGAGAGAATGGGTCTCATTCCAAATTCCTACTTCTAAAGGAATGGGGCGATGAGGGAGGGGGGGGGGTCGGGTTATTATGGCCACTGTGACCCTCCTTTAATTTCATTTGTTTTATGATTTATCTTAGTGAAAACGTCTCGAAATCCTCAATAAGCTTGAACAATTTTCACCAGGATAGAGATGCAAAAGGAGACATTTTCGGTTACCAAATAACTTAATTCCTAACTGATGTGGTAAGCAAGAGAATGGATGTTAGCATTTTTTGACTTAGCCTTTTGCCGTGACATATTGCCATTTTGACCAATTTCTCGCAAAAACTACAGCCCTGAAAACAAAAGGAGTTCCTAACTTATCCAAAGAGGGATTCACAACGTCACAACCGTTAAAAAGAAGTAGCGTCTGTTAAATAACCGAACTTTATTTCAATGTTTTATGAATGATTATGACAGTAAAAGATTTATTTGACTCATAGAAGATACAGGTAAACGATGTCTGGTATGCGTCACTGTACTTATTCAATGCTAACTTACACAGGATTTTGAAAAACAATTTAACCAAAAAAATTACATAATTAAAACAAATTCATCTTCAAACGCTCAAAGCAGTTTTTTCAGGTTAACTATTAACAAAAGACATAATAAAGGTGCCCTTTTTGACGAATTCGACACAAACTGTGGCATTTCTTAATAGAGGGTTTAAGATACCATGACGGAGACGTTAGTGCATTTTATAACACTAATTCGCGTTCTCTCAAATTCTAGCATTACTCTTCCAACTCGATAATTTAATTTGTCTATTATAGACGGATTGTCAAATTTAACGACCATTTTCAAGTTTAAAAATAGAGAAAAAAATAGTCGTTGTGTGTTAATGTCCTCCACAAAAAAGTGAAACTAGCCGGAAATTTCACGTTGTAGGTTAGCAGGCATGCCAATAAGCTGGTGCTACCTTAAACACCCTAATGTCTATTCTTTTGTTTAAATATGCATATATAGATAAACAATAACTTTGATGGCTAATTCCCAATTGTCACCGTTTGTGACTATATCAACCTTTCTCCCCTTCTTTGATAGTCACAGCATCACATGAAAAAACTCCCACAGGTTTCCCTTTCTTTATTACAATAAATCTGAAATGTAATCACAATAATTTGATTTAGTTTTTAACATTATTAACATAGCAGTTTCTTAACTGATGCCGTCTCAGTCTTGGAAATAGTTACTACTGCATCGTTCTAATTCTGCAAACGTTGGTTATTACATGCATGGTCAATGGTTTGTTGCCTACTCAGTTGAATTTGGTGGATAGAAGGGGGGGGGGAACACTTGAATGGATGACTCAGACTTTCCCCTAAAAAATGAGTTAGTTATTTTTTTGGCGATAAGTGAAATCGATCATTTAATATTTAACAGGTACTGAACAGTGAAATGCCTCACCTTGTTTTGATAGTTACGGCCGAAGACCCTGACACCTTGGCGAGGTACAGGTGGCTGTCATTTCTCGACCACAGAATATTAAACTGCTTCCACGCCAACGGAAGGACCTTACACCTGACACCATCCTCCTCAACGTTATGGTGTTAGACTAGAAGCATAGGAAGAGGTTAGTGTAGTTTTACTTGAAGTTAAAGCCCGCGAGGCTTTACTTATGAGGAATATGTACATTATTAATTGTTGGAAAAAATGTTAAAGGTCTCTGATCCCCCTTGAATTTACATTCCTTTAAAGCTATGTTTACAAGTCTATTAGCGTTATCATTAGGTACGATAGTATCAAGTTTGTTTGTTATGTTGGGCAGAACTATTAATCAACCAGCATGTTATTTTAGTTTTTACATGCTGTATATTTTCGAGGTTTAAGAATAAACAAAAAGGGGTGGACATTTATGCTTATCTTATTTTATGCTTCTTTCAATTTCTGGCTTGAGGTCTAGTTGCCTGGCCTAATGAAAACTTATGCAGAGTGCACACCTTGTCAAAAATGGGACAACGACCGCTTTTCCACCTCGGCCTTAAGCTGTGCCTGGTGCGATTCAGCGTGATTCATGTTGTGTATGAGCTGCTTCCCCCTTTTGAAAAAATTGTCGCATCCTGTAACGCGACACTTGATTGCCTCATTGGGGCAATGGAACAGGTGCAAATGCACATTAGATCTGAAATACAATATGATAACATCACAATAGCATTGGTTCCAAATGAAATTAACTATCTTAAGCCTGTCTCTGATGGCAACCATTCAGACATTGCTTACACGCATGTAGGTCTTGTAGGCCCTACTTATTCGCTCCCAGTCCACATCTAATCCACTAACCTTGGTAGGTTGTCGCCACGTTTCCGTGCAATCTCTTTCGTGGGTGGCCAGCCTAGCTCTTCTGATTTCGCCCTTACAAAACTTGCATTCTACCCTCTGGTTAGGACAGTTTGCTAAGTGGTGGCGTATTCGACCTCTGAGGTGGGTAGAAGGACAGCCACTTGGACAGCACACGAGAAGAAACGGGCACTTGTCATAGTGCTCTTCTTTCTGCCCTTGTTCTCCTGTCCAACTACAGTTATCATTCTTGCAAGTTACCTTGATCTTGCTTATGAGCCCATTAACAACAACATTAGTCCTAAGTTGTTGTCCAGCAAAGCTTGTCTTGCAGACGGGACAGGCTTTTGGCACTGCTTGATGCTGCATTTGCGCCATCTTTACAAGGCATTCTTTGCATGCGCTGTGTCCACAGGGCATTGAACAAGCCTTGTTCATCAGCTCTTTGCTGAAAGATAAAGTTTGGTTCGATCATGACCTCAAAAGAAGGCAATGAACCCGCGGTTCATGCTAAAAAGGGAGTTGCCATGTTAATACAAAACATATCGACAACTGAAGGTTTGTCTTTGGGATAGGCTTACCAATTTCAAATTTAGCAGTGTCACATATGGCATTTCCCACCAACTATAAGGAAATTTTACATGCACTGTGAAATCCATCTTGTGACTTTACTTGGGATTTGACATGCCAAATCTGTATACCCCAAGTCGAACACACCCCTGAAGACTCATTTGAAGGGTATAGCTGACAAGGCCTGCCTGATGAGAATGCTGTATTGTTTCCATATGATTGTAGACGATCGCGGATGGTTGCGGACCCGGCCCAAATTGCAAGACGTTCTACCATCGTCTGCAATCATATGAAAACCAAATTCTGTGCCCATAGAACTTTGTGTTTTGATCGTTCGCAGTTATATGGTAACAGTGCTTTCTGAAATCTGCCAGATCTTCGATCCACGATAGTTAGTCGAATTTTAGAGATGGGGAAATCATTCAGGTTTTAAGCTAAGGGATATTGTAATAGCAAAATACTTCACAAGAATCGACAAAAAAAAGAAAGAACACCTTGCACAAAAGAAGAGCCCTTGTTGCTTTAGGTTAAATCAATGGAATGAAAAAAATAAGAACGGGACGTCCTCATTTGATTTACTATTAAGGTTTTATCCTTGCTCACAAACTACCAAATATTACTCTCCTACTTAATATAACAAGTCACCTTCATTTAGGCTATTTTTTCACTATAAGTTCTCAAAGCCTTTTACCTTTGGTAATTTCAGCGAGATGCACGTGTTTAATGTTGCCAGCGCATCCAGAACAAACAAATATTCTGCGCAACACTGACTATAAAACAAACGATTTCGAAAAAGCAACTTACCAAACCAGGCAAAGTAAACTTTCATCCACTTCTTCCATTTCATATAGTTCGCAGTTAAAATCCTGAAGACCAGACATTTTCAATGCCTGACTGAGGAGCTGTAACTCTTTCTAGTTACTTTAATCTGAAGGGGGCAGATTAGCAAGGGCGGCAAGGAAGAAATTCTCATGGGAAAAGTTTCTCAAAGAAAAAATCACTTTCATTCGTTGGTGGTAACATTTATGCTTTTGTTGCTGTTTTCACCCGGAAATTGCCAAGAAGTGACAAGTTCTGATCACGAAATACAATTCATTGCCAAGTGCACACTAGCTACAAACTTTCAGCCGAGTTTTTACGCTCTTTCGTTAGACAAATGGTTTATTTAGCAATTAGCAAAAAAATTGGTGAGATAACGCTAAACAAATAATTTACGGGAGCAGCCACTAAATACCTAAGGTGTCGAAATCCGGTAATGCCAATTAGGTATCAAGGAGTCTTGAGATTTTGTTGCCTCGTTCAACGTAAAATATTCTTTTGAATTTACTCTTACGAATGAGGCAACAAGGGATAATTTGAATAAAAACAAAAGAATGTTAGAATGGGAGCCACTTTTGAATAAGGTGTATGAAATCAACTTTCCTGTGAATGAATGAGGCTGTTCTGTCACGTTTGTTTGTCAGGGAAAGGGGGAGTGGGAGGGTCATCAGGTGATAAGCAGTATTACCGCTAGTGACAGCCTGCTTTGATGAGATGTGAAAACTGTGCAAATCTTTAGGGGTATTTTTTTTTACGTGTATTACCAGCACTCGAGCTTAATCAACTACACATTTGATTTCCCCAGGAACTAATTGGAATATCGAGAAAGTCTCATACATTTTGTTAGCCTATTATCTCCTAAATGATATAGTCCATTTTCTTTAATTTAACGTCCGTTGTAATGCAAGTCCCATTAATTCGATTGTACAAACATCGTCAGTTCTTTGTTTTAACGCTTGTGCTCGCCTACCCAAACAAAAATTATGAAGATATTTTCAAATTCTATATTTTATTAAAACGTAGCTTTAACCTGAGACAGTATTTTAGAAAAACTGTGTTTGTTGAGAAGAAAATTAATAGCTTGCTTGTCCACCTAGCCGTTTTTCTGAAAGATTGGTTTGACTGCTGTTTTATCTCCTTCCTGAGGTAACCATGAGAATGTCAGAAAAAAGTGTGAGCGCGATCACAATATTATTTCACGTGCTCTTTAGCGGAGAAACCAACTACATTTTTTAGCAAATTTCTTACAATGAATTTAGACTTTTTTGTTGGGTTAAAACGAGGATCGACTTCACGAACGATTAGATGGCTACAGTATCATGGACTGTTAGGAAACCCATTACGTTGTAATCCATGCAACAATGACATGGAGTTAGTGGGACGAGAAGCAGACCATATTGATGGACATCAGTGGTAAGTTGTAACATCTAAGTAATACTGCGGAATAACATTTCTTTTAAGACTCTATAACAAATTCGAAGGCCGGTCTGAACAGCTAGTTGATTCCTTTTCCAAGTCCAAAGTGCTAGTTTAAGAGATGTATGATCTATAGTCGCTTTTCCAAAACATGCTTGAGCCGGGTGAACATTTACTTGTGGAAAACAAGCTGGCCATTATTTTAAAAACTGAGAGTCAGCGCTTTTCATCATTTGCCCCAGTAACAGCTGGCCCACCTCATCATCCGCTGCCTCTCCTTCCTCTGCCCTACCAATAAAAAAAATTGACATTCATTGTTTTATTTAATTTCTGAAGGAGATGCAGTGCCTGCAAGAAAAAACGAAGTATCAGGACCAACAGTTTCTTTGCAAAGTTCCCAAAAATCGCACTGGGCCAACTGGTGCTGTTAATCTATCTCTGGTTGATAGACCAGAGTAGAATAGAAGTGGCCCGCATGACAAGCATGAACAAAAATCTTGTTGGAAGAGTATTCTGCTGTTTGGAAGACGTATGTTCAATTGATATTGGCAGAAATCCAGTCATACTGTTTGGTGGCAGATGTGTTGTGAAGTGCGACGAAAGCAATTCAACCACAAGGCAAAGGTATATATATTTAAAATGCTTAATGGGGTTAATGAAGCAATTATCACAAGATCTGACAATAAACAAATGATAAATATTCCGTCTGTCACTGAAGGTGGAAACATTTCCCCCCCCCCCCCCCAATTCCGAATGTGCCTAGTTTGTAACATATATCCTTTTCAGGGTGATGAGGAGAAGTTAGGAAGGAGATGAGAGGTGAGCAGTGGGGTTTCTTTATGCAGTTATTCCTACCAGTCAAACAAAGTGACCGTTATCTGGATTTATCTGAATAAAATGACAAAATCGGGAAAATGTTCCCCACACGTTACTACACCAAACTGTGTGAGGTCAGGGTTTCCTTAAAAATAACAAACACAGGAGTGATCTTCCCACACCAATGAAGGTTGAAACTTTTCGTACAACGGAAATGAATTTTGACTAATAATTACAGATGGATCTAAAATCGATATATCCAACTAGTGTCTTCAACTATGTGTTATTTACATATTTTAATTTAACTATATGGGAATATTAAATTGTCAAACGTAATATAGTACTCTTCTTTCAATTGTAACCTATGAAAAGAACAAGGGAAAGACGCCTGATCGCAGGTTAAGCTAATTGATTCTAGGAAACTTGGAGCCAGACTTCATATGCGGCCTTTCCGAAGACGTTATGTTGGTTATTAGTTCTGTTTATTTCTTTAAGTATAACAGGGGAAGACGAGCACCAGATGTCTGGGTGTTTGGAGTGATTTGTTGCGATACCCGTCCAGCAAGGGGCTATGATGAAGTGGTAACAAAAAGGGACTGTGCCACCCTGCTGCCAATCCTGACCAAGTGCCTCCTTCCAGGTACTGAGGTGCACATACATGACTTGGCAGCCTATGGCAACCTTGAACAGCATTTACCCAATCTTATTGCTCGGCACAGGGTTGTTCATGCAGATAATTTTGTCGATCCTATTAGTAGGGTCTACACCCAAGAGGCAGAATCGGCATCGGCAATTTTGAAAGGTCCGATAAAACAGCGTCAGGGAATTTCGAAAGAAGACCTCCAGGTGTACTTGGACGAAACGATGTGGTCACCAATTTCTTACCAGTGTTAGCATCTCAATATGTAGACTATGCAGTGTAGACTCCCTTGCTTTCAATTCTTATAGTACGGAAAACTCGGATGCCCAATTTGATTCGTTGTCAAGCGTCAGTGGTTTCTATTGTTGTGTGATTTAAAATGCAAACAGTGTTTTCATCAATCTCACTGACAACCTAGAGTAAACAGGAGTCCATCATAGTGACGGGGTTCTGTTGTAATGTAATCTCACTGCAATTATTCGATAACTAATAGAACCATTTGTCTAGTGAAACCAAACCATTAAAAATTAATTTGCTGTGTATTGAAAACAAGACCTTAATGTTTGAGTGAATCATATTACAACCTCTAATACAGTAAAATATATGGAACAAGACCCTGAAATGATGCGCCTTGGTCGAATTAATCGATACATTTTTCCAGTCCATTTAACTTCGTTACATTGGGAATGGCAAATTATTACCTCTTATGAGACAGCCTAGTAAGCCCCGACATGAATATATGCAAAGAAGCCAGTATGGCTTTTGGACTTGCGATAGAAAAATATTAGTGTCCTGAGACTTTGTCATAGTCTTTGTCACATCAATATTTGAAATAAAAGTGTGACGTCTCGTTATTCTTTTGTTCGGTACAGCGTTGAAAAATCGCGCGCAAATTGCCGCAATCAATGCAAATCAAGTCCGTGGTTAATTTAGAACAGTCTCATTCGGAACAGTGCTGATGACAGTCTGTAGTAACCCTTGATAAATTCCAAAATTTGGAAAAGAAATGCGACTGAGTGCACGTGTCTTTCGGTTAGAAGAATAAAGGCCTCTTTTATCACAAAACAGCTGGTAAAACAGTCATTGAATGACTACGGTTAAAAAAAATACGTTTTGTATCTTTAAATAAAGGATGCATAAACACGATATACTTAAGGTTACTGCAAACCTTCGCGGGTGTCCTCCAGAAAAAAATTCGTACTCGCGCTGTTTTCAAGAAAACCCACACAAACTATATATCAATAGAAAAGTTATGAAATATAGAATTCGAAAAAAATAATGCTCTGTTTGGCTACTTCTTTCATAAGGCGACAGAAGCCGGTAAACGCCAAAATGACTGATTGACCTTCCGTCGAATTTATCGGGTATCAAATGTGATCGTTGATGCAAAATAACTGTGCAGTGTTAATCACAAAGCATCAATCTCTCAAAGTGTGCCAGCATTTTCCTGTATTTTCATTGGTTATCTTTTTATGGAACTGTCAAGTTCAAGCATCGAACAATTCCCAAAATGCAATGCGTCAGAAGTCGCCACGAGAAAACTATTTAAAATAAAAGAATTCGCTGACACACTTTTGTTTCTTAGTCATCAGCGGAAGTTCTGGCCAAATTTCATGGAAATCCGTCAATTCTACATACCCTATAAATTCGTTTAAAGAGGAAGGACTCTATCGAAAAACGAATGCGAGTTTTCGCCCTCCAAAGATTTGTAAACATGGCACGCCTTATCAGAGAGATATGTCAACATGAAAAGCCGCCAGCCAATGAAATGACGGAACTGCGGGAGTTCGCGGGATAGTTATAGTTTTGGTCACGTTTTCTGTACGCCCGCTTTAGACAGGATAGTCATGAAATGGGGGAAAACAAAAACAAATCTGACGACGAAGAATAATCCTGGCTTGTTCTTGCAAGTGGCTCTCTCATAACTTTTCTTTTTTCTGGCAAGTTCGTTGTCATTATTTTTTTTCTACTGATTCCCACTACACTTTCGGATGAAGTACTACACTGTTCATCGCCAGATTTCTCTTCGCCGATCTGTGAAGGCGGATCAAACCATGAGCCCTTGTCAGTGTCTGCGATAATTTTCTTCTTTTCATCCCCAAATTCGCCACTTTTCTTCTTTCTGGGTCCCGTTTTTGCTTTAGTTTTAACCTAAGGACTTTTCTCTTTCCTAGAACGTTTCATATCGACGAAAATGATTTCGATCATCACAAGAACAAGAACACTCGAGTGTAAACAGAAAATGCTAATTAGTTGAAATAGGACCGTTGCCACGAAAAACTCGCAGGGGAGTTCATGCCTTCTGGGGATTATGACACCTTGACGGTTTATTAACTTTATTAAAAAATCTCTTTTTGTCAATAACTCGCGTGCAATTTGAGATTTTATTTTCATCTTTTCAGAATATGTTAGCTTTAATAATGACCTTTCTATCGGCTAAAAAAAATTTTTTTGGCCAAAACTAGCACTGGAACGTTTGCAGTAACCTTAAAGCTTTTTGATGCTTGTAATTTTCCTCTTTTTTTGCTGCGTTTCATGCGAAGATACAACAAAGAAACCTGACATATAGATGTATCAGCTATAACCAGAAACGCATTGGAAGTGTCCCAAAGGATCAATTTAAGTGACAACCAGCCTTTCTTTGTGTTTCTCGCACTAGCTGTTAGGTTTTGGTGTCTTCGAGGATCTTCGTACATGAACTTCGACAAAAATGTCAAGCAAATCCAGTTCTTCTGACGAATCTTGTCAACCTCAGCGTCTTAAAAGGCCTGTATGTAGAGAATTCGTGTGGCTGAAGGAATTGCCAAATTGTATCCCGAGGGGTAATGCTTGGGACAAGATGAATCGGGAAGAAAGGGTGAAGGAATTGGCGTTCTCTCCTTTGTAGAGCGCGGGCAAGATGGAAGAGCTTATCTTGAACGGTTTCCCTGCTCTGAGGGGCATGGATACCAAAAGGTTAGTTAAATACCACCTTTCAAAATCGTAATGACATGTTAATTAAAGAACGCTGTGATTTTTTAGCCCTGCAGGTGGGAAGGGTCTCAAAAAAAACTAAATGCCCAGCAGTCAGACATTTTTTAGATTTAAAGGAAATGCTTTGAACTAGCCTTTCTAAAGTGTCTGGCCTATCTTCGTTCCACAGCGATTAAAGAAAGTGTGACAAGACAAAATTTTAGACTTCCAAGATTTCAATAGGGGGCACAGTGTAGTTCAAGCTTTGCTCTTTTACACAGGAGGTACACGTCCTGTATCTGGGACTTGCTCTGTCAATCTTACGCCAAATATTTGTGGTAAATTCGAATTTGGCAATAGCTACAATTAACACAAGAGAAATCTCCATTTTGCAACATTGCATTTCTTTGTTTTTTCATCTAGGCTTCGCTTCTACAAGTCAGAGAGCCGTGGAAGCAAATTACAAAGGGTCTGCACAGGCATACCAAATGGCAAAGAACTTTTGCAGTACTTTGGAAAAGCGAAGTCCAAAAAAATCGTCATTCATTTGAAGCGTTACAGTCCAAGTGCATACCGGTATTGATTATGTCTATTATCCTAACAAGTGTTAGTAATGATGCTTGGGTACCGACTTCAAATGGTTTAGAAAGTCTGATTCACGCCTGTACGCCTTATGTTTGGAATATGAGGAGCTAACCCGCAAGTCAAACTCAAAATATGGTTGTCCCTGAACAGAGGCTACCAAACACTGAAAATCTTTCCATAAAAATGAGATAAAAGACTAGTAGTCTTGAAAGAGAAATCGTTTCTTTAAAGAAAAACATTTGTAAATCAACATGATATCTAATCCGTGCCATAAGGCAATAAGTATATCTTATAAAGCAGACAACCAAGCATATTTTTGGTTACCCTGCGAGCAGAGGTCTCTTCGATCTTCCTAGATAAGTCGGCAAGAGGAAGAGACCTCTGCCAACCGCCTCGACTTTCTTTGATTTGCCGCTCATCCACCGAAATGGATGAGTCAGTCCGGTTTAAAACCAGTTTTTACCGTTTCACCGCAGTGCGCATACTCCTTGATGGAATTGCTGACTTAATAGATGCCCGCGGTATATTGTTTACGCAAGTCAAGTCATAAAATGGCGGATGCCTCGGCTGGCGTATCTCTCTCAAAGAAAGTCTTTGACAAAGCAGTGAACAGCGCATTGGGAAAAGTGAACACTGGAATAGTTAAGCTCACAGAACACCAGTTTAAGACCTTGAATAATTTTCTGCGTGGCAAAGATTCGTTTGTTTGCTTGCCAACCGGCCATGGCAATGATCTATCAATGATCTATCAACTTTGCCCTGTTGTCTGGAACAGTTCCCGACTGACCCAATAGTAGTTGTAATCTCTCCGCTAATTTCGCTGATCTTAGATCAGATAGGCTCATGTGAAAAGCTGGGAATTAAAGCGTGTAAAGTGGACTCAGAGAGTCTCGATCGGTTAAAGGAAGCATGCGTGTTTGTTTTATATAAAAGCGAGGCTAATAAAGGCTTGGTTACATTTCATTTCACGCATGCTCAACAGGAAAAATCGAGGCGGTTGGCAGAGGTCTCTTCCTCTTCCTGATTTATCTAGGAAGATCGAAGAGACCTCTGCTCGCAGGGTAATTTTTGGTGAGACTGTCCACGAAAATCAACAGATTAGTCATAGTAACCTGTCAATGCTTATTTGTTAATGAATAATGGAAGTTTGCATGTGGAAGGCAACAAAAATTCCCTGAAACAGAAGTTATGATACAGTAATGATAATAATATATATATATATATATATATTTACATAGTGGTATGCTTAAAAATGAAAAGTTTTCAACAAGGACATCAAAAGATGAGTGGCCTTCAGAGTACTACAAGGACCCAACTTAACCCCCTACATTCTAATAATATCCTGCATTGTATAACTTCTCTATTTGAACATTCATACATGTCTGACGACTGCAGGCATGCAATATTTTGCACTTGTCAACCTGTGAGTTATAACATCATTTGTTTAAAATGTTTTATTTCTAGACATAAACCAATAATTGAAGAATTATTCTTCACCACTCTATCTGAAGGAGATAGGTTTACATGCTTGTAATTATTGGTGTAGAATAAAAGAATTGTCCTTAATGTTTGTCTAATAAATGTCTGCTTTGACAACTGACAGCATCCACATCACCATCTACACCAGGATCCACAACAACATCCACATCAGCATTTACAACAGGATCCACATCAACATCCACATCAAGATTCACTTCAATATCCACATCCACATCCACATCAACCCTATTGGTATCAGCACCAGTGACAACAACAGTGGTGTCAACTGCAGCCTCCAGCCCAAGACCAGCAACAGCATCCAGATCTTCAATATCCATGAACTCCTCCTTGAATTTAGGTAATGAACAAAAATAATAACCTTGAATATCGATATTACACAAAAAAAAAACTTAATGGCCTATGATCTAATTATACTTATTTATTGCTGCATTGTTTGTTCTTTTTTTTTTGTTGGTGAAAATAAAATTGGATTATTTTCTTGAATAAGCTGATCTTTACTTCTCAAGTATGTATTAATTTATTGGGAATTCTTGAAAAGCGCATGAAAAACCTAGTCTGTTTATGTTAATCCACCACTGACTTTAAGGTCTTTGATTTCCGTTAGTTTGTCTTATGTTCCACTTGCAGCATCTACATCTACCCTGCGAAGTGCAGCGAAAACCCCAACCATTGTTCAGCCAGTAATCTCCTCAGACTGGAGTGTAGGTATGAAGAGGTCATTCTGTAAAAAGAGGTACCAGCAAAAAGACATAATTCACAGTTCTAGCACAGCATTAAGTATTACTGGTACAAACAAAATTGGTCATTCTATTTACATGAGGCAATTATCAAAGGCTTTATGATTGAACATCAATGCATGCTCGATCTTAACATGTAAATCATCCCCTTCCCTACTACATTCCACATAATATGACTTCATAATGTAATATTCTGAATCCTTCTTGAAATGTATTGACATATAATAGTGCAACTGCTTCTACATGATGCTAAGCATAAGATACAGCAGTTTTGGTTAATTTGATCAGTTAAAAAACATAGATTGCTTTGTCTGTTATCAGATGGCAGTTGTGATCCTCTGATGACAACCTTTTTATTCTTACAAATAGCTGGAGAAATGACAAAGATCTGGAGCCCACTGGGACAGATGCCAGCACGTGTGCCAGTTACGGTATGCAGAAGATTAAAACAAGTACATATACATAAGTTTAACAAGAGTTCACATGCATTTTGATAAACAAAATTCAAGGGATTCTCAAGACCTTGGAAAGTTTTATTCCAAGACCCATAGTGCATGTGAAGTATTTTTCACTTGTTGGATTTTCCCATCTGGCTGCTCTCCAATGCCTTTCAAGACAACGTTTGTCACTTCAATTTACAAAATTCCAGAGTTTTCCAGGACCTCCTACCATTTTCAAATGACTTTACTGTCATGGAAAATGCTGGACTATAATATTTATTATTGAAATCCTTTGCTAGATTTCCAGGACCTGTGTGAATCCTGTAATTTTAGATTTTTCCCTAAATTTCTTCACCTACAGTTGTATATACTGTACATGTATGCATTACACTTTGTTAATATAATTATATTGTTTTAGACCACTGTGGGCGAGTTGTCGAGGTTCTCTGATGTGTAGCAATATTAAAAAAAAATGCCTCAGAAGTTCCAGTGTTCCTTAACTCAACATTTGAAGAGGTTAGTGGAAACTGCTATGTGACCTTATTGTAACAAAAAGATCAAGACTTCAATGGCAACTAGACGATTGCCTGAGTGTCACAACTTTTGTCAACTAGGAGTCAATTTTCAATCCACTCAAAGTACTTTGCAACTTTTACAACAGAAGGCATCAAGTTACTCTAATTCGCAATAAATCACTAACAGAATGCACAGCCAGCACCTTACCAGATTCACTGATTTTCAACCTAGAGTTTCTTTTGTTTGTTGCCAGGAAGAAAAATTAGTTTTTGCATGCGTTATTTCCCAAAAAAGAAGTGAAGAGTGACCAAACAAAGTACAGGGCAATGTTAAACTTTGAAATCATAGACTACATGCAAAACCAACTAAAAAAAGGACCAAAATTCAACAGGATGCTCTTGCCTGAAACCCTCAATAATTTATTATTGTTATATATATGATTGTTATCTTTGAATTCCAATAATCAACAAGGTGTGTTATCAAGCTGCTGAAGACAGGAAAGTCCTGGTTTTAGCTGTGATCCACAGCTCAGATGCAACAAGCACTCAGCACATTGCAAGGTAAATGACATAACTGTATAATTTTATACAACAATTGAAAGCATTTTGATTAATTCAAAGCATGCCAATCAATGAATTAAGTTGTTTCACTGAACAAGGATCTGATAATATGTAATTTAATAAATTTCTCAGATTGTTACAGCTGTAGGTGGAATTTCCTCCTCGAATGAAATTTACTTCTGGATGGCAGAGGCAGAAACCTCAAGTTGCAAACTGGGTATGTGTTGTTATTTCCTTAGATTAATATTCATAGCTAAGTATAACTCAGCCAAAAACATCCTTAGTGTACAAGATCTAAAGTCAAGTCATTTAACAATAAGTTACATGTAAATCTACACTTCTCATAATATTTCTACTCTTTTCATAAAATTGCATTAAACTTTATCAGAATTTATAACAAACAGAATTCATAAC
>OX419346.1:12597842-12607842 GCA_948470475.1 Galaxea fascicularis
GCGGAAAGCCACAACGCCTCGTTGACAACTACCGGAAGCGGCAAATGCGCGACCCCGTTGCGTTACTAAAGGAGTTATGGGAAGAACTAGAAAAGCGTTTCGGGAGCGTCGTCGTGATTAGCAATACATTGTTAGAGCGCTTACGGGACACTGCGACCTTTGATGAGCGAGAACACGATAATCTGCAGCAGTTCGCGGATCTTTGTGCGGATATCGAAAGTCAAGTGACCTATCTTCCCGGACTTGCGTGCCTCAACTATCCTAACGCCATGCAACCAATAACCGCGAAGTTGCCGCAGTTTATCCGCGCCAAATGGGAGAAAGAAATAGCCTATTACTCGAACAGCAATGGCGGAGCATATCCCCCCTTCTCCAGATTCTCTAAAATAGTCCAGGAGCAATCAGAGATAAAGAACGATCCGAACGTTCTAGCCGGTAAAGCAGCCAGCCCCACCCAGGTTTCAGCACCTAAGCCACGCAAAGAAAAGAAAACGCTTAAAACGGAGACTCAGCTCACAGCTGGAAAGGATAGTGCCGGAGGAGAAATGAGAGAGGCCCCTGAAAACGTAGAAACTAAGACTAAACATTGCCCGTATCACGAAAGAGACGGACACGATCTGCAGGAGTGTAAAGCGTTCTCAGCAAAACCCCTGGAAGAACGTACGGAGTGGATCAAAGACGCCCGCCTATGCTTTCGCTGTTTCAGCCCTTACCACGTCGCGAGTCGGTGTAACACCCCCGTACAGTGCGCTATCTGCAGAGACAAGCGTCACAGCGCCGTACTGCATAAGGAGAAGCAGCCACCCTCCAAACCGAAGAGTGAAACAGTCAACCCAAAATGTACCGTGCTCTGTGGACCTACAGGAGGCGTGTCCTGCAGCAAGACTCTGCTTGTGGACGTCTACAGCCGACGTAACCCACACCTCACTAAGCGCGTCTATGCTATCATTGACGAGCAGAGCAACAGCTCCCTGGTCACTAGCGAACTAGCCGATGATCTTGGGGCAGACGGATCTTTAGAAAAATACTTCTTGTCCACATGCAGCGGCGAGAAAGAGGAGAAGTATGGTCGAAGGGTGGCAGGCATTACAGTACGTTCACTTAGTGGAGCAGAGTTCGCCGTACCGACCCTCACCGAGTGCGATACCATCCCACAAGACAAGCACGAAATCCCTATCCCAGACATGGCAAGGAGTTTCCCGCACCTTAAAGCCATAGCGCACGAAATACCTCCCGTAAACGAGACAGCCAAGATTCACCTTCTACTTGGCCGAGACGCACCGGAGCTCTTAAAAGTCAGGGAGTTCAGAAATGGCCCGAAAGGAGCCCCCTGGGCTCAGCGACTGGCCCTTGGCTGGACCATCAGTGGTCAGATGTGCCTTGACTTCGCCAGCGGTCCCGCACACGTCCTCACCCGCCTTACCAGCCTGTCCACTGTTACGGAGAATGAACCGGAGACCGGAAGCAGAATTTACGAGCTAGTACCTTGCCCCAACCAGATCAAGGTTACAGACCCCCTCTTGGAGCGTGCCCCTGACGACATATTTAGGAAGACACGAGGTGACAACGAGCCCGGTCTCTCCCTCGAGGACCGTAAGTTTCTGGAGATACTGGATAAGGGTATACACAAGAACTCAAGAGGAAACTGGGAGATGCCCCTACCGTTTCGTAACGAGCGCCAGACCATGCCGAACAACCGAGTTCAAGCTATGCAGCGCTTACAAGGGCTTCTCAAGACATTTGCCAGGAAACCCGAAATGAAAGCGGACTATCTGGAGTTCATGGGAAAAATAATCGGCAAAGGCCACGCCTCAGCTATCCCAAGTGAAGAAGTTCCGCCTCCTCCCGGCCGTTCCTGGTACTTACCGCATTTTGCAACTTACCACAATACAAAGCGCACCATTCGCGTCGTATTTGATTCCAGTTGCGAGTTTGAAGGAGTTTCATTGAACAAAGTACTTTTATCAGACCCTGACCTGATGAACAACCTCATTGGAGTCCTCATGCGCTTTCGCAAGGAGAATGTTGCAGTAATGTGCGACATCGAGCAAATGTTTCATTCGTTCTATGTTGATCCGCCGCATAGAGACTTCCTTCGTTTCCTATGGTTCGAAGGTAACGATCTGTCAAAGCCCATTATAGAATATCGGATGAATGTACACCTATTTGGCAACGGACCCAGTCCCGCAGTCGCTACCTACGGCCTACGCAGAACAGCCATTGACGGCGAGGAGGAGTACGGCGAGGAGACCAAAAAGTTCATTAGCCGTAACTTTTACGTCGATGATGGTTTGACCTCGCTTTCATCTACTCAAGGAGCGACAGACCTGGTTAAGAGCGCGCAAGCCACCCTAGCCACGGCTAATCTTCGACTTCACAAAGTAGTTTCTAATTCTGTGGAAGTCATGGAAGCCTTCCCGGCCGAGGATCGAGCAAAAGACGTGCGTGACCTGGATTTACGCCATGACAGCTTGCCAGCTCAACGTTCGCTCGGAGTGTTCTGGGACCTGGAGACAGATGCCTTTACCTTTAAGGTCTCATTACCGGAGAAGCCGTTCACAAGGAGAGGAGTATTGTCCATCGTCAATTCTGTGTACGACCCGCTTGGCTTTGCAGTACCTGTTATGCTCGAAGGGAGAAAAATACTGCAGCAGCTTGTGCACATGGGAGAACGGACAAAGGAGAACAGTACCCCCCTAGCCTGGGACGACCCCCTCCCTACCGCGATGATAAGTCGGTGGACGCGTTGGAGAGACTCTCTCGTAGAGTTGCAGAACCTTTCCGTGCCTCGCTGTTACCGCCCTAAAGATTTCGGCGGCATGGTTAGAGCGGAGTTACACGCCTTTTCCGACGCGAGTCAGGACGCTATTGGAGCCGCAGTCTACCTTCGCCAGTTCAACGAAGCAAACGAGGTGTCTATGGCTCTCGTCTACGGCCAAGCAAGAGTCGCCCCGTTGAATCCGACGAGTATACCGCGTCTGGAACTGTGCGGAGCAGTCCTAGCTGTTCAAGCGGCCCAGAGAGTTATAAAAGAAATCGATCTGAAGATTTCCGACGTGATATACTACACCGATTCGAAAGTGGTACTCGGCTACATCGCCAACGAGAGTCGACGGTTCTATGTGTACGTAGCCAACCGAGTCGAGCTGATTAGGAGCATGTCTACCCCGGAACAGTGGAGATATGTGGAGACTAATTTGAACCCAGCAGACCTTGCAACGCGCGGAGTCCCCTCAAGCAAACTAATGGAGACGAGCTGGCTAGTAGGCCCGGAATTCCTACGCAAACCGGAGAGAACCCTCCCAACCAAGGAAACGTTCGCGCTCGCCGCAAGCGACCCTGAAGTCCGAAAAGCAGTGCTCAGCACCAGTGTAAATGCGCATGAAGAGGAAGAACCCGACCTGGGAGCAGAGAGGTTCAAGAAATTTTCTTCGCTTAAGTCTCTGCAGCGAGCAGTCACTAACCTAATTGTCATTGTCAGAGAGTTCAAACACCAGAGGGAAGTTAAAGCAGAAAGAGTTAACCTTAGGAGTAAAGAGCGTAATAGACAAGGCAAACTCAGACCCCCGACAGTCGAGGAATGGGACCAGGCCCTGCGCGTTATAATCAGCAGTACGCAGAGAGAAGCGTTCAGTGGGTTGTTAAGCGACACCAGAAAAGAACCTGAGCTACCTAGAGAGATCCAAAGTAGTGTCAAGAAGGCTCTCAAAGGCTCGCAGCTGTACCGCCTCGACCCGTTTCTAGACAGCCACGGGATCCTCCGCGTCGGAGGCAGATTAAGGAGAGCACAGATGGGGTACAATGAGAAACACCCGATCGTACTACTGAAGTGTCACTATGTCTCACAGCTAATAGCTAGACACTATCATCATGAAGTACACCACCAAGGGAGACAGATTACCGGAGGTGCAATTAGACAAGCAGGTTTCTGGCTTATTGGAGGCCATGACGTAGTCACAAAGGTCATCGGAGCTTGCGTCCTATGTAAGAAGCTGAGAGGACCACACCTAGAACAGCGTATGGCTGACCTCCCGTCAGATAGAACCGAAGTCTGCCCCCCCTTTACCAATGTAGGATTTGATGTCTTTGGCCCCTGGGCGGTGCAAACACGTAAGACTAGAGGAGGAGGAGTAAACGCCAAGCATTGGGGCCTAGTGTTTACATGCCTAAGCAGCAGAGCCATTCACATCGAAGTCTTAGAAGCTATGGACTCCAGTGCCTTTATCTGTGCATTGAGGAGGTTCTTCGCACTGCGAGGCCATGCTAAACTCCTCAGGTGCGATCGGGGTACAAATTTCGTTGGAGGTAAGACAGAGCTTGACGCAGCAGCATCCGAGTTAGACGAGAAGAAAGTGGAGAAGTTCGTAACGGAGTGCGGCTGCAAGTGGGAGTTTAACCCTCCCCATGCATCACATTTTGGCGGTGTTTGGGAGAGGCAGATTGGTACGATTCGCCGTGTATTGGATGGCATGTTCGCCGAGTTAGGCCAGAGTCAGCTTACACATGAATTGCTGGTGACTCTGATGGCCGAAGTTGTAGCCATTGTGAACGCCAGGCCAATAGCAGCGCTGCCGTCCGACACCGATGACCCGCAGCCTCTGTCCCCTGCGATGTTACTCACTATGAAGACACGCCCAGCCGGACCCCCACCAGGCCAGTTCATGCGAACGGATATCTACGCGCGCCGTCGATGGAGACGAGTCCAGTTCCTTGCGGAACAATTTTGGACCAGGTGGAGGAGAGAGTACTTGCAGAACTTACAGCCGCAACAAAAGTGGACGGAGACACAGCGGGACCTGTGCGTAGGAGATACCGTTCTAGTGCGAGACGAATCACAACACCGTAACGATTGGCCGCTAGGACGAGTGTCGGAAGTCCTGAGGAGCGACGACGGTAGAGTGAGGAAAGTCAAAGTGAACGTGGTCAGAGACGGAGAAAGGAAAACCTACCTCAGACCAATTAAGGAGCTAGTTCTACTCCTGACCGACACGGGTGATCCAGCCCAGCAGTAAGCGCCAAGACAATGTAAGTAGCAAGGATAAGAATCCTTGGGCGAGGAGTGTGATGAACAATGAACATTGATTACGTGATTAAGCTTAGTTGTTTTTTGATTTAGACAAGATACGTTTCTGTTCTTTTTCCTTTATCAAGTTTTTACGCCCCTATTACGTAGCTAGCCGTTCCTGTTTTATAACCGGTTTTACAACTGTACACGTGAATTGGACCCTTATCATAGAACGCCCTTTAAGCTTTAGTCAGTTGGAGTTACTAGATCGCCGGAGTAACGTTGGAGTTTTTTGGAGTTTTGTATGTTGGAGTTTTCTAGCCCTTAAGACAGGATCAGACGTAAGTTTCAGCTCATTGTATTCAGTTTTCGTTTTCCTTTAATTTTGTTTCCTTTGTAATTAGTCTTAGTCCCCTTTTTGATCTCGTACGTTGTAATTTTCCCTTTTAGTTTTCACCGCATTTGTAAAATAATCCAGACGAGTTGGCGATCGAATTAAATCGTTGAGTTAACTTGTGCTGTCTAATTCTACGCTGTGGTTGACACTTACCGATCTCCAGTGCACAACGCCCCGTGTCCGCTGCACTGGGTACGCGACAATTATTATAGCAATATTATAATGATTATGCACTGTGTGTAACTATAATATGAGGTGATGGTGTTATTAGTGATATTAAAGAGGACTTACTATATTTATGGCTTACTGTGATTTGTGAATGCATTTCATTTGTTGCTATTGATGAATTGTCAAAAATTAACATTTGCAGGTGATACCCTCAAGGAAGCACATTTTGAAACCATCAGTGAAGCAGTAGAAAGGGCCAGCTCTGCTTTGGTCTCCCTTGAGACTGAATAGTATGTTGCATGTAAATCTAATATAAATACAACTTACAGCCCATAGATGCAGGTCAGTATACTTAAAGGCACTGAAGTTCACTGTAGCTGGAATAAGGAAAGCGTCATTGCAAAGAATGTCTTCTCATAAGAACCTTGCAACTGCAGGTCATTGGTGAAATAAGGTTAAACATTCCTTACAGACTGGATATGATGTTAATAATAATAAATATATATATATAGTGCCTATACTTTTCAGTGGTAAGTGCTTCTTGTAATATTTACCCTGTTAATGTCATTTAATGAAAGCTTAAAAGTACTTACAGTGCGACCACTTGAACCGGGCCTCTCCGAACAAAGTTAACCAATCAGAGCGTTAATTGAGAACAAAGGATGGCTTCTTTTTTTGTAAACAGGCCAATGAAACTCAAGAAAGCAAACAACGGTTTAACAACAAAAATTGGAAACCCGACAAAGTTGCGTAAGGTTGCAGACGTCTCAGGAAACGTTGTCACTTTTTGACTGGTTCGTTTCGATCCTATCTTTTGAAACTTTTTTCGGCTTTTCAACGGTTTCAAATGGTTTCGGTAAATTATAAGATCTTGACGATGGCCTTTACCCACTGCGTTCAATTGAGGTTGAATCGAGTGGGGAGAATATATGATAATGGTCGTCGACTTTTGCAACTGCTACGAGAGCGTGTTTTAGACCTTCACCACGATGGAATGAGTCCACAGTTGATCACAAATGAAGTAAAAAGTAGTCGACACTTTGTGCGATAAGTTTTGAGGGACTATGATCAAAACAACTCGTCTATGCCCAAAATGAGAGAAACGCAACCTCGATCAAAACTCGGGGGAGATTTAGTGCAATATGTAGAAAATGAAAAACTCTGCAAACCGTTTGAATCCGTTGAAAAGCCGAAAAAAGTTTCAAAAGATAGGATCGAAACGAACCAGTCAAAAAGTGACAAAGTTTCCTGAGACGTCTGCAACCTTATGCAACTTTGTTGGGTTTCCAATTTTTGTTGTTAAACCGTTGTTTGCTTTCTTGAGTTTCATTGGCCTGTTTACAAAAAAAGAAGCCATCCTTTGTTCTCAATTAACTTTGTTCGGAGAGGCCCGGTTCAAGTGGTCACACTGTAATTCCATTGTTTAATTTTGGTCTTGACTAACCATCCACAATGTGTGTGGATGAACTGTCACAAATATAGAATTATACATTTTTCAAAAATAGTTCTACCTTGGAAAATGAAAGAGTCTTGAAAGAGGAGCAAGATAAGGAGTACAGGGAAACACTAAAAACAGACAAACGGAAAAGGGTATGTGTACTTTTTATTACATTACATTGTTAAATATTTTCCTCTAAAGAAGTGACCTACTTATCAATGGCTGCAAGGTTGCAAGAAAAAGGTTAGGTTCTTAAACTACAGTCGAACCTCTATTAAGCTGCCCCCTACTGAACAGATAGAAGAGTATGGCAAACCTAAACTGAAATTCAAACTTGCAGGTGATGAGAGCACGAGAAGGGAGAATAATGGAAGAGCCCAAAGAGGAGCTCCATTGTATCGAAGAAGCCTGTTGGTGAGCAAGACCTGGAGATAGTTTTGTATGTTCAACTCTTTGATAGCTGTGTAACATTTATTACCGGTGTATTAAGCCGGACAAGAAGACGAAGTGCATTGAGCAAGATGGCAGTTCAACAACAACTCTTAAATCCATGAAAACGAGGCTAACACGTCATGACTTACAATATCTCAATGTTAACCAAGATTGTCACATCTTCCCCCTTTTTTTTTTTTATAATGGCAAAACGTAACAATGATACTGCAAAACTAAGCTTATTAAACAAAAGAATATACTGAAAGTGCAGTGTGTTATTTTCTGAACTACTGTTCTAAAGTCTCAGTTCCTGGAAATCGATGTTAAGGAAGAAAAACAAAATGATAACGATTAAGTCTTAACATAGTCTTGGAATCTAATGTGCTCTTTGATGACACGTCCCAAGCGAGTACGCACAGGTGATGATTGCTTGGTGGACTTTGCTTCCAGGTGGCCCTTCTGGCTGTTCGCAGCTTGTGTGTTTAGCAATCCGGTATCTGGACTCTGTTGGGGTCCAGGTAGTGGATCTGGTGCAGGTAGTGTATCTGGTACTGGTACAGGAGGGCTCTTGACCAGGTGCTGCCTATTGCGTCTGTATGTGGACCCGTGTGACTGGATTTCGTAGGACCTCTCATCTAATCGCTTTGTCACTTTACCCTTGTCCCAATCATGTTTGCCGAGCACATGATCACAGATTGGCGCAGATTGTCTTTGGGACCTGAGATGCATGATCATCTACAATCAAATGGAAGCCAGGTTTAAATTGAATTCCTGTGCAGTTCCACATTTGGGTTAGACGAAGGAAATTATGATCGATATGTATGCCATTCCATTGATTTAGCTGACTGATAGATATTATTGTGCATACAACCCAGACCAAGTCAGGTACATTGTAGAAAGTTTCCCAGAAAGCAAAAATAATGGCTGTTGGAAGAGATCTCTAGTTGCAAGCAAGTATCACATTTGCCTTTCAATCACTGTTCCTTTGCCACATTTGATAGCACTCAAAATTCACGCTACATAAATCAGAGTCAGCAGCAACTGTGAGTAAATGCGAAAAACAATCTCCTCTCACAATTTGTAAATGTTAGCATCAGACACTATTGAAAAAAAGAGTCATCACTCTTTGTTAAATACCGTTCACACCTCTAACTCGTTCGAAAAAGGAAAACTTCATGCGAGCTCTGCAAAACCTTGGAGAGTTTTGAAAAGTATATCTCTTCTACAATAAGTATTTGAATTCGATGAAAAACCACTACTTTTTTACAGGAAAGAGATTTTTATTCACAAGCTACAGTACAGCCCAAAAATAATGCACGCGCAAGAAGTGCCGCAAGAACTTCTTGCGCTGTAAGAACACGCAATCTGCCGCAAGAAGTAAAAATGTCGTGTTTTTGCGGTTTGCCCGCAAGAACTTTCGAAACGCAAGAAGTTGAAACTCTAACCGCAAGAAGCCGCAAAAAGTTGAAAATCTAACCGCAAGAACCTATGATTCTTACCGCAAGCCGCAAGAACGGGCAAGAAGTTACTGCAGGTCAAACCGTCAAGATCTGTTTGTAATGCTGGGTTGGTGGTTGAAATGCTCAGCGCTTGCTTGCAAATTTATCCATTAGATAAGAAACTGCAGGGGCAAGAGATGTAATATCATCTTTACTTTTGAACAGCCGAGACCAGAACTAGACTTATGCTTGCTGATAATGTAAAAATATTATCGAACATGCTCGCTCATTACGCGTACTTGCGCATACGAACCTCAGCTACGTGTAACCACGAGCATGCACATGTCATCAAATCTCGCACTGAACCACCGCTAAGACTGCGTGTGTAAACAAATGAGACGCTACGATGTTGTAAATGTCTTTTAGAACTTACAGCAGATTTATCATTGCGGAAAAAAATATCTTGTGTCTCTAAACAAACGGTAATCAAGGTAATCGACTGTAATCAGGTCGCCTACCGGCGGAAGCGAACGGCTTTCATAAACTCAAGCAGCTGTTTGAAATGCAAAACATACCGGTATGTTGTGATAAGCACATGATTTAATGAACACCGAAATCTCATGCGATTTCCTTGTGAATCCCTCTTATTTCGAAGAAAATCATGTTGAGTGAAGAAATCTTTTAAGAAGCCAGCATAGAGCGTGAATAAGCAAGATAACAATCACGTTGTTGTGACACCTTGAATTTGCATAAGGATTCAAACATTACTGACGGGTGGACCCGGTACTCCTTTCCAGTAATTATATTTTTTTAACCTTTGACACGCGGAATAGATATCGAATTTGCTGGCTTCTTAGGCTGAAATTATCCAAAAGCAAACTTCATTTCGTTTTCTTGACAAACGCTACACGCGGTGAATAATAATTATCGGGTTTTTATGCTGTCTGCTCTGCCTTTTGTTTTGTTCTCTTTTGTAGCTCGCCGAGGTTATTTTTTTCGTCTTCGGCGTGACTTTGTAATCAGAGATTTTTGTGTGTTCTTCGAGCCTCTTCTTTAGAAACAATTTACATTTAGCAAGTTACCAAGTGATTCTCCTCGAATCTGTTTGAAAACTTCCGAAA
>OX419346.1:12612842-12625342 GCA_948470475.1 Galaxea fascicularis
TGTGACATGCTGCAGCTTATATTTGTAAACTATAAGATCGCTCAAGAACAAATTGACGCTACTTCTCCAGCAAAGGTATGTCTGACAATATTTTTCCAATATTTTTCCAATATTTTTGGGCACAATTATTGAATACTGCTTGGTTGAAGAATACGGCCTTTTTGTATTAATATTGCGTCTGAACAGGGCCAAATGGTTGAATAACAAAATTAATCACTCCTGGTTGGCTTAACGCAGCTTTTTAACTTTCATTTCACTACGTGCCTTTGTTTTTAGCAGTAAATTTCTTCATCTTCTTCATCTTCTTCAAAGTCGCATTAAAATCACATGCCAACTTTAGAAGATACTCCAGGGGGTGATTTTTCCACTGAGAAAAGGAGTAGCAATAGATCTTTCTCGAGCAAACTGCATCAACTTGCATGGCCCCTGACCGTATGGTTAAAAAAAACAAATGATGCTGCTCAACACAAAAAAAGAACACATACCATTATTGAGAGAAACATGTTGTTCAAAGTTGATGGAAGAAGTTACCCCACAAATTCATTATTTTGAAAAACTGTTTGTATTTTCATGAAATACCCGTTCTGAAGTCAATGTGTATTTTCAAGTGGTAGGATCCTCTATAGGACAGATATTTTTTGGCTGACTGCTTTATTGAAAGAAAAAAAATCAATTACAATACTAATTCAGCTCTGCACTAAACCATAATGATCAATTACCTTTCTTGAACAGACATTTTAGTGATCAACAGGGAAAGAAGTTAAAAGACATGGCATTGTTAACCAGAAGAAAGGTATCTGCATATTAACTGATAATGTTAGCACAGTTGCGCACCCAGTCATTACCAGAAATTCGGGTCATCGATCAAATTTCCTCTCCAAAGAACTTTAAAAATGGCGGCCCACGATTACAAAGGATTGTATGGGAAAAAATAAAAAAATTCAAATATCATGCATATTAGGAAAACTAGCCTGCTTCCCTTGATCTTAACCGAACAAACAGTGTTTTGGTGTTCTCACGATATAACTTTTTAGGTGTTTAATGAAAGATAAGTTCGGACAAATCGCGCTTCAAAATTTACCTGAAAACAGTCGCTTTATGCCTCATGTCTTCTCAAATTTAGGTAAATATCGCTTACCGAAAACTCCATTTTGGAGCACAAATCTTGCACATGGACATCTTCCCTTGATCTCTATCGCTTCGTGATGAATTAATGTCACAGATTTGGTTGGAAATATTCCGTAACTCGTTGAAAATCTTCGGACAAATTTAAAGGTTTGATAGTGAAATATCTGGCCTCTACGCTCTTGACCGCCATTTGCGCGTAATTGCTTTAGGAAGTGCTAAAACGTACGACCATTTTCTCTCTTTCTGCACTGTTTATTTTGGAAGCCATGTTAAAACACATGTAACCAGGCAGTTTTAAGATCAAATCCGCTGTGTATTGACTTGGCAGGCTCGCTTAAATATAAACAAAGAAAGGTTGCGAAACAGTTTGCGCAACCGGAAGGAATATACCACATCACTGTAACAGCTGCAACACTATTCGTTTGCAAAAAATTCTTGAGCGGTCGCGAACGGCAGAAAACGGATACGAAACTCCGAATTTGTAGAAACTGGTTCAAAATCCGCCGGAGAAAAATTCAGTGCGACATAATTTACACGTTCCTTGCTTCGAACCGATCTTCCCATATTTTTTTACGTAATCTAATACCTCCGGGCATGCTCTGTTGAACTTTGAGTACACCGCAGTCAGGAAGTATCGCGTGAACGAAATGACTCAGATTTCTGGTAATGATTCTACGCCTTTATCACTCCTCATTATGTATGTAAATAATTTCCTTTATGACGTCTTTATTCTTTAAGCCAATCTTTTTTTGTGTAGGTTTTTCATTTTTGCCTTGTTGTTCATAGTGTAAAGTTGGGTTGTCCAGCTTTAACATTTTTTTGCTGCTCATAGCATTTGTGTCGTACGTGTAGTCACCAGTAAGGTACATTTGTATTTCAGCTGCATGTTTCCTGTGTTGTTCCAAGTTTTCTGTCACCTTATCCTTAACTATAGAGCGTAGTAACCTCATAGGAAGTGGCTCCACCTCCAGAGAATACTAGGACAGAGAATTTATGAAACATGTAGTGGCTATAAAGGAATTCGTTGCCCCTCTAATGAGGAAATCGCACAGGAAATTAGATCACAAAGCAAAAGTATTAACAAAACTCAGTCATCCTAACGTGTGTTAGTTCTGTATTACTAGTATGTGTTGTGGTAGTTACTACTAATTACTGCCTTCGTGATAACTTTCTGTGACTTTCCAGCCCTTCGCTGCAATGTCTGCATGGGAAATACGTAACGATTTCTTGATTGTTTCTCGCATGTTTCTCATTAGTCATAAATTCTAGGCTTTTAACTTAGTAAAGTCAGTTCTAATGTAGACTCTGAGGTGTCAACTTCTATCATCCATTGGGATTTTTGTTCTGTTTACGCTTGTGCTCACCTATCTCAACTTAGTTTTTTGTCAAGACTAACATCGGTGCGTGTGCAAACCAAAGTGAGTATAGTATTATTATTGCTTATAGTTTTCTAGCATCAATTTTGCCTTAAGTATAGTTTTCGCTTAGTTATCCTTTTCTTACACGGGAAGTCCTTCTTGTCTCGTCGTTATTTAGTCACCTTTCAAGTTGTTAATCGTTGGTTTTCAACATAGATCTACTTACTGATTGATGCCAGTGTTTTATCGTCATGTTACTCTTGTTACACCAATTATTAGTTTATTTGGTGCAGTCTTCTGCTGTGATTTCATATTCTTATGGTCTTCTAGAATTATCAGTTTTCACTCTGGTCTTATATTTTGTAGTTTTATAGGTAATCCACGTAAATAAGTCCCTATTTTCTTTATCACTTTCAGTTCAAACCAGCTAAATGACATAGGAACTTAAGTGGCCTATTTGTCTTTGTCAATCGACTCCGTCGACTCATCTGTATTGTCGTATCAAGTTGTGACCTTTGTACTAGGAACATTGAGCTGTGCTTCAATAAATCTGTTCCAGTTACTGTCTGCAATTCTCGTCGAGTTCTATTTTAAAGTCACGCATTGTGTTAGACTAATTTACTTGGATCTTTGGCTTGTCATTCTCTCCTTGTAAGTTACAATGTGGTCGAATTTTTTGGAAGGGTAAACGGTAGTTCATCCTTGGTTAGCGAGTACCTTGGCAAAGTGGTAGATAATGTCAAAGGAGAAACTATAGAAGTGAATGACATCCGGCAACTTTTAGATGAGCAGGCAGAGGAAGTACTTGTGCAGTGAGGCTCAACATAGCTCTGGAGTCAGTCAAAGAATTGTCCTATCTGCATGAAGCAGGATGCTTCCATTGTGATTTCAAGTCTTCATTGGCTTTGATGCTGAAAAGATGGAGGTAAAAATTGGCGACTTCAGGGAAAGCATTTTAGATGTAAAGGAGGTAATAATGACAAAAATGTCTTCCCAGGAACCATCCCATGGTGGCGGTACCATTCCATTTGTAGCACCTGAAATTTTGAAAGGGAAGAAACCATCTAAGCTGAGTGATATATACAGCTTTGGAATGTTCTTGGTGGAGCTCCTTGTTCCTAGTTGGAGTAATCCATGGGATGGAGTGTGTTGACCGATGCTCATCCCTTCCAAGGTTCTGGCCAATGAATGCCCCACTTTGCCTTCTTATCTTGGTCTCTTTCCTGAAATACTTGACAGCTACACTGACCTCATCAAGAAATGTCGGTTTGAAAATCCTACAGAGCGGTCAAGTTCATTAGCTATTGTTCGTGAAATTGAAAGTATGAGAAACAAAATGTCCTCTCCTAAAATCACTGATCAAAGAGAATCAAGCAACTCACTAGTGGAAGATGTAAAGTTCAGATCTCCAGAGAACACAGATGACGTGCAGCATCATATACTTAATTTGTCAATTCACCAGGGTTTGGTGATGGAAACTTTTGGGGATATCACTGCTTCTTGTACCAGAGACAGAACTGAGTTCGATTTAACTGCAGACATTTCTGCTCAAGAACAGATGTTGGATGACACTAATGCATGTGTTTTCAACTTGATAGTGATGGCAGATTGGTTCAGAAAAAACGAAAGAACGAAAAAACGACACAGTTTCCCTTAAACAAAAACATCTTAAAAGAACCAGTCAAGGAGATAATTCTATTGGTTCCAGGGCTAATAAATGAGGTAAGGGACCCCTTTCCCAGGTACACTGTCAAAGACGCATTGCAAATTTTATCTTGTAAAGGCAGTTTTGGAGCAAGTAATGGCGTCATCTGGCATCACAACAACAGAGGGTAAAGATTCTATGCGTCAAGGTTTGAATGTTCTCCATCAGCGAAGACCTGCTCAGGCAGTATACACCTGTCCTCCTTTTTCTTTCTTTATACATGTAGGCAGTGGAATTAACCTGGATTCCACCACAAACTTTATGATAGTCAATACACACTGTGTTCGGTGGCAATGAAAATGCAGCAGTGGTACAAATAAATCACACATCAGTTGAAAAGGCTGCATCTTATCTTGCCAAGCGAATGGAAATGAGACTGGAAAGTTCTGGAGTTGGGAACGTGCAAAACTGTATAGACATCTTATTGGATCCTAGTACATGTAACTCTGAAATGGAATTAACAGACGAGTGCCTGTACTTGGAGGACAAAGAGGAGAATGAAAGCTTTTGCAATGCACTAAGACTCCCTACATGAAATGGAAACTAGTGTAACCAATATGGAGAATGACTGCAAACGTCTTGTTCCATGTGACAACCAAAAGGTTGAAGAAGACACAAAAGATGCTTCAGAGGAAGGAGAGCCATGGAGTTGCCCATCAGAAATGGCTTCCCTTGCTAAAACAACAGAAACGTTATGGACGGGATACTTAGCTCGATTTGAACACTCCTCACTGAAACAATTTCAAAAACATGCCATTCAGGCCATTGAATTACACCGCAGTTCGATAGTAATTCAGCGTACAGCAAGTGGAAAAAGCGTCTGCTTTCAGTTGCCCTCCTTATTTGATAATAAACTCGAAACCATGGTATGTCCAACAATCTGTTTGATTAATTCACATGTGGAAAATCTAAAGCTGCATGGTATTGAGTGTTCATCCTTAGGATCCTCGTCCAGTGAAGCTCTCATTCAATCTCTGTCCTCTTGTAATAAAGAGGAATTACCTCCCTTGATCTTTACCGCCCCTGAATATTTTGCAAGCAAAGTGAAGAATGAAATCAGTTGTTAAGATGCTAGTCTTGGACGAAGTTCATAAAATGTTTGACCGAACCTCCAAATTCAGGGCTTCTTACGATAGCTTCAAAACTCTCAAAGACGATTGCATTGACTGCAACTCTCACTGATTCACAGTTAGAGAATTTGGCAAAGAATTATCGTGTTTGCCCGTTCTTATTCAGGGAAGCGTTAACAAAAAGAACACCAAATTGAACATTGAGCATTATCAAACCGTCCATAGAAGAGAACGCGATAATATGTGGGATGACTACGCCATCCTTTACATGGATATCAAGGGTTTAATGAAAGCTGGGTTAAAAGAAGTGAAGTGAAGAACAATGTGGACAGCGAATTTCGAAACAAAGAATTTCAGGTCCTTGTCACTACTGAATCCTACAAAGTTGGAACCCACAATCCTCACGTTAACCTTGTTTTGTGAATTTGATGCATGCAAAATGTGGTGGTATTGGTGCAGGAGTCTGGTTGTGCAGATCGAAACAGCCAGTCTTCAGACAGTATTATGGTAAACAAAAGAGTTGACGATTAGTGTTTAATCTATTGGATAAAGGAATGCTCTCTGGAAGAAATCCTCGATAAAAAATCAGAATATGAACAATGCTGGAAATGGCTGGGACTTGCCTCCAAAAGAGTTTATTAGAGAACTTTGAGACAGACATATTGAGTTAGCCACTAGTGGGGGGTGCTGTTCCTGCTGTTACATTTCTTCATCCAGGAAATTTCACTGCAAAGAAACTGCTGCTCTTCTGCTTAAAGCACTAGAAGAGGTAGGAAAGTTACCAATAATTAAGTCTAGATTCAGCGAGGAAAAAGTGATATATTGGTTGCACAATTCTTAGAGGTTGGATAGCCTCCTCTGATATCCAAGACCACTGAGATGCTTCGCAAAGTTATTCCAAGGGACCACAACTGGATGTTAGACCGCTTAAGAAGGAATGGTGGTCAATGCATTTATGCCAACTTGTGAATTTCAGTTTAATAAAAATTTCATTCAATATTAATCGTGGACAGAACTTTACAAAGGCCTCGCGATCTTATTTGGTAACAGAGCAAGGTGTAGCATTCCTTTTGACTCCATATGGCATATTTGTACCTCATCCCGCCAGTTTTGAGGATACCAAACAAAGCAAGTAGTTGCCAGAAGAATGAATGATGATAGACTATGTGTAGAAACAAACACTACCTATCAAAGAGAAGAGAACAATTAGCAAACTCCATGAACGGGTTGGAAGTCAAACAAAAATCTACCTACGAATATCCCAGTTTCGATCCCCTGCTGATGAACTTGGTTACTGCCTTGATGCAAAGATTTCAAGAATTGGATCTTGCTTAAGATTACATTTTATGTGGGATGATTGTTAACTAATGAAGACAGCTGCATTTAAAGGCAGATAACGTAAGCACTAAGGTATGGGTCACTGTCCATTTTGCGAGGGTGTAAAAAATTGCAGTTTTCAAGGCTGTGCCTACACTGTAAGAACATGCCACAGAGCACACCCCAAAGGTAACAGGTAACTGTCCCGCCCAAATTGTCTATGTGTGGCTGGTTAAGGATGATGGGAGAAGGTGGTTTGGGTGCCTACCGGGAACAACTCATAACCACATGAAACCTGCACCTCACGTCATATTGCAAACTGTAATATATTTATTTAGGCAAGCCTAAAAGCGGAGCTCCACAGTTATTTCCTTAATATTAGCATTAGCAGATAAACTAATAGCGGAGCTCAGTGCGCGCCTTGGGCGCGCGCACGCGGAGCACCATTGCTAAGAAAATATGGTAACCCATCCATCCGAGAAATGTTGGTTATGACGTCATCGTACGACCAACCGTCCGACCGACCGTACGTATGTCCACCCCATCATGGAAGCCAAAGTCAAATGTGATACTCCAGTTAACCCTTTCGTGTGCAAGCTCGCTTGTAGGTGCGCTTCCATATGGACTGTTTTTGGAAAGATCAGTTGGCCATACAGGCAGTTCTCAACCCGCGTTTTTGTGGCAGGAAATTGCATGGCCAAATTTATAAGACAGTTTTAAAACAAAGTCAGTTTTGTCTATTCGCTGGCGGAATATCAGTGACAAACAGCGGGAGAAAGAACAAGAAAGGGCACAGGTAAACAGGCAGAATATCAGTGACAAACAGCGGGAGAAAAAGCATGAGCAAACCGGCTGAATTGTAATGTCAAGCAATGGGGGAAAGAACAAGACAGGGCTCAAGTAAACAGGCTGAATCGTACTGGGAGCAACGGGAGAAAGAACAACAAAAAGCTCGAGAAAAGAGACGAAATTATAGTTAGGAAGAGCGAAAAAGAGAGCGTCTCTAGTCAAGCTGTAAAAAAAACATTACCAAGTGTCAGGAAGTTTCAGCTTTTCCCCGTGTTTCCCTGCATAAGCTTGCACGAAGAGAAAAGATCGTGTGGTCTGGCAAGGTTTCAGTAATTATGCGCTGTCTTCGGACCTTGCTGTGTATTAAACTGGACGGTTTTGCCGCTAAAATCCTTAATTGAACAAGCTTCCTTGACACGCATGAGAAGTAATAAGACTTACTTTTGTGTGAAATGACCGCTTCTGCTTAAGCTCTGCGTTCGGAGTGATTGTTGACTGACTTAAACTGTGCGCAGGTTAGTACTCCTGTTTGGTCTTTTATATGGACATTTATGCCAAGAAAGTTGAATAGCGATTTGTCTCGGTTTGTTACTTGTCTTATTTTTTTCCGATTTGTACGAGAAATGTTGAATAGACATTTGCATCGGTTTCTTTTTTCTTACATTTTGTTGTTTTCACGCTTCCATCTCAAATTGGTTTAGACTCTTGTTTTTTCCAAATGTTTTCTACCCAATATTTCATCTTGGATCCTAAAACGTTTCGTTTTTTCCTGTTGTCGCTAATTTTAGGGCACAAAATTTGTTGAAGAAAAGCCAAGCCAAGCGAAGTCCAGACGGTTTATAACCTCGGCCCCACTTGGTAAGTTTGACATTTGGAAAACTCTCGCCGAAAGAACAACTTCATACCAAAAGTAAACGCGATTTTTAACAGTTGCAGCATTGGAAATGCCAGCAATATGTTGTCCCTCGCTGCAATTCTTAGCAAAGCAAAGATTTTGTGTGAAATGACGGCTATTATGTCAGCTCTGCGTTCGGAGTGATTATTGACTGACCTAATCTGTCCGCATCCGCAGGTTTAGTATTCCTGTTTTGTCTTTTATACGGATACTTATGTCAAGAACACTCGGACTAGCGATTTGCCTAGGTTGCTCACGAGTTATGTTTGTTACTTGTCTTGTTTTTCCAAGAAACGCCAAAACGCTGAAGAAATATTCGTATCGTTTTTTGTTTTCTTACGTTTTGTTGTTTTCACACTAATTTTATCTCAAATTGGTTTGGACTAAAAAATGCTTGTGTTTTTTCCAAATGTTTTCTATCCAATATTTCATTAGTGGATCCTAAAAGTCTTCGTTTTCCCTGCTGTCGCTCATTTTTGGGCACAAAATTGGTTGAAGAAAAGCCAAACGAAGTTCGGACGGTTTAAATCCTCGGCTCCGCTTTGTTAGGAACAAGAGCCGGATTAACATTTGGAAAACTCTCGCAAAGAGCGACAACTCCTTGCCAAAAGTAAACACGATTTTTAACAGCTTTACCAGTCGAAATGCTAGCAATATGTTGTCCCTCACAGCAATTCTCGTTGTTAGTTAAAAAATCGTAGACTTAACGGGCTAATTGCAGTAAGAACTTCGTCTTTAATTCAATGTTTATTGACAAATGTTTTTCTGAAACCGATTTGTTTGTCTGTTGTCATTGCCAATCAGATGTTATCATTAACAGTGATGTAAAAAATAATACCGCCCACGACTCGTAGTCAGCGTTTATAGTTTGCAATATTTGTAGATGATCGAAGTCAAGAATAAAACCATTCTCAACCATTTGTAGTTGACCACATGAGTTGATTCATGGCTTATCGTGCTGCAGCCACTTTTCACCACGAAAAGTTAGGTTAAAGTCATTTTCACTTAATGTTTTTTGGTGCTATTGTACAAAGGACACAGACGGCACTTTTCTATCGTCTTTACTCTTATAGCTCACAAAAATGACGCCATAAAATAGTCAAAACAAGACTTCTTTTTTGGGTGGTGTCGAAGAGTACCCACTTTGGGGTTTTACCATTTTGTTTTGTTGTGGAATATTTCTCTCTGTTGAGGTTAAAATGTCAACGATACATGTTAGAAAATTTGTGACTTAGCCAAAGCACATAACCGGTTGTGATGTTGGATTTAAAAGTGAGACACTGGGACTGTTAATCTATAGTTTAGAGATTTACACCATATGTATTGAAATGTAATCGGATGTAATTAAACTGTGATGAAGTAAAATCGTTTATGCTCTGGTTATGTAGTCCCTTGATCCAACGTGGCAAAGCCGATGATAAATCGAAAATGTACAGTAGCACATGTTTGAATGGTGGCTGTGGCTCTGCAGCAAAACAGTAAAAACTATAATCACGATGCAGAAGTCCTTACTAGAGTCCTGGCTCGAGTCCTGGCATTGATTTTATTTTATCGGTAAATGCCATACAATAAAAAAAGAACTGTGGAGCTCCGCTTTTAGGTTTGCCTAAATATATATATTATGGCAATGCCAAAGGACTTAAGTCATGACTCCAGTAAGGAAGTCTCTATATTGTGATTACATAATACTTTTTTGCTGCAGAGCCAAAGCCACCATTCAATCAAGTGCAAACATAGATTTTCCAAATAATATCGGCCTTTGTGCCATAGGAACTATATGATTATGATGAGCAAAAACGATTAACAAACTTTTCTTCATCACAGTTTAATTACATTCATGCCGAGCTAGAGGCTCTGTTACGAGTTCGTTGTGTTGGTGAGTGAGAAGTGGGTTGTTTGTAGACTAAACAGAACGCAGGGTTGTCGGAACAGCAACAAGGTTATTTATTCCAAACGAAAGTAGTAAACTCCGCACAAGACTTCAAAATAAGCTCACACTAGGCTTATAAAATTATACTCGACCTCCGTCACACTTCAATACTCACGGCCTCCGCCAAATGTATAAACGACCTCTGTCACACTTCAATAAACACGGCCTCTGCCAAATGTATACACGACCTCTGTCACTTTCACTCTTCTCTCCAAGACTCTAAGACACTCTTCTAAGAAAAAAAAAAGCTACACCGATCGGCTTATACACTTTACAACAATAAATTCTAGAACTTTACGACTTGGCTAAATAAAGCAACATTACAATAAGAAACTATTTACAGCAACATATGCAAACGGCTTAAAATAGAATCACAGGATCACGATGACACAGCACTAATTAAATATGCAGAAGATTCTAGACACTTCCAGACAGTAATGCGAGTCACGCAATAATTTTTCGTAACCCCCTTTAATTACTTGTGCAGTTTGTCACAATAGAAATAACGATACTGTCTAACTCCTTTATAATGTAATTCATTTGATTGAATTCATGGTGCTTAAAAAAGAAGAGTTATTATTTCAGTAATATCAAGGATACAACTCTAGAACTCCAGTATTTGGACTTGGGATTTAATACCCTGGTTATTTTTTATTGATACAGTAATTGTCCTTAATGCACAGTCTTGATTTTCGTATATTTGTAGAGCACCTGTACACGTATTTGTTATGCCTAGGAATTGAATTCTCTTGTGAAATTCTTAATAACACTAAGATTCATTTTAGGGAAAACTCGAAAAAGCTGATTGTTAATGTAAACAAACAAAAAGATGTACTTAAGAAAAATGGAATTACAGTGGATGGAATGCACTACACTGTGAAATTTAGAGGTACGGTAACACTAATCCAGGAATTTTGAATGATGCTGATTCAATGAATTAACCTACATACTGTATCAAGTACCAAATGTCTTGATGTTGGTACTTTTTTTTTCTGTAATACTTGACTTAAGGCACTCTACCTTTTGCTGGTACAAACTGGAAGAGCAAACTTTCAGCTTGGTAAGCGAGGGAGTGAAGTTGAGTGTTGCTTCATCTGCAAAGCATTGAGGGTTAGAAGATTGAGTTATTCAATGTGACATCAGTCATAGCCCATGTTATTTATTTCAGGTCCATTTATGTCTGTAACTATGTATGTGACATACACCTGTACATGTACGTGTTTTAATGTTCTTAAAAGGTTGAAAATGATGTAAGTCTTCTCATTCATCATCACTCTTCCCGAATAATTTATTACTGTAGCTTTTTTTTAGCCCCACATGTTTTTCCAACTTAATAATTAGTCAGTAATTAGGAGAACTTTCATTACAATAGCAACATTTCAGTTTCAGTTTTTGGGTTTCTATCTCTTTTGTGTAGGGTTGTAATTGTGATATTTGTTCACATACAGTTTGTCTAGAGCATTTCAGTATTTCCAAGGCCAATGTCGACAGGTATGTAACTATTGATAGTGCAATTGTTTTGGTTTTTGATTCAGTGAATGCAGGATAATTACTTAATGAATTTCCAAAGCTGTTTTGAGGGGTTTACAAAAATTATTGGTTTACACTTCCAAAACGGACTGCTGAACAGCATAGGGTCAACAGCAGTTAAATTACAGTACACAGTACACTATCTCACAGGGCATGTGGAAAGTCCTTGCTTGGCAGTTTTACCAGTTTATACTTGAAAGATTTAACCTGACAGGTCTTCTGCAATCAATCACACATTGAAATCAATTAAGATAAATGGAATGATAAGTATACCCAGTTGAATAATAGTTATCCAGTACAACTTACAAATGTTATAACAAATCCTTTTTGTCTTGTAGTTTTAAAGGTATCCATGATGACCTAGAATTCCTCCTAGAAGAGGATTTGTCATCGATAAATTTCTGTGCACTTCACTGTGAGCTTAGAAATACTGAACAACTTTTGGCATGTTTGGGTTTGTATGCCTACAAAGTGGGATCCCTTGAAGAATGCAATGCAGAACTGGCAAATTATGGCCCTGAGAATTTCACCAACAGAATATCACTGAAGATGAAAGAGGGTCAAGAAACTGCTGTTGAGAAGCAAAACATTCATGTGACTTCATTTTCAGGTTAGCTATGCTATTTTTCACAGCTTTGCTGACTGCACAGCAATGCAAGGTGCCCAGAGCAGTAACTTCCTTTGACTTTTGTCCCATTTCTACGTTTTGGGTTATTAGGGAACTTAAGCAACAGAGGTTTTCCAGGCAATGGTGACACCACTGGAAGAAAAAGCCTGG
>OX419346.1:12630342-12645342 GCA_948470475.1 Galaxea fascicularis
TATTGCGATTACGACAAACAAACTACCCTCTTTCACTAAAAAATGGTCCAATTTTCTAGGTAATTAATCATTAATTATATCAATTTGTAAGTAATTATATCGTAGTCTTAGTGTTGTATTGTAAGCAGTTTCGTATTTCTGCAAGTCTTTTTCTTTTCTTTTTTTTTTTTTAGTATCATATTGTACAGTAGTGCATGTATAAGTAGTGTAAGTATAAGTAGTATAATTAGCTTAAAGGTTGGTGTAATATTAGTAGTGTAAGTAGTGTAAGTGTTGGAATTGTAAATAAAGTTGGATTAAAAAAAAATAAAAAAATAAAAATAAAAAAAAAGAAAGTAAAAATGAGAAAAATACGATTTTTTATTTACAACAGACAAAATAGGAGAAAAAACCGCAGTTTATGAAAAAATGTTCAAAAGTTTGTCACTCTCCCCCTTCAAAGGAATCGAACTCTCATTGCAGGTACACGAAGCGTAGGATGTGCCAGTGAAATCCAGGGAAGGTCTTACATTGGCTGCAATACATGCAGTGAAGACTGTTCGGTAGAGGATTTATCCATCTGTTGAAAAAAGAGAAGACCGTTATCACCTTCTGAGGAACGGGTTTAGCCTGCAAGATGGGCAGTGGCAGCGTCTGTCAGAGACGGAGTGATGTATGCAGTGGAGAGACCCGGTGCATCGTCGGCACCAAACGAATCCCTGAAACTCCTCTTCCTCAAAGGAATCGTCAACGTTGCAGGTACTGCAGTTAGCGCTGCGAAGGTAAGGAGATGCAGAATTATTCAAAATGGAAGGTCACACGTGACTGATGGCAGTGGGTTCTTCCGGCAAGATGGACAATAGCAGCGTCTGCTGAGGACGGGGTGATGTATACGGAGGAGAGACTCGGTACATCATCGGCACCATACAAATCCCCCGAATTCCTCTCCATCCAAGTAATCGTCGACGTTGCAGGTACCGCAGTCGGCGCTGCGAAGGTGAGGAGATACGGAATCAGAGATGGAAGGGGCTTTGAAAAGAAGTTTTGGTGTGGTCTAGATAATGCTGGATGCAGTAAATGGGTCCCGAACAACAAGGACAGAAAAAGTGTTCGTCATCGTGCCAGTCGGGAGTCAAGTGTTTCAGGCGACAGACGCGTAAGCTGTGGAGTAGAATTTACGACGGGTGTTAACAAAGGAGAGGCACACGACATCAGGGGCGGTAGATATAACGGCGACAATACGGACACCAAATAAATCTGGGGAAAAGACGAAAAGGAAGTGTATGTCAAAGGATGGGATGATAGGCGTGGGCAGGGTTGAGTCGTCTGGTGTGGCAGTACGAGCACCGCCAATGAAGGACCCCCTGCCACTCCCTAAAAGAAAAAAGAAAAACGGCTCACCCTCAGAGCCTCAGTCCACCCGGGAATCGACGGAGATACACTCGATGAAAAGAATGGTGAATCACACCCGTGCAGAACATCGTTTGGAAAGTACAGTAGGCGCACGGGACGGAATTCGGCGAGTGAGGGGGTCTGAAAGAAGAAAAATGTTCAGAAGTTGTCATGACTGACCTCTAATCCCTGTGAAAGGGGGTGAGAGTGATCCACCGACCCAGGTGGAAGTGAATGGCCCCGGGAAGATCAGGATACTCGTATTGGGTGCATCGACCGCATCGTATCGAGTCTGGATTCCATAAAAAAGAACCAATCCCGATTGGGAAAACTATAGAGAAGGGTGTTGTGAAAAAACATGAATGGAATGAGAAAAAAAATGAAACGAAGGGACACTCACCGTCGTCCTAGCTGCCGTTCCGTGAGAATGGCGAAACCATACTGCGGACAGATGGGGAGACTGTATATCTCTTCGCAGACGGCTTTCATGTTGCGGCGATGTTGGGCCACGGCGGTTCAGTAAACGATGCGTTCTCTCACCAAGTCAGGCATGCCGCACCAGAACTCACTGCTGTACAGGAGGGCGAGGTGACGAAACATCGTCGCCGTTTGACGCGTTTGGAATGAGTCGGTGAAGCGAGGGAACAGCAGAGGGCTGGGCGTTTGGATCGTGTGCACTCCGCTGGCAGTAGATCGAAACCGTGGCCTACACAGGACGTTGGGTTGAGACGTTCACTGGCTTGAAAATGAACCGACACGACGCGTGTGGGTTTTATATGGAAGCCACTGGTGACGTCACGTTGCTATGGAGAGTGAGAATGGGGGTGGGGGGGGGGTATCCCCCTAACATGCAAAACGAGGGTTGGCATGGCAATGTGACGTCAAATGAGAAGTCTTATAAAAGCCGCAGGATCTCGGGATAGGTGGAAAATGAGCAAATATGGACGATCGAAAGAAACAAGAGGGACGACGACGATATGCCTTGAGCAAAGAACGAATGGAGAAGATGAAGGAAGAGGAACTGGAAAGGTACAAGCAGAAAATGGAGAGAATGAGAGAATGTAAGAGAAGACATTACCGGAGGGACTATGCTCGTAAGAAACTTAAAATGGCGGCAATGACGGACGAAGAGAGAGCGATTCTCCAAACTCGAAACAGGGGATACCAAATCACGTACGTGGAAAAATTGAAGAGAGAAGGTCGATACCAGGCCTGGAAAGAAAAGAAGCGTGCGGGGCCAAGCGAGGTACAGACAGAATGAGGAGGCGCAACAGAAGAAAAAAGTTAACGAAGCAAATTATTGGAGGAAATTGAGATCGGACCCCATTCGATTGGACGTATGGGCGAGAAAGAGAAGGGAAGACTTGAAAAAGGATCCCGCGAAGTACGAGAAGAAACTCAAATATGAACAAGTGGCTTTGCGACGCACTCGAGCCAAGAAAGAGGCTGCGCAAACATTGTTGTCATTGCATGACTTGTTACATGCAGCTTTTATTCTACAAAATCTGTGAACCGAAATGTACAACCGATTAAAATGCCAGACGTAAAGCGCGTTCTAGATTGACAAAATTACTGTCCCTGGGTAATCGCAATGTCTTTCTCAACCATTGCATGAAATAATAGCATTCCACTTTGGGGCAATGGTGACGGAGAGGATCTGCATGATGACCGCAACCTCCCACGGTGGTCAAACGGTTCAGGCTTTCGAATTTCGGACATCCCCAGACTTCCAAGTCGACGCAGGGTATCCCCATCTTGAATAAAATGTCCTTCTCGACGCATCCGCCCTTGTACCCCACCAACGTCCCATCCGAGGTCTTGTGGGTCGAGTAAAGTGCTCGGAGGTCCTCGCGTAATTGCCAGGGAGGTCGGGCTTGTTCCTCGGGGGTGGGACGATAGGGTAGACCGTGAATGTGGTTCGTGACGTATCGGCACGTCTGCCGGTCCTTGAGGGGTAAGTCATGAAAGTCCGTGGTGGGGAAGTAACGGTAGGACCCGACATCGGTACCGGATCCTGGCCAGGCGCACCATCCCAATTCCCGGACCAGAAACTGTGTAGGGTTTCCGCGCGAAGCGCTGACGTGAAATCCCTCCAAGTCGATCACCAGGCACACGCGCTCCAAATCACCACTCATCACTTGACCGTCAGTAACAAAGACTCTAACACGGTGAAAAAGGCAGGATCGGTCCTCTTTAACCGTTTGGTACCGGCCACCAGACAATGTCGTCCTCGCAAGGGGGCAGGCTCGGTGCACGGTGTGAACTGCTGGTTGAGATAATTGAAACTGAGCCACCTGTGCCCGGGTAAGTCGTAGAAGTACAGTGGTTTCTGCATTCGTAAGGCCACGTGATGGATCCAACCCTGACCTCCCATTGGTTCTGGTCGTGAGGGCGCCGGACGAATCAGGTGCCTGATGACGTAAACAGTGTCGGCCTCTTGCACCATCTGAGCGTCACGTCAGATGGCGTTGCATTGATGCGACGTCGAGTGAACGTAGCAGGGTAGCAGTGCATGGCAAAGAGTCGAGAGTTCTTGGTCCACGGGTCGACAGACCACGCGCGCACGTTTGAGCTCTTTGTCCTCCAAAAACAGAGCGTCCACAGAACGATGCTGGCAGGATGCGATGAGGTGGGCGTGCAAGAGGTGATGGACGAAACCCACTTCCAGACAGCTCTCTTGGGCTCTGGGATCTTCGTGGGAAAAAAAGAAGGCACACGGGATGGCATGCTGCTTGCACAGATGAATCACGCCGGCGCAAACGCCTGGATCGGTCCCGGTCATAACGACAGTCGTCATTGCGAAGAATGAAGTGTCCAAAGAGGTGGAGGTTCGTTTTTTATAGAGGCGACGATTGCATCAGCCCTGTCGGTGATTGGTCGGAGGTAGAGCGTCGTGATTGGTGGGTTTCGATCCGCTGTTTTTAGAAAGCTTGCAATTGCTGTCTGTGTTGGTGGAGGTAAAAGAGATCTTGGATCTCGTCGTAGGCATTATGGGTGGGGTCGACGTGCCTATCACCCACGATGGCGCATTTACCCTCCAATTTAGGTGCAGCAGGAGCGAGTACGAAACGTCCTTGGTCGTAATCGTACCACAGCCACCGTTTGTTTGCCAAGTTGTAAAGGTGTACGGGTTTCTACAACCTTTGCGCCAATCGTACCGTCCATCCCGTTCCACCGTGCACGAAGGACCTCTCCCCGTCGTCGCCCAGTGTCAAATAGCCAAAAGCCAACACACGGTCGCAGGCGGTGGCGATGTTATGGTCTCTCTGTAGGTACCCACGGGAATGGACGTTGTAATTGTCGAAATTCAAAATTAAATCTCGACAGGCCGCAGCTGCCTCGGCATCCACACTGGGGGCCACTTCGAAATGACTCGTCAACGATTGGCGGTCCGCCAAAGGGAGAAGGATGGAAAACAGGGTGTCGTTCACTTGCTCGCGTCGTCGGAAGAGGTGGATACCCACTGGCAAACCCATCCCAATGTGCCAGGGCGCAAACAGTTCGTTCTGCAAATCGTACTGCATGCTGTGAAAATGAGGTAGAATGCAATGGAAAGGAATGTCGAAGAGATCGGCCCAGTACATGGCGGCAGCATCTGTACCCTTACATCCTCCCGTGATGATTTGAACAGTCATGATGATGAAATGAGATCTGTGGTGGGAGAGAGGTTCTTATGTATGCGGCGAGAGGTCTGTGATTGGTCTGACGTGGAGCGTCATGATTGGTCCAACGTAGAGAGTTGGGATTGGTGGGTTTCGATCTGTTCAGTGGGTATAAAATTCGCTGCACCAGAAGAAGACGTAAGATGGAAGGCGTGGACATTGTCAGACAAGCGGCCGAGGAGTGTGCACTGGAGTTGGAAGGACAAGCTCAGTTGGAAGCCATCGATGATGCGACCATGAAGGAGTTGTTGGAACCGCTACCGGACTGTCAGACCAAAGTGCTCGAGGAAGGAGACGTGCCCTTAGGACCTGGCGAATATCCCGGCGGCATTCCTCCCGGTCCACCCCGACCGGTCCCCATCGTCCAGTACACGTGCCCCATTCATGCTTTCCCTTTGGAGTTCTGCATCTCGGAAGCTAAAGGCTGGGAATACTACGTGTGTCGAGAACGCGGTTGTCCAGTCTGGTTAGACGCCCGTCAATTTCGGGAGTTGTGTGAGGCTTGGGAGGCACAAGTCTGTCCGGAGATCAAGAGGGGTCCCTTCACCTGTTATTGCCAACGCCCCTACAAGTGGGTACTCTGTCCCTCGTCCCAACGAGGGAATGAAGGACGTCTTTTCCTGACCTGTCGCGACAAGACCTGTGACTTTTTCCAGTGGGCCGACACCCCTCTAGGTGAATATCGAGCCAGTGCCAGTTTCCCGCGCGAAACGCTGCGACAACAGATCCTGGCCCGTCAGTATGCCCGACCACCCCGTCGCCTCCACATCCCAGAACGCTCGGTGAGACGCTGCCCGGAACCCCGTCCGAAACCTCCTAGGACGTGAGACAGTGCACTGACCATGTGGAACCAAGTGCGGAATGAGAGGACTCGTCGTCACTCCAGCAAGGACGAGACCGGTGTCGAACCCCCACCCAAACGTTCCAGAAGCACGCTGACCTGCGATTGTTACCCCGGTATGAGCACGCATGATGATGTCGATGAATACAGAAAAGAGCAAGACCGCATCGCGGAGATAAAAAGACGGATGGAGCATGCGGGGTTCACCAAGGAGGATTGCCGTCGCTACGCGTTGACGTGCATGGACAAATGCCCGAACTATAACTGACATGTCTATGACTCAATAAAATCATTTTGAACCCAACATGTGTAGTGTGATGAACTGGCGTAGGCGATGGTTAGTGACCAGTTGGATCTGTCGACGGTGGGTGGGTGAGCATCCCATGCCCGTCGAGGAAGAGATTAAGGGATGGGGCTTGGCCGAGGTGATGGACCTCTGGCAGGAGGTGGTGGACGTACCGGAGTTTCGCATTCACCATTACGCGGTGTTTGTGGAATGGTTGAGACGAACGTTTGGGGAGGAAGACGGGGAGTTTTACTGGCGACACGTCCATAAAATACGAGAGGAACGCATTCCCTCTGTCAAACGATTGATACTGTGGTGGGGATGGGAAAGTCTCAAACATACACTGATCCGAGTGTGCCTGGAGCGTTGGGCGGATTGGTCCGGGACGCCAAGACCCACCGAATAATGCTGCCGGAAGCACAACGCCATTTAGAACGAGAATTGGCGTTTACTCTACACCAACCCATCCGACGTCGGTTTGCCATGTTACCTGTCCTGGTCTTTGAGAAAGACGAACAATGGGTGGCGGATCTGGTGGAAATGCAAACCACCGCCAAATGGAATAAAGGCACCCGGTACCTCTTGACAGTCGTCGACGTCTTGTCCAAATTTGCCTGGGTCCGTCCTTTGAAGAAAAAGACCGGAGAGGAAGTGGTGAAAGTGTTTCAGAACATTCTCAAGACCAGCGGACGTAAACCTCGGCGTTTACAAACGGACAAGGGTAAAGGGTTTTACAACACCAAGGTACAGACCTGGTTGAAAGAGAAAGGCATCGAACATTTTTCGACGCACGGCGATGCCAAAGCCAGTGTGGTGGAACGGTTCAATCGCACGTTGAAGGGACGGATGTACCGATACTTTACGGCCGCCAACACCTTGACGTACCTGGACGTACTACCGGCCTTGGTGAAAGCGTACAATGCAGACGTGCACCATAGCATCGGCATGGCACCCCGAGACATCACAGAGATCAACGAAGCCCAAGTGTGGCAAACCTTATACAGCAAACGACTGGGTAAACCGTCCAAAGCCAAGTTCAAGGAGGGCAATCATGTTCGGTTGAGCAAGAAGGTACAAACCTTCAAGAAAGGCTATCTGCCTCAATGGACGGAAGAAGTGTTTGTGGTGTCACGGGTCGTGCCCGGTCCGGTGACCACTTACCGTGTGGAAGAAATGGACGGTACCCCGTTACGAGGGACGTTTTACGAACAAGATTTACAAAAAGTGATTGTGGACGAGAAGACGTTGTGGCGTGTGGACAAGGTATTAAAACGCAGAGCCGATCGGATGCTCGTCAGTTGGAAAGGGTGGCCTGCCAAGTACAACAGTTGGATCGACGATGGCCCAAGGAAGAGGAGGAGAAGAAGAGTTTGAAAGTCTTTACTTGACGCTTCCCAGCAATGGAGGGGGCGCTCAGTTTGACGACACCAACCAAAACAATGATTACAAGATCAAGTTACCGTACCGGTTGCGTCTGCCCGGCAACGGATGGCAAGTGGCCTTGAGTTCCATCACCTTACCGCGACCCACGGTACCCGTGAATCTTCAAAAAGCCACCTTGTTCCAAAAAATTCCTGGAGGTAGTCCCCTGGCCAGTGTCCTGATATGTCTCTACAACGGCTTCACTGCCGTCTATCGACGATCGAAGTGGGTGACGATGGACGAAGTCTTGAAGCACGACTCGGTCTACGATGGCGTGACCTTCATGAAACGATTGAAACTGTTGTTGGAACGCAACATGTTCGAATTGTTCTATAAACACGGTAACGGATCGGAGTACACTCTGCGATGAACCAAATGGCAGGGCGGACGAGACACGGGAGTACGAGGTTACCCCTTGTTCAACTGGAATGATGAGGAAGAAATCCTGGAGGTCAATTGGTCTGGCACCGACGACGACCGTCAACTCGGATTGAGTTTGGGACGCAAGTTTGTGGAACTCTTAGGGTGCGTCTCGTGGAAAGACAAGGATGAGGTCAACGAATGGCATTACAGATCTCATCTGATCCTCTATCCCAAATACAATGATGCCGTGGACACGGCGTTGTACCTCAAGTCGGACCAGGCCGCCGATTTGAGGGAACCCATCTATTACAGCAATTATGGTGGTTTCTTCGGCTTTTGTAATCATGCCAGGTACCGTTTCATCCACAACCGAGAATGGTTTACCATGAACACGCAATCCTCTCCTTGGGATAACGGTGTGGCCAAAGACTCCATGGTCTACATCTACAGCAACGTGGGACATGGAACCATCCTAGGGGGTCAGATCACCGACCTGTTGCGCCAAGTGCCCGTACGACAAGATGTCAAGGAGGGATTCGTCTATTACGAACCCAAGAACATGCAACATATCGATGTCCGTAACACGGAATTGGACGTCGTGGAAGTCGCCATCGGCAAACCTGAAGGGGGACTGGCCAAATTGGGCGAAGGGATCACCACCGTCACCTTGCATTTTAGAAGCGTCCCTTGAGCGCGATCGTCAGTTGTCGCGGAGTGATGAGCGGACACGGTAGTGCCGTCCGATACGAAGCGGTCTTTCCGGAGACCATGATAGGAGGGAGGTTACGTCTCTTCGAACCGCATTCGCCCAAAGAAGTCCAAAGTGGAAGCGGATTGAGGAGAAGAGAGATGAAAAGGAAGAAGAAGAAGAAACGTGCCAAACTGTATGCCCGAGGGGATATCTTCTGGTGAGAGGGGCGAGAACCCTTCATTCGAGTGTAGATAGCATGCCCGGTAGACGATAAAAAACGAAGAAACGGCAGTGTAGAAAACGCTCACAACGCGGTGGGACGGTGTGGGGGCCTCTGCCGCCAGAGATCGAGTGGGCTCGACGGATAGTCCCCTATGTGAAACGGTTGCAACGCGGTGGTGGGTTCATGGAACCTCCCATGCGACCGGTGCGACCCTATCATTACCGACGACAGGTCTGCACGCATAGTCTCATGACATAAAGGAGGGAGCATCGAGCCGACGTCCCATCAGTTGCTCCTACTCTTTGGAACGTACACAGCGACCACCATGCCCAAGGGACAAAAACGCCCTAGAAACGTAGGTCGGTTGGCCAAAGATCTGAATCTGGCTGATCCGAAATGGGAAAGACTCGTCAAACGCGTTGGATTGGGTCCGAATGTCGATCCCAAGTTTGCACTCTTCACCGTCCCTCCGGTGGACGAGAGTGTGGCCTCGCGACGTGTCATGGAAATACCGCCCTTGGTCAGCGGACAGATCAACCCCATCGAATTCGAGATCAAACCCAGCACAGAGTACGTGGATCTGAGTTCGAGTTTCTTCATGCTGAAGTTGCGGTTGAAATTGGTGAATGGCAACAACATCGTAAACGCCACCGACATCTATCCCGGTCAGAATCTGTGCCACACCATGCTCAAGCAAGTCTCGGTCTACACCAATGGGGTGTTGACCACGGTGCAATCAGACACGTACGCTCTGAGCGCCGTGATCCAGACCATATTGAACCACGACGAGGATGATGCCGTGTCCATCCTTCAACTGCAAGGATTCATACCCGACAACCTGAACGTGCCCAATCCCTTCACCGCCAACAAAATGAACATCGCAGCCAATGCGGGGGCAGGGCATGCCAATTTCCAAGGTCTGCCGGTCAGACAACAAGCGGCCGTACGCGCCATGGTGGAGGAAAAAAAATTGTACGTGGACGGAGTGCGTCGCACGCTGGTCTTCAAACCCTTGGTGGAAGTCTTTCATCTGAACAAACCCTTGCCACCCAACACTCGCGTGCTGATTCGCATGCACTTCAATGAAGCCGCGTATTTCATGAACGGTAACGTGGCAGGACGATTGGTGGCCGACGAAGTGGACCTGAAGTTGTATGTGTCGTCGTTACGTCTGAAAGCTTCGTTGTACAACACCCTGACCCATCTGAGGGATTCCAACCACTACATGCAGTACCCGTGGTGCGGTACGAGACCCGCACCTTCACGCTCCCCAACGGCGAGACCAACTTCGACAAAGCCGACATCTTCGAACAACGGATTCCTAACCGTGTGTTCATGTATTTCCTGGACAGTCGAGCCTTCAACGGCACAATCAATTACTCCGTGTTCGCCTTCCAGACTTTTGGCGTGGAATGGATCAAACAGTTGATCAACGGGGAAGAGTACCCGTACACCAGTACCTTGGAAGTGCAACACGACAATACCAGCAAAGACTACGATGGGTATCATCACTTCTTGTACGACACGGGGGCTTTGAAGAAAGGCAGAAAACCGCTACTGAGACCCGAGGATTGGGGGCATGAAAAGAACTGTACCATCTTTTGCTTCAACAATGTGGAGAGCGGAGATGCCGACAGTCGCTTCATGAATCGACAGAACCAGGGCAATCATCGCATCCAAGCCAGGTTCCACGGTGCCATAGGACAAGCCATCACCATCTGCGTGAATGGTGAATTCGAGAACGTCATGAAGATCACGCGGGAAGGGGGTGTCCTTTACGAAACCTATAATGGCATGTGAACATCCGCTCCGACGGCAGAAGAGACATGGAGTTCGTGGCGACCAAGACGAAACAATTGGAGACGTTGGCGCAACACGACGCCCAGTTGCGGCCCTACTTTGCGGGGGTATTCGCCAGCGATGCCTTACCCTTGTCGCCGTCGAAAGGGCATCCTCAAGGGTACATCGTCAATGTGGATCGTCAGGAGGAACCGGGTTCGCATTGGCTGGGGGTGTGGACTGAAGACGAGACCTGCGAAATCATGGATAGTTTTGGGATGGACGTGGCGCGGTACGACAGGCCCTGGTTCGAAGAGTGGACGCGAGACCATTACTGGGTGGTACGAGAAAGTCGCAAGACCTTGCAGGCCATCGACAGTCAGAGCTGTGGCATGTACGCACTGGCTTTTCTCATCGTTCGTGCCACGGGCATCTCCATGGATGGGTTCTTGTCCATGTTCACCACTCACGATCACAGGATTGCTCAATGGTTCAAGAAGACGGTGAAAGACACGTTGGTGTGGGAAAGGATGAAACGTGAACAGCCCACTCTTTTCCAAGGGAATACCGTTCCGGTACGGTTATTGGACATGCGCGCCATGTGGCGTTCGTTGGACGAGGAAGAGTGCGGTGATACGGTCTTTTGAGATTCCCACAAGGTCGAGCTGGTCGGTGAGACGTGGATATATAAGGCACGTCTCCCTCCTGTCAGGTGTGAGGTGGAGACACGCGGGAGGTGGTGTTCGTTGTAGACGGGTTGGCAGTCCACCCGTGGAGAATATGGAGTTCTGTCAATAAAAAAGTCTTGTTAAGTTCACGCCACTCGTCTCTGCCTCATTCATTTTCACTTCGACACTCGTCATGAACGCAAGTCTTCCTCCGGGGTGGGATAAACTATTAACGGAGTATGTGGAACCGGGACACGAAACCAACCCCGATAAGAGGGATCGACCGGTCGCGCAAAGAACGAGACCTCCCGTGACACGCAAGAAGAAACCCCTGAGGAAAAAAGCCTTGACGAAACGTCAACCGAGACCCATCGGCGTGAAGGAGTACGTGATGTTGAACAGTTTCATGCGAAAATTGCCCGTGGAACATTGACGTTATCGATTGCCCATCACCCGTGGCATGACCATGACGTCTTACCTGAACCGATTAGGAAAGAAATTAGGGTGGACCCGTGTGAGATTGGATCATTTGCTTTGGAGTTGAAGGCGTGAAGACCACACCCAATCAATCAGGATCGGGGCTCATAAAACAGTACGTTTCGTTCACTTTTGAGTCAGTTCATCACAATGGCAGGACGGAAAAGACGCACGAAAACCAAGCGACGAAAGACCCGACGCAAACAACGCGGAGGTTTTTTACCGCTGATCGTTCCTGCCTTGGTGGCTGCCACTCAAGCCGCTGCAGTAGGCGCCATCAGTGGTGCCGCGGGGTACACAGCCAAAAAAGCCCTGGAGGCCGCCACCAAAAAGCGGTACAATGCAAACAGTGTAGAACGTGCTGCCTTTAAAAAACGGAGGTCTGGGTTGCTGCGTCATCCTGATGGTTCCACCTTTTCGTGGATAAGAAATTAGGATGGACCCCGTGCGATTGGATCATTTGCTTTGGAGTCGAAGGCATGAAGTTCTTCAAGACACCGTGCAGCGTGTTGATTGCCGGACCGTCCAATTGCGGTAAAACGGTGTTCGTTTCCAAACTCCTCCACGATGTGACGCATTATTTTCGAGGGTTGAAGCCCAACGTGCATTATTGTTACGGGGCCATGCAAGACAAATTCGAGGAGATGACCAAGACGTCCAAACCCAAGATCCATTTTCACGAAGGTGTGCCGACGGTAGAGGATTTGGACGAGTGGTTCCGTCCGACGGGAGGTGGATTATTGGTGATGGACGATTTGATGGACGTCCGGTGCTGTGGGAGCCGCGTCCTTGTTACCATCCGATGGGGTGGCACGAGCCAGAGCGGCCAGCAACGCTTGTCGATTTGGGGACCCACCGGCTCGTTTGAGAGCCTTGGTCGAGCGACAGAATAGACGTCGTCGAATGGGGGCCATGACCAGGACGGCCACCACCACCACCACGATGAGCCGCCAAGGACGTCCCAGGGATTTGGACGATTCATTGGGAACGCCACGACGCTCTCCTCCCAGTTGGGGTGCACCTAGCCCGACGACCAGTGCACCGGGATCTGTCGCTGCCAGTCGTCGTACTCCTCCGACACCGGGGTCGGCTGCCGCTACAGTTCCGACACACAGTCTGAGAAGAAATTACGACAGAGTCGTGAAAGGACAACGTCGTAGGATCGGACGTCGCGGGGCTCATTCGGTGACCGAGACGCACACCACGACCATCATGTATAAGGACGGACAACCACCCAAAGTGCATCGCAATTCGTCGAGACACACGACACCGAACACATCGAATCAATCCGGCAGTGGAAAATTGTTACCTTTGGAGTGGTTCATCGGATAGAGAGATGTCGAAGACCGGCAGACGTAAACGAAGAAGAACCCCACGCAGACGAGGTCAAAGAGGTGGTGCGATCCCAGTGGCCGCATTAGCCATTCCTGTTTTGAAAGCCTTAGGGAAAGCAGAGGCCGTGAGCGTGGCAGGGTCGGTGGCCAAAGCGGGGGCCAAGAAAACCCTGACCGCTCTGAAGCGCAAAGCCATGAGCACCCTCAAACGCAAAGCCAAGGGCAAAGCACGATCGGGATTGAAGAAAGCGACGCAAGCCTTGGATGGTTGGATCTCCAGACGTTGAAAAAAAAGGTTCGAGCATCGTCCGTTCCCTTCATTCGTGCGGAAACCATGGTGGTCACCAGATCTCAGTTCCGACGTGCATTGCACCGGGTCATCGAGGACGAATTGGAGCACACGCGTCGAGGCACCGCCCGACATGATTTTTTAGATGATCTCTTGTATCTACTCGACCGAGGGGAATCGTACGACAAGTATGCCCGTGCTCGGGAATCAGAGTTCCCGTACTTGCTGCGTGGTCTGGAAGAGGACGTGGATCATCAAGTCAGGGGTGTTCACGACGTCATGCAAATTTTCAAGGACCGAGGGATGACACGGCGATAAAAACGGTCCACACCACCCTCCCACCCATCAGACAGCATGAAACGCATTTGACGACAGTGGGGATTTCTGAGGTCTCTCTTGGACGAGGCCAAACATCAGACCCGTAAAGACATTTTGCAACATGCCAACAAAGATCAGATCAACGCTGTGAGCGAGATCGTGATGAACACGTTGCGCGGTAATCACGCGGTACCTCCGTCGGTCGTGGCTCGTCTCCGCAGGTACAAAACACCCTTGCGACAGTTGGTTGAAGAGACGCAAGGTTCTCCAAGCGCAAAAGGGAAGTGGATTTTGGCAAGCGTTGAAGCAGACATGTCATTACCTCACTTGATCGATCTCCTGAAAGAGAGTAATCTGAAAATCAGTCACTTGCAAGCCCAGTTGGAGAAGAGAACCGACGAGAACCTGAAACTGACCATTCTCGTACATTGTTTGAAAGGAGTTTTGTTGTGTCCGAGGTGTCGTTTGGTGTGGGACGATCCCCGAATAGAAGAAAAGGGCGTGTGCGACACCTGTCAGATCATTCTCGAGACCGACGCGTGCGATGGAAGAGTTCATTCTGGTCCCTGCTAGTGAAGACCCTCAGACCGTAGCTCAAGTGAAAGCGGATTTGACGGAAAATGCCGCTCTCACCAACGCTGCTCGATTAGGAGCCAAGAAACGACGTCTCTTGCGCAATCCCACCTTGACGCCGGACGAGAAGATGGTCAAACTGTTACCCGTATCGCGCGCTTTCGCTCGAGCGTCCAACAAGATAAGACAATTCAATCTACCCAGCTCCACTGGTGCGCAAGAGGAAGAGGACCCCTTCGAGGGGGATGAACTGGTGACCCCTTCCATTCACAAGTGGATGAGACGAATGGTCCGCGCTTTGGGTCCGTCGAAGTCGAGTTCGACACCTGCGCCCGGTCAGACCGATGTCACACCAAAACGCAGACCGCCACTTCCATCCAAACCAAAAAGCAAACCCAGACCGCTGACCTTCGGCAAAGACAACCACGATGACGAACCGTTTCCACCACCACCACCACCACCACCACCCCTTTCCCCTCAGCCGGATCCAAGTGGACGCGATCCCAGTCCCTTTCCCTTCCACGATGAGGATTTCGCTGATGCCATCAAGAGATTGAAACCGACTCCCAAACCCAAACCCAAAGGCAAAGGCAAAGGCAAAGGCAAAGCCAAATCCCCCATGGAGTCGATCCTGGAACGTGCCATCCAGGAGAAGTTCAAGGGGACAAAAGGCGATGACACGGACGAGGACGAATCAGATTGG
>OX419346.1:12647842-12652842 GCA_948470475.1 Galaxea fascicularis
ATTTCTGAACCATATCATTCTTCTCACGTAGGTATGCCACTGTTTCCCCACCACTCCTTCTTGTTTTTTTTGGCTTAGTTGCATTCTCTACATCCTTGTCTTCATCATCCTGGTTCCTTTTCTGTGTTGTACGCATGCTCTCCATTGCTCTATTCCGCATCTCAACAGCTTTGGCATTATCGACTCTTTTCTTGTCTGTTGCCAGGGTGTTTTCAGCATCAGCTTCCTTTTCTAGAATTTCTTCCAATGCTTTTTCAACATCATTCATGTCAGTCTCAATGCCACTGGCTTTCTCCTCTTCTTTTAACTTTTTATTTAATTTTTCAACAAGTAGTGTGTAACGCTCTCTCACCGAGCGCTTGGTAACTTTAAATCTTGGAATTTCCAAGGAGTTAAGATTATTGGCAATCTGATCCCAAATTTGCCCTCTTGCAATACTTCCCTTTTTGGCTTTGAAGGGTTCTAAGGCCAGAATTTCTTGACAGAGAGAGTGGTCATGATCTTCCGTCCACTCCATGTTAGATCTACATTTTAAGAAAATAAAACATGGATGTTTTTAACATTCAGCTAAAGCTTGATTCAAGAACCTGTTGTATGTTCTCTTGCAGGCTCTCCTGATTGATGTTTACTGTCAAATAAGGCTATGTGGGTTCACATTTTCTTAAAGGGAAAATGTACTATCTCTGTAATTGCTGATTAAATATTCTCATAAGCTAACATAATCCCATTGACACCCATGTAATTAAGTCAAAATGAAAATCTTAGCCCAACAGGTTCGTCAAAATTAGTTTCTCCAGAAGCATATCACCTAGAATAGGTGATATGCTTCTGCTTTCTCATATTCGGTACCTCTGTACATTATTTGTGAGTAAGCTCAATTATAATTTAACCGCTTCGAAATGTTTTGATTCAGTGAAAATCATGAGTTCAGAACTCTCCATAGCAAATCAGGGCAAGTCTTTATTGTTTTATGAATACAATGAGGCATAAGCCAGACCTAAATTCGTCATCTTATGATAAATATATTTTGCAGTAAACGTTACTCGACGATGTTAGTCTTGTTAATTTGCCCGAAAAGCCATCCAGAAAACTCACGATGAGCCTGGTTGTTTGGAGCGAGAAAAGAGAATCCGAAAAATATAGTGAACCTCACGTCTGTCGGAACAATTCTAATGACCTTTTTTTAGAAATAAACCAAGAAATAAGACAAAAGAAAAACTTACTGGGTTGTTTTCTTTTCCATGGATGGCTTTCTCACTGAAACTCTGAAAGGAAATCGAATACTGGTCAAAATTTTCAGACGGCAAATTTACCAGCACAAGTCGTTTATTTTGCTCAAATATTTGACAGTCTTTCTCCCAAAAGAACAAACTGTCAATATTTCGAACTAATTTAGTTAAAAAACGAGTTTAAATGATACTATTTTTATAAAGTTTACTCACGTTTTAGACGCAACGGCAAAATCGCCTCATTCACGTTGCAGACATGGCCGCTACGGCGGGAGACGTCACCACGACGGCAGCCGGAAATAATTCAGGCAGTAATTTCACTTCCGCTTGCCGTTGCAGATGTCAACCGTCGTCGGATCTTAAGCTCACTAATGGGAAGAGTGGCCGGACGGCGACGGGTGGTGAGACGTTCCAAATGTAAGCGGGGGCAGAGAGGACGCAGTCTAGACGTGCAGAAATGGTTGGGAAAGACTGGCATCGAATTTCATTGGCCGGGGTATCAGTACATGGGACCGGGTACGCATCTCAAGAAACGCCTAGCCCGAGGGGATCCTGGGATCAACCGATTGGATCGCATTGCCAAGCAACACGACATCGATTACAACAAGGCCAAGTCGTTGAAAGACAAGCATGCAGACGACAAGAAAATGATCGAAAAGATTAAGAATTTACCAGGCAAGAAGACGTGGACAGAAGCCATCGTCAAAAACATCATGCACGCTAAAGTAAAACTAGGTCTCTGAGTTCAATAAAAAACACACGACATGTATATGTGTGGTCATTGACTTTCTCGACATTTAAGGCGGGGGTTAAAAAAACCCCTGGTTCTTGTCCGTGGGGCGGTCCGGGTCGTCAAAGCGATGGCACATTTCCTTGGCAGAAAGGGCACTGGGACGACGAGAACGGTATGGGTCTCAGTTCTCTGCAATGTGGGCAGCGGGGTGTCACTCCGTCCGGCGTGTGATCGAGGAGTTGCCTCACGCACCGTTCGTGGATCGCCACACCACAGCAGGCCATTTTCCGGGGTCGAATGGGTCCTCCTTGGTACATCGGTCCTTTATACTTTTCTAAACAAATGACACAACGGTCATTGCTCAAGGGCGTGGGGGCCAACTCCCACATCTCACCATCGATCATAACGTGATCGCTTTCCTCTTCTGTCATCTTCAACGACTTGAGATGAAAAATGGCGGTCCTCGCACTCGTCTCCTTCTTATACAGTCTGGGTTCTGACGTCACATTGCCATGCCAACCCTCGTCCACGTGCTAGCAGGGGGATACCCCCCCATCCCCCTATTCTGACTCTGACGTCCAATGCATCGCCATGGTGACGTGACGTCAAAATGCATCGCGTATATAAGACCCGGCGCGCACGAGAGAGCACTCATTTTTTCGCGTGTGCTCTTGCAAGCAGTAGTGACCCATCATCATGGATTGGACCGACCACGTGACAGACGAGGAATTGAATGAAATGATGGACATCGTCGAGGCCAGGAATCAAACAGGTGGGCATTTGTTCAATTTTCATCTCATGCCCACCGCTCTGCGCCAACGCTGGAGAAACGTGGCGGACAGACGCGTGTTTGATGCCACCCTCACGCACCATCACGACCCGACGTGGGACGATAATTTGGGAGAGGAATTAATGGGTGCCCTCCATCGTGCCATGATGGACCAAATCCAGGAGGACCCCACCATCGAGCCTCACCACCGCCTGCACTTCGTGTTGCAGACCACCACGGATATCTTTCGCCACCCCTTTCAGTCGGCCACCTTCACGGTCCAAGAGTTCCGAGACGGTAGCGATCGATTGAACACATACCTGCACTCGTTGGCGGGCAAACTCAATTCGAACGAGTCTTTCGATGCAGACACGCCCCTGCATACGGAACTGACCTTCATCCACACACCAGCTCCCGGTCGAGGAAACGGCAAACGTTATCGTGCCGCTACCGCTGCCCTCAAGAAAATCGACAAACGGTGTATCATCACCATAAAAAATGACGATGATCTGTGTTGCGCGAGGGCCATCGTCACCATGCAAGCCCTGGCCGACGAAGGTGCACGCGGTCCCAACTACCGCAATCTCTGACAAGGTCGTCCCTTGCAAGCTCGATTGGCTCGTGACCTCCATCATTTGGCAGGTGTCCCCGAAGGTCCCTGTGCTTTGGACGAGCTGGCCAAGTTCCAAGCTGCCTTGCCCGGCTACCAGATCAAGGTGATGACCGTCGACCCTCCCTACAGTATCATTTACAAGGGTCCTACCCAGTCTGACAAGCTCATCTTGCTGGTCAAGTCGGATCGCCATTACGACGGGTGCAACTTGTTCTCCGCCTTCCTGTCCCGGTCTTACTATTGCCACGAGTGTGACCGCGGCTACAACAAAGAGGATCACGCCCATCATCCTTGCCAGGGCAAGTGGTGTGGTGCTTGCCGCACCAAGAACTGTCCCGATCATGTGACCGCCAAACGGACGACGAGACATCCTCGACCCACCGTCCCTTGCAATCTCTGTCATTGTTCGTTCTTCGGGGACGCGTGCCTGGCCCAACACCACCGGGGTACCGCGAACCAACGCGCCTCGTCCCTCTGCCACACCTTGAAAAAATGTACCACCTGTCAGAAGGAGTACAACGTGGGAGGTAAACATCCGAGGCACCGGTGCGGGTGGTCCGAGTGCCCCTACTGCACCCAACGCGTGGAAGTGGCCACCCACGGATGTTACATCCAACCCGAGGGTGAGGATTGAGATGCTCCGCGTCTCAAGACCGTCCCCCTTAACAGCATGGGTACTCGGGCCATCGTCTCCATGGACGCCGAAGAAGGCACGGCTTGAGTGGAACGTCAGCCGCCTCTCCTGGTCTACGAAGCCTACACCACTGCCGACGGAGAGCAGATCCCCATCCTGATTTGCGCCGAGTCCGAGGAGGAGGAGCAGACACACACCTTCTATGGAGTGGACTGTACTTTGGAGTTCTTCGACTACCTCGACGAACTGTGCGTGGATGAAGACGGGGACGACCGTTCCGTCATCATCCTCTCTCACAACTTCAAGGGGTACGACGGGATATTCGTTCTCAAACATCTGTACCGGACTCACCGCGAAGTCACCGATCAAGTCACCGTGGGGGTCAAGATCTTCTCCCTCCGCTCCGACCTGCTAACGTTCAAGGACTCCTTGTGTTTCCTACCCATGCCCCTCAAGAACTTCCCTGCCACCTTTGGATTGACGGAGCTGCAAAAAGGGTACTTCCCACATCTCTTCAACACCCTGCCCAACCAGGACTACAAGGGACCCATGCCGGCTGCCGTTCTATGATCCGGACGGGATGTCATCCAAGGCCAAGGCTCCCTTCCAGACCTAGTACGCCGACCAAGTCTGTCGCGCGCACGTCTTTAACCTTCGTCGGGAGATGGAAGCATACTGCGTCTCGGACGTCAAGCTTCTGAAGGGTGGATGTCAAAAGTTCCAGGAGGAGTTCTACGCCGAAGCCGAATTTCGTCCGATGGAGAAATGTATCACCATCGCCTCGGCCTGTCATCGTTTCTGGCGCAAGAAACTTCTGATACCCGAGACCGTGGCCGTCGAACCCCCTCGCGGTTGGCACGGGGCACGCTCCAACCAGTCCTTCAAGGCCTTGCAGTGGTTGGCATGGCAGGAATCCCAGCATCGGGCCCAGCACCAGGAGGAGAACGCGCCGGAGGTTCTGGAAGAGGAAGAGATGATGGCAGCGGCCTACCCCGACACACCTGTAGCTGAAGTGACGAGCA
>OX419346.1:12657842-12660342 GCA_948470475.1 Galaxea fascicularis
AAATAAATGAAAAAAAAAAACGCTTTGTTCAAAAGTTAATGAAAAGATTTCCCTGCATATTTGAAAGTGGTACTGTCATCGTTTCAAAACAGAGTGGACCTTGTCTATTTCTCCTGAGAAAGACGTTACTTATTTAGTTGTAACTAAAGAAAATTTAGGACTAATTGAGCCAATTAAGTCGACTGAGTATTTTGCAATGACTGTTTAAAATACGCGATTTGTGATTTAAGGAAGAATCGGCTTGTGTAGCTGAAAGCGATGAATTTTAGCGATTTCAGTGGTATTTATATATAACTATTTCAACGCACGGAAAAAAGCCACTTAATCAACGAATATGGGTCCAACTCGGCCGAGGTTTTGGTTGAATAGATGGTGAGTAAGTAACTTGTAAGAATCACCAAAATTATAGAGTTTGTACAGTGTATATAGCTCCCCAACAATATTCCCTTCATAAAACATGGATCTTTTTTACAGATTATATCCTCTGCCTCACCTGTGAAGTATTCCGCGATAGAAGATTCCTCCGACAGTGATGATTGTGATGACAGTGGAAATCTTCTACTGTCATCCAACATCATTAAAGAAACACTGCCAGAGAAAACATCGGAGCACACCATCGACACAATAGATCGAGCGACAAAAGTAAGTTCCTGAATTTTTGTATAATAAAATGCGAGATCTTCGGGAGTTTGACGGGGCTCAGATTTAGGGCATCGTGTTTTTTTTTATATATACATACCGATTAATTTTTATGTTAAATATGATTCTCAGGATAAAATCGATGATGCTGCAAGTGAGCTTTGCCTAATGAGAACAATCTTAGAAAGATTAGAGTGCTCGTTTGCCAGCCAGGAAGCAAAGTTAGACAGACTACTGGGCATGATGTCCAAATTGCTGCAGCCTAAGTTCTCCTCTCCAGATGCCACTGTTAGCCATGCAATGTCCATTACACCAGCTGCTGTAGCGACGTCTTTACAACTACGCCAACTGCGATCACCAGAAACCACAATCAGCCCAAACAGAACAATGTCAGATGGGGACCAGTTATTGGATACTGTCTTGTATTAAGAGGAAAATGAGTTCACAGGTATCCAACGCATTATCACTAAGATTAGTCTATCATTTCTCAATACAAATTCTGATAATTCGATACCGACTTAAACTATCAATGGAATTGTTGGCTTGCTACTCAAACTTATGTTCAATTCCACTACATTTCCAAAGTAATTGGACTTGAGTAACTAATCAAAGACAGTAGAGCCTCACTTGTAAGATTACGAAGGCCCCTGTGTTTACACAGGGAATTTTTTGTGATTTTTGCTGCGACTTGAAATCACTCCAAAATCGCTTCATCTTCAAACTCACGGTTCTGAAATCGCTGTTAGTCTACTTGTGCGATTTGAAATTATATGTAAAATCACTGCTGAATTAGCAGCAGGTGACTCACAGCTCATTTTTTTCAGTGTCTTGGGAATAAGCAGTAATGGGCTCTCTAATACTGTTTTTCGCTTTATTTTTAGACTTTGATACAGTATTTGTTGGGAATTCCACTGTGAGACTGAGTAAACAAGATTTTGACTTTGCAAAGGCAGGTGGAAAACCAACAACCATGGCTCTGCGATTTGTGGATAAGTTATTTTCAAAGGAGACGCTGAAAAGGTCCACCGTACATGGCACCAAAGAGTTCACTGCTCTCGACGCGAAGATCATGGCTGCAATACGATGTAGGTTGCCCTTATTACGTGTTACAGTGAACTTCTCATTTGATTAAGTGTATCAGATCTTAAGGGAAATTCTTTTTCAGTCATCCTGTTTGTTGCCTTAATTTATCCCAACTCAGCAGCTTGGTTTATTATTTGCCATCGGAAGAGACAGCTGAAATTCTAGTTATTCTGAAAACGTTTCCTGCGCTTTTTAGCGCTTGAAAACCCATTTCCAATTTTCGATACCCACTGAACTGAAATTAGGAAATTAGGATTTGGAATCTGGCTTCTGCAGTCCAAGTTTATCCTTCATACATCTTAGCTTAAGTAACGGACTTTGTTCAGTAATTTTGATAATGGTTGTTTTTTTTTAGGTGAAGTGACTTCAACGTTCTCATACCAGTGCCGCAATGCTGAGGACACAAATCGAATGTGGGAACAGTGCAAAATTAGCATAGGCAAGCGCTGTCAAAACCTAAGAAGAACGGTTGAAAATAAAGACTATTTGCTTACATGTATATTACTTTAAGTTCCCCTGATTAATTTGTGTATGAGGTTCAAGAGTGCTTGCCACTTCCCCCTAGACCAATTAATGTCAATTGAGTAGCTTTCTCATTGTTCATCTAATAGTGCATGATGTAAAATATCGTAGACCTCAAACACAGTTGTTCATGCCTTTCTCCTTCTTGAAATGCATGCTAAGTGTATCCGGTTTTAAGTTGAATTTGTTGCTTTTGTTATATACATACGAAATTAATTCATATTAAAAGAGTGTCTTCGTGAAATTGACAGGAAGT
>OX419346.1:12665342-12712842 GCA_948470475.1 Galaxea fascicularis
TCAAAAACCAGTATTTGATTTGATTTGTAATTAGATTTCAGGGCCACAAGTTTATTAGCCCATGGCTATTACGTGCCACCCTGACTAAATAAAGTCATTATTATTATTATTATTATTATTATTATAACTGTTTTCTCAACCATTTTTTTTAATGCATAGGGTAGTTGTATGGTTGTCCAGGCAAGTACAGTCCTAAGTAGGACTTAAAGTTATTAGCACAATGTTTCAACAACCTGCGTGGAAGTTTTCTTCAGAGTCAAGTATCAAGCCAAATTTGTTAACACTTAGATTTAGGTTCATTAGTCAGGTGATAAAATGGGCATGTACTGTTTGTAGGGGTTGGACTAATTCTTTGATTAAATTTCACATTGCAATCGGTACATAATTATCCCCACAGATGTGTCTATGGTAACTCATGTACAACCATTTCTTAATTTGAGATCAGCAGCTTCCTTAATTTGATGAACTGATCAGATGCCTTAACTTTTTTTTCTCTCAGAAACTGGTAAAGAAGTACAAACAAGATTAGAATTCTGGCAGGGAAAACTACACGAGATTGAAGAAAAGTATGTAGAGCTGTCTGAGAATAGTGTGGGTGGTTCTGTTGCCAATCAGAATCATAAAAAAAGAAAAGAAAAAAAGTGGCAAACCCTCACCTTTCTCAAATATCTGAATATGCAGCTGAGGTGTTCTACCATTTCTTTTCGAAGGTGAATATGTTATAATGAAATGTCATGTACGAAATTATAATAGCAACATAATGTTTGGTTTATCAGAAGGAAGTAATATGCTAGGTGGAGATCTCATATATCCTTTGTACTCAACTACTTTAGACAGTACACATGTACACTGTTGTTACAGAAGGGATTTGATTTATTTAATAGGTTTCTGTGCAGTATTAGCTTTTAGTAGATGCAAACATCACTAGCAAATGTTGGACAGGTAGTTTGGCCTCTTCTATTATTTTATAGACATTTATGATGTAAAGATTAATGGCTTTTTTAAATTTGACTTCAGATTTACACTGACTGGAAGGACATCTCTGAAGCAATAAGAAATCGTGTCTTCAAGAAAGATGAGCAGCACTTAATAGACATTTTCGACATACAGGTAATGTATCTAGTTAATAAAACTTACACTTTCACATGACATGTACATACTAGTCATAAACAATTTTAAAACACACCAAACTGATAATTAAATCTTCAATAAGGTGCTCTTTTTTGGGGGGGGGAGGGTGTGGAGGAATGGGGTAGTGTGTGCCCTGATAAAAAGTAGTTTGTGTGATTCTGATTACCTTGTCCAAGATAAAGTATCATTATGACAAAAAAATTATGGGCAGAATAGTTTGTCTCTGCCATTAACCACAGGTTTACATGCAAGATACTTGAGATCTTTGTGGAAATCTCTGAATGTACAATAATAATTTATTTTGTATTTTTTCCTTTTAAGTGCAAAGAATGGGGATTCCTCCTAAGGGAAATGTTTGGCTGTTATATTCCAAGGCTACCTCTTGTGACAGGCATGGGCATGCAAGCTCAAGTTAGTTTATTAAATTTTAACTCTTAGTGTTATAATTATGAAATTATTTATGAAAATTCATTGACAAAAGCAAGTGAACATAAACTTAGTTCACTGAGTAATTTCTCCAAAACATTTCTCCCAAAATACAGTAGGCAGTCATCTTTGTGAATCTAAGCATCCATATATGTAAATGTATTTGTGGTTGCAGATACCTAAATCCTTTGAATAAATGAAATCTAATTTTTAAATTTACTGTTCTTTTACTTTTTTTCTCAGTCCAACAGATGCTGCAGCATTTCTTTTCTGAAAAGTTTCTGTTCTTAAGACTGTGCTTCCAAAAGGCTTTGCAATGCATGGAAAATGGTAACCACCCCTATTAATGTTTTTTATTTAAAATTAGTTGCCACTTGACCTGGCCCAATCGATGAAACTTATAATCAGTAACAATCGATGAGAAATTGATGACTAGCAATTTCATCAACTTCTTTATTTTGTGGGCGGGTATGTTAAATATGTATCATATCTGAACTTGCCAAAGAAGTTACTAACGATTTCTGATCATCGATTGATCAGGCTGGGCACTTTAATTTGTATCATAGATTATAGTATTTTGGTTCCTTAACCGAAAGTAAGAAATGGTTAAAAATAATAGTTAATAATAATATTATTAGTGTCTTCAAAATGAAATGGACTTTCATAGAGTACATTATATTGGGTTTTGGTATATCCAGCTACTGCATCCTTTTTTTTTTACTCTAATTGCCTCACAGCAAGAATATCATTTGATATTCTGACAACTTTGTTATGCTGAGGCTCCATCACATTTATTTCTCCATCAGGGAAACCTTTCTTCTTTAGGGGCTGTGGATGGTCAAGAAGAAAAAGGGTATTTCTGTCAAAGGATGACTTGTCATGGATTGCCTGCATGAATGACCTATTCCACAAAATATTTGGTGACGATTTCCTTTCTAATGAATGGGACAAGGGATTAAAAAGAATTGTAATAGCTCCAGAATGTTTGCCTGTCTATCAGTGTGATCATGCCTTGTGGGAGATGATTCCTTCATTTTTGACTCCCATGAGCTCATCAGCAAGCTCTGCTTCTAGTCCTACAAATGTCAATTGCAGCCCTACATCAAGTCAGACAGTTGATGACCCCAGCTTGACTGCCCTATCCAGCAGCCCTTTTATGAGCTCAGCAGCAAGCCCTGCTTCTCATTCTGCAAATGCCAATTGCAGCTCCACATCCAGTGACACAGTTACTGCTAAAGTCAGCAGTGATCCTGGATCATCAGTGTCACTGTTTTTTGATGATGTCAGATTTTGTACTTCTGGTAATGGTACCAGAGGTCAACTTGCAAGCCTTAATCTTCCTCCTGTTATGCAAATTGCAGATGATGATATCCAGTTGGTTGTTGATCCTCTGCATCTAAACAATCCATTGCAGTTACCAGTCAGGCCTTCTGAATCGGCAGTGACTAAAGGATACAGACTTGTTAATGAGTCAACAGATGAAGAAAGTGACGACGAGGACGTTGAAGCAGCAGTTAAGTTTGGAGGTCTTGGTATCTTTGACATAAGTGCTCTAGACATCTGGAATAAAGCATCAAAAGCTGCCACTATCAAGTTGAAGGTGCAAGAAGAGGAAAACTGGCTTAGAAGCACAAAACGCACATTGACACCTCAGCAGATAGATGAAATTAAAGCTATGCTCTTTGAAAGCAAGCCCCAACAAGAAATTCTTCAAATCGGTGATATAATTGTTGATGCTGAAGACCTTTTGACATTAGCTGCTGAGAGGTACTTGAATGGCTTTGTAATTGATGGTGCATGTCTAAAGTACAGTGATGAAGCTATGTCAAGGAATTCTCACACATTGTATTTGCCATCATGTACCCAAACTTGGGCCTCGAGCAGCAACCTTCAGTTTCTGAAATCGAAGTTAAAGCCCTTTCTTTCAGGCAGGGATCTGAGGAATATCATCTGGATCCTCACTCCAATCCATGTAAATGGAAATCACTGGGGTCTCCTCTCCCTAAATATGGTACAGCAGGTATCACTTTATGATGATGGGTTGAAACAGAATCCACCAATAAACATTGCCCATATTGTTGACCAGCTTATCAAGGCTGTTTCATCCAATTCAAAAACAAAGTGGGCCACCCCTTCACCAATGGAGCGGTTTGGAATGCCCAGACAACCATTATGTGATGAAGGTTGTGCTAGCTGTGGAGTTGGTGTGGTCCTGGCAGCCTATGATTTTATGAACAACCCAGATGCTAGAATTCCTAACTTCCAATGGTGTTTTCATGACATGAGGAATCATTGGCAGAGACTCCTTCATAATTTTTCACAGTGGAGATGAATAACAATATTGTCACTGTTCATTATCTGTTCATTTATTTGTTGTCTTAGTTCACAAAATTCAGTTTCATCCTAATTAATAGTTGATACAGAGAGAAAGCTCAGGCAATTCTTGAAGAACGAAATGCAAATTTCTAACGACGATCTTGAAGAGATGTAATTTGAAAGAGTACATAGAATTCTGACACATCCCATCGCTGGAAGGAGTACTAACAAGAAAGAACAGGTGAGGCCTATAATTGCGAAAGTATCCTTTTTCAAGGATAAGGAACTCATAAAATCCCACATCAAAAATTTCCGAAAGGAAGAAGATAAATTATGGTGTAGCTGATGACTTTCCCAACGAAGTGGAAGAGATTAGGAAGGCTTTGTATCCACTTCTCAAAAAAGCCAAACAAGACAAGGGGAAAGCCTTTTTCAACATTGAAAAGCTGGTTATCGACAACGTCATCTATCATGGACCAGAATATGAGAAATTCCACTTTACGGACGTATTATGGCAAATGGTTAACTTTGAAATCGAAATAGTTTCTTTTTTTATTGCCTTTATGAAAAGCGTTCGGATCTTTACACTTGCCTCAGACAGAGAATGCTGACTACTGGAATACAGGTAATGTTAAGTGTTAAATGTTGTAAGTTTGTTTGTATTTACAGTTCGTGTGGGTCCTTAGTATTCCGCTTTTATGCTAACGAAATCAATTCCAAGAAGCAAACTATAGTGCTGCATCATTGGCTCGTTTGTTTATTTATTTCTGCAATAAATAGCTTGCAAGTGGCTAAACGTATATTAAATGGAGTTAAAGTTTTTATCTTTGAATGTTAGAGGGTTGAACAAGACTACCAAATGACGCCAACTTTTTAGATGGTTACATCAACAAACTTCTGATGTAATATTTCTTCAGGAAACATATTCGTCTGCACAGACTGTCAAATTGTGGGAAGCTGAATGGGGAGGTAAAATGCTCGCATGCCACGGCTCTACTCACAGCCGTGGTGTGATGATTCTGTTCAAACCTAAAATCAACATGTCAATTGGCAATGTAATTCAGGACAAAAAGGGCAGATTCATTGTAAGTGAAGCAGCAATAGATGGTGTAAAGCATATTTTAGTAAATATTTATGCACCAAATGATCAAACGCAACAAATCAAATTCCTTAGAGATCTGTCCAACTCTGTCCTCAATGGCTATGCAAATGAAACCTTGGTGATAGGTGGTGACTTTAATCGTCCGTTGAATGACTGGGATAAATGAGGAGGGCGACCAGTTGAACATAAGAAAAACGTTATCCAGGAAATGAACAACTTAATAGAAACCTATAATCTTGTTGATGCATGGCAAGTTAAAAAGCCCAGTGCGCAGGGCTATACTTGGAACAATCCGTCAATGAAAATTCAATGCAGACTAAATTACTTCTTGCTATCTAAAGATATTCGATTGTCCTTGAAGGCTATTAAAATAGTCCCGAATATATTTTCAGACCATTCCGCGCTAAGCTTAGTCTTTACTCACTGCAAGAAAGAAGCTAATCGAGGTCCAGGCTTTTGGAAATTTAATAATTCTCTCTTGATTGACGAAGAATACGTTGACTTAATTACAGCAAAAATACCTGAATTAGTTTTAAAGTATCAGTTTTAAAGTATCATAACTGATAAAGGGCTTCTCTGGGAATTAATCAAAATGGAAATTAGGGCGACGACTAAAAGCATTGCAACAACGCGACAAAGAAAAAAAGTCAACACAAATATTCAATGAATTGCAAGAGAAAATCAGATCACACTTCAGTGAAGAGACAAAGGCGGAAATGGATCGCATAAAAAATAAGCTGGCAAAAATAATTGCACGAAAAACCCAGGGCGCAATGGTGCGAAGCAGAGCACGCTGGTATGAATTCGGTGAAAAGAATAATAAATATTTTTTAAACTTAGAAAAAAGAAATCACAGGAAAAAACACATAACTTCATTGATAAAAGATGATGGCTCTGTTCAGTGTGATCCAAAAGGAATCCTGGATGAAGAAGAAAGATTTTACAGAGAAATATATTTTTTGAAAAATACTAATCCCGAATCAAACGATTTCAAACTTTTTTCAAGTCTCCCCATTTGAAGAAGTTTGATAACGAAGAAGCCAAAAGTTGCGAAGGCTTACTAACGATAAAGGAATGCTCCGAAGCGCTTAATAAGTTCCAAAACAACAAGACGCCAGGCTCTGATGGTTTCACAACTGAATTTTACAGATGTTTCTGGAATGCGGTCGCACAGTTTATGGTTGACAGTTTTAATTACGGCTTTGAAAATGGGCTCCTTTCAATCTCTCAACGGCTAGCAATTATTTCATTGATACCAAAGAAAGACAAAAACTTGCAATATTTAAAAATTTGGAGGCCAGTCTCCCTTCTTAATAACGATTATAAAATTGCTACAAAAGCTATTGCACTTAGAATGGAGAAAGTTCTCCCTAAAATTGTTAATGACAGCCAAACAGGTTACGTCAAAGGTAGGTACACTGGAGAAAATATTAGAACGATTTTGTCATTTACAAAAACTCATAACATCCCTGGTCTAGCTGTTTTTTTCGATTTCTCCTCTGTGCCTTATTAGGCTTATTATTTGATTGACATGCAAAAAAATTGCATGCCAATGGTATACAGTGTTTTCACTCATGTGACCAGTGGCCATATTGGTTTAATGAAACAAAAGAAGGTATGTGCATTGAAATAGAGTTGAATTCCCAGCGGGTTAGCTTGGTACACCAATATGGCTGCCGTTCCTTTGTTTTGGAACACCAACATGGCCCCGTGACATCATGTGAAAACGCTCTATTAGTTTCAGAATTTGACTTAAACATTTACTTTCTTGATAAAAAATCTAATTCCAAGTTTCCCATTGTTCGTGGTGCGGTACAGATCTGGCCACCAAATCAACTCGATCTCTCTCGCTATTCATCCTTATCCTGGACCCACCTCAATGTTTGTTTTTGTAGTTGCCCTCTCTGCCAAAGCACTTCCTGATTGCTCTTCATTTCCAGCTACCCTCCAAAAACTGCGATTTTTTGCGGCTTGTAGCTCCTCCAGGGCACTCAAGTCGGATCTGTTCTCAACTTCTTCTTGGCCGCAATACCAAATGGTATCCTTTAACTGCAGGAAGGTTTGTTCATGCAAGGTGTCAGTAAACGTTCCGAGGCAATACGCTTTATAGGAAACCCACCTTGTTGATGGGCAGTAGAAGGGAGGTTTCCTATGAGAAACTTGCCTCATGCTGTGCACTTCGCATCCTGTTTGATGAACTAAGTGACCAAAGTACCTCTCCGGGACTTGAGTAAATTGTAAAGTCACCCAGCCACCTAGAAATAAATATTGCTGATTTAAAAATTGTGTTCAGATCAAGCAAGTGGAGCGTGAGGGAAGCGCGCTTCACACTCTGATAAATAACGCGTGATCTGTTTTTCCTGTTGACCTAATACCTACCACGTAAATGAGGATTTAGGGAAGCCCTTATCTGTTCAGTCAGCCCTGCCAGCCATGACAAATACCCCAACTTAAAATCTTGCATTCTCTTGTCCATAGCTTTAATTGCTGGCACTACCAACCTCCTTCTCTTTGTTGTCTAAAAATACCACATCCAAGGCTCAATCGGCTTCGGCCAAGTGCTTTTGTTCTGCGTGTTTTTGGACCAAGTGGGAAGTTTTAAACTTTTTAAGACACAAAGAACATTTCTGGGAATAAGTAAAGTGTAGATCCATGACTCTGAGTCAAAATGCTTTGCCCACGGCATTGTTTAAAGGGCAAAAGTTCGAAATCCGATGCCATGGGTGTGATTTCTGCCGGTGTGTGAATAAAATGAACCTGCACTGTTAATCATCACACAGCACTAGATCTTAGGCAAGTTCTCCTAACAATTTTATAAGAAATGTGCAGGGGACAGGAAAGAGAATTTGTATTCTGATATTAAGAGTTAAATGGTAAAAGTAGGAACAATGATCTCTATGTTATCCCGTATCTTGAGAGTTGACGTGCCACTCAGTTTGATATCTCTAAATTTCTCCGGAAATGAATTCAGAAGAGTGAAAGGAGCTGCGCAAAAAAGCAGAACGAGTTAGGAATGGAAAATAACGTTCGAGAGCCCATTCAAAAGCCGAAAAAAGGAAGCAGAGAAAAGCGTGGAAAAAGCGAAAAGCGAAAGAGGGAATAGAGAGTAAGGAGAAAGCTGTTATTGCAGATGTCCAGGAGATACCAGAAGCAGAACGACCGGCGAAAAAGAAATGCAAAGAGCACACATTAAACAGGCCATCTTCAAGGGGAACGTATTTGGTGAGTTTATAGTTGAAGCTAAAGTACCAGCACAAAAATCTGATGGAGGAAGGAAAGAAACCGGCCAAAAAATGCAGCAGAAATTGGTGGACTCAGCTGGAGCTGTGGGAGAAAGCGCTAGTGCTGGAGGAAATCAAACAGCAAACTGCCTTGTGGAAAAAAACGTACCGGCTTCAAAAATCCAGAGCAAACGTAAAGATGTTGGAGGAACAAGTGCTAGTAGTAAACGAATAGGCCCGCGCTGTTCACAACGAAATCAATAGGTCATTATTAAAAGTGGACAAAACCACAAAAATAGGATCAGGAACTTTCGGAAACTGCTATTTAGCTGTATACCGCAATGACTTCACTGTTGTAGTGAAGGAAATTACGAGCGGAATGACGAATTCACCCCAACAGGCCAGAAAGGAAGTCCTACGAGAAGCAGCAGCAATCATGGGCATTGGAGACCACTGCGGAATCACGCACCTCTTTGGCGTGTGTACGAGGCAAGCACCATACTGTTGGGTACTGCAGTATCATGCTTTACACAGCCAAAGTGTAACCCTTTTTAAAGCCGCTTCTGGAGGCGTTCTTAAAGATCCTGTCAAATGCGCTGACATCCTAAAGCAAACGTGCAAAGTGTTAATGCATATCCATGCTCGAGGCTATTTGCACAATGATTTGAAAGCAAATAATGTGGTCATTGATGGGGCAAAGAACAACCCAGTTATCGTTTAACTTCGGAAAAAGCTGCCAGATTGTTAAGGCCAAGTTACGTAAACTGAGGCTTGATATTGATAAAGCAATGAGAAAATATCCTCACATTGCACCGGAAATCCATTGCGGTGCAAAGCAGTCAACCTCAAGTGACGTGTTTTCCTTTGGTGTTCCTATCCTACGTTTATTTAAAGAGGCAAAGTCGGAGATTCCTCAAGTTCTTAAGGAAATCGCTCAGAGGTGTAAGTCTTCAAATCCAAGGAAACGACCGTCACTTGCTGAACTTTTCAAAACCTTATCTAAATTATCTTAGGCGATTTTGGGTAAACATTAGCCGTTTTTACAAGGGTAACTCTGATCAGTTATCTTTTTGCACGGCGTTGGGTCGTGATCTCGAAAACAAAAGAAAAGAACAAGAAACCCTTCAATTTAGGACAAAAACAGACAAAAAATTTTCATTTGCAAAACTTATGTGAAAAAGGTATTTTAGAACGAGAAATATAGTTTCTGCACACCATGTAGCCAGCTACATATATGGTTGTCTAATGGCAGGGTATTCTGCAGTTAAGCCGTTTCGCCTGTGCAGGAAAGGAAACTGTACAAAATTTTAATGCTTGTTCATTTATAAAGAAAATATGTGTGAATTTTTTTTATTGTAGTTTACAGATTGAAGTAATGCTTTGACAAGTGATGCAATTGCAAATTCTACAAAGGAACCGAACACTGCGCATTTTTATTTCAATTGTCACTGTTTTCTGAACGTCCTATTAAACGACCACATTGTGTCAAACCTACTTATGTTTGTATTTATGTGTTTTACTCTCTATGTAACATGAATACAGCAGAAACATTTCTTCACCTTGTTAATTACCTAGGAACATGCAAAGAGATGAAAGAAATGTAATTAAAGTTACTAGTGTTGACAGCTGAAGAACTTGTTTCAAGCTCATTTCGTCAATTCAAGCCTTCACTCAAAACAATATGAGTTGACAGCTTACTTTATTTTAATCCCCAAAAATATTTCAGACGTGCATTTCAAATCCGCTTTCGCATTAATATAGAATCTCTAGCTTCTCATGGATTACATTTTGATACAAGTGATAAAAATCACTTAACTAAGTTAACAGTTCTAGTGTCCCACTATTAAATCCAACTTCACAACCGACATGTATCGGTGACATTTTAATCTATCAAAACAAAATATGTTACAGCAAAAGTGCGATAAAACCCCAAAGTGAGCTCTCTTTGACACCGTCCATAACAGAACAAAAGTACTTTGCTTGCCTTGTTTTTAGCATTTTATGGTGTCATTCTTGTAATCTATTACAGTAAAGACGATAGAAAGTGCCATCGATGTCCTTTTTACAATAACATCAAAAAACGTTGAGCGAAATCGACTTTTGCTTGAGAAAAGTGACTGCAACAGACTGATTAAGCATAGTATTTTAGCCATGAATCAACTCAGGTGATCAACTGCAATTATCTAGTGATGTTAAGAATGGTTTCATTCTTGACTTCGATCACTTACAAATATTTCAAACAACAAATCTTGACTACAAGTCGTGGGTGGTATTATTTTTTAGATCACTGTTAATGATAACATCTGATTCAGGGTTTCTGGAAAACATTTTTCACCCATAAACATTGAACAAAGGACAAAGTTTTTACTGCAATAGCCTTGAAAGTATGTGATTTTTTAACTAACAAGGAGAATTGCTTTTGAGGGATGACATATTGCTGGCATTTCCAATGCAGCAGCTGTTAATAGTCGTGTTTACGTTTGGCAATGAGTTATTGATTACTCTTTGCGAGTTTCAAATAATGTCAACAAGCGAAGCTGAGGATATACAGTACAGCTCACATATATCCGAACTTCGCATACGCGTATCATACAAACGTATTTTCCGTATATGCTTATGTCAATACGCGCACAATGCGCGTATATACGCGGAGATATGCGCATATATGCCTCTTAAGGCTGGTTTCCATGATCGCAGACGATCGCAGATCGCGGAAAGTTCTGCGATCGTCTGCGATCATATGGAAACACACTTCTGCGATCCTGCGATCGTGATCGCAGACGATCGCAGAAGATAGAGCCATGTTCTATCTTCTGCGATCGTCTGCGATTGTCTGCGATCGTTTGCGATCCTGCGATCATATGGAAACCAAAGTTCTGCGATCTGCGATCGAAAGGTATCCCATAATATTTTGTTTATAGCAACACTCATTTGTTTTAAACATGGTAACGTTTCTAACGAGGAATTCATGGAAGAAGTTGCGCGGTATGAGTGCGTTTACAACCGTAATAATAAGGATTTCAAAGACAAAAACAAAAAGGCTAACAGGTGGGAAAAAATCGGCGAGAATTTTAATTTATCGGCGGCGGAGGCAGAGGTCAAATTCCGCAACATAAGAACCGCGTATGGTTGTAAGAATATTTTCCGAATCCAAAACCGATGTTTCCTTCGGTTTTGGAGCTGAAGTTGTCGACGCTTTAAAGTGCTACTGAACCCAAAAAGAATCTGGTGAAAAATAACAATAAATTTTTTGTTCAATATGTACTTGATCAGCTAAATACGTTTTGACGCCGCAAAAACCATTTTATCGGTATTTTTTTCGAACGCGAACATGACCAAATTGCTGCCGAAAGTGCGACAAGCCGATCCTTAATTAAATATGCATATGACGTCACATGGTTGACACATCGAGCGCGGGGAAATTTCTGTTCTCACGGGTTTTCAGTCAAATAACTGGAATTGCGAAGCATGGAGGTAAGACTTGTGCGGCCGGCGCCCCGGGACAAATTAGCTGTACAAACAACTCTTTTAGTGCCGGGGTTTCTATGCATATTTTCCCCAAAAACTAGAAAGTAAGAGCTTAATGGGTGAAATTTGTAGGGACTCACAGGCCGGATTTTGAGCCCACTGATTACAGCCATCTATGCTCTTTGCACTTCCACGAGAGTTGCTATACACGCTTAAGTTTAAGCAGTCTGATGCCTGCTGATGCAAGCGAAGAAAGTGGCGATAACTCGGGGGAATTAAGCAGCAAGGGGCCAAAGGAAAAACGAATTTTAATAAGAGGATCAGTTCTGACGATTCTTTGCGGGAAATAAAGTGCCAGAGAAAGGGGAACCGAGTGATCGAGATCGGAGGAGATCGAAAGCGGTAAGTGCAGGTCAAATCCAGTCATTTGTTTGTCTTCAGTTCTCACAACTACCCATCATCTTCACTAGCTTCATCCCTATTTCAAGCTAGAAAAACAACGAAAATATCGAAATATTCGACGAGTTAAAAATATTATCAAGCTTACGATAATAAATAACCTTTAAATTTTTTGAAAGGGTCACGTCTTGTTTAGGTACCGGTACTCATAAATTACGGGTCCGCAAAAAAAGGCCTTTCAGTAATCACACGCACTTTCATTTCATCGCCTGCGCTTGAAAGTCTTTTGAAAAACATTGTTCTGGCGAGAGAATGTCCCCCTAAACTTGGTGTTTTATCACAAACAATTGCAGCATTTGCGATGAGGTTAAAGGGGTTTGACAGGCTAGACAAGACTCCCGCTGTTTCGTGATGTAATAGGTCTTCAGTTGACCTTTAGAGTTTAGCTCTCACAAATATGTCTTTTAGAGATTTTCCTCTCCTGTAGGAGATGAGAGGTGATTCTCTATATATTTCTCTCAGCATTGGTTGGTTTTCGATTAAATGCTACTTGCTTATTAAAATATTTTTAAGGTTAGGCACTGATGGATTGTACTGTGTGACAAAAGGCAGTAATCCGTTTTGCACTTTTTGCGGTTTTTGTTGAAGTGCCGACTTTCTATCTGTAAATTTGACTTCTGCGAGGACTTTGTTTACCAGATTATCTGGATAGCCTCGGACACGCAAGTGTGATCTGAAATTTTTAACGTTTTCTTCAAATGTTGCCTTTGAAGACGGCCGAAGGGCTTCACCTTTGATAAATCCTTTTTTCACGCCTGGAGCGTGACAGGAGGAGAAATGCGTGAATTGAAATGTCTCAGTCGGTTTAAAGTGCGTGCGGATGTCAAAGATTGAATCTTTGTAGAATCTCTCGCCTTTAAAGATGGTAGTGTCTAGGAAGTTTGTTTTCTCTTCTGATATTTCTGATTTTGAGTTAGGCCGTCATCGTCTTCTTCTTCGTCTGGTTCTTCATAGCCCAGACAACCGGCTCGAACCGATATGGCTCTACAAGACCGCCAACCACTCCAAAATCTTCCTCGTTTTCGCTCTCTACTTCCCCAGAAACACTCTTGGAGCTTATGTTAGAATCTGAATCTTCGGAACTAGACATTTTCCAATGTAGAATGAAGTAAACAGTTCACGTTTACAGTAATCTCGACAGAGACGCTGTGAGCTTCAGTCACTTTCCCCAGTGTTGTCAACCTTGTGACGTCATGAGTGTGGTCATCCGCTGAGAAGTTCGCAGGCTCTATATTTCTGATTTTGTCCCACTTTTCCACCCTACTTTACACCTCGATAACAGTAACTTCTTGAGGGTAAAAGAGCATTTTTATTTTCAAGTAGTGTTCTTCTAAGATTGAAAAAATATTTTAAGTAATAAAAAGCCACTTTGAATTTTCGTTTCAGTAGCACTTTAAGACTAAAAGAAGAAATAAATTTGCTTGCTGCAAAATTTCCTCCCCGATGTCCGCCATGTTGTTTGCTTTGATTTTCACGTGAGCACAGAGTGCATGTACAGTCGACATTTCCGCTGAACGAAATGAAAGGCTACAGTCGGCTCTGTGATCGTTTGTTATCGTCTGCGATTATATGGAAACAGATCTCTTTGCGATCGTCTGTGATCTGCGATCTGCGATCCGTGATCGTCTGCGATCGTCTGCGATCATATGGAAACCAGCCTTTAGTTATGCATTCCCATAAGTTTCTTTATGTGAAGCATTGTCAGTCAAACAAAGGACATTATATTTCTGGAAATGAAAAAGGTTCAAGGCAAAATTTACATATTGTTAAAGACGTCCTGCTGATCAATGAAAGCTATCATATTTCTAGTTTTCGATCACTTCGCAAATTCACCGACGAACTACCGTCTATTAACACTTAATGATCTTAAGCTACCAAACATGAGAAGAAAATTGAAACAGTCGCTTGAACACCCAATTTTAACACGTGAACTTTATGTTTTCACAAATAAATATCTGTGTTTCGGCACGTGTCGGCAAGTCGTTCGCGAAATGTTTATTGTCTGAACTAAGCGTTCTGAAGATCCTGGTCGAAAAAATTATATCTCCAGTTATATTTGACACAGATCATTCTTTCAAACGGTAAAATACTCTTTCCTTGACGAAAAAATTGTTTATCAAAGTTTCGATGGTGCACCGTTCATGTTTAGTTATTTTTTCTTCAAGGAAAAGTTCTGCTTCGGCACGCGTCAACAAGTCGTTTGCGAAGTGTTTATTGTTGAATCGAATCGACTTTTTAATTGCATCGAAACGACTTCAGTTTGTATCGAATCGACTTGTCTCGAAACGACTTTGTATCGAAACGACCGAACTCCGTTTATTCTCTGAAGATCCTTGTTGAAAAAATGATATGTCCGGTTTTATTTGGCACAAATCGTTCATTCAAACCGGGTAAAATGCTCTTCCTTTAACCAAAGGATTGTCTATCAAGGTTTCTATGGCACGCTGCGCAAGTTTAGTTATTTTTTCTTCAAGGAAAAGTTCTGTGTTTTCGGAGGCGATGTCAGCTCGTTTGCGAGATGTTTATTGTCTGAAGCGTTCCGAAGACCTTGTTATATTTATTGACACAAACCATCCATTCAAATGGTAAAATATTCTTTGCCTGACAAAAGAATTGTTTACCGAAGTTTCTGGGGTGCGCCGCTCACATTTAATTATTTTTTTCCTCAAGGAAAAGTTGTGTGTTTGCTTGTGTATGCAAAGTGTTTATGGTCTGAAGCGTTCCGCGAGTTCTTCTTGATACAAACAGCTCATTTACTCACTCTTTATGCAAAGAATGATGTTTATCAAAGTTCCAATGGCGTGCCGCCCACATTTAGTCATTCTTTCTTCAAGAAAAAGTTCTGTGTTTTGCCGCACATGCATCGCTCAAAATGGAATGAAACATAATAACTCAAAGTCCTAAATTATTTTATTTAACTTACAATGTTATTTGCTTACAATATAAAAGTCCTAAATCATTTTATTGAACTTACAATGTTATTAACTTAGAAAAAAAAAATGCACCTATTGACAAATTTATTTCAATGAAAGGAGCCTGCATTACATTTGCATTAATCTAATGTTTAACGGTGACTGCTGGTTACGATCCGGGACCACTTTCCTATTACGTAAATAGGCATCGATTGCTTTTCGGCAATCGCACCATTGAAGTTCCTGCTGTGATAAGGAGGCCGGGAAAAACCTAAAAACAATGCCCTTAATCTTAGTAATTTTCTCAGTATTTAGGGGCAGCTTGCCCCCAACTCCCCTAACATTGTGCCCTGCAAGTTCACTTGACGTGAACAGATGCCGTAGCAGCTGAACAGCAAAGTTCCTTTCTGAAGTTGCCTGCGACCGTAATTGAAATATGGTGTCGTTGTTAGGAGACTGAGACGGAGATGCAGTTGGAGAATCAGGATCTGGGAGAGACAGCGTTGGTGCTGGTGGAACTGGAGGAACTGGAGTAACTGGTACGGAGGAAATAAATGTAGGCAGCACTGGCACGTTTGGCGGTTCGGGGGACCCAGAAAGAATTGCAATTAGCGCGTCAAGGCGTTCTTGAGTCTGCAGCTGCTGTTTGGCAAGCTGTTTCTGGCGCTCACAGATTTCTTTTAAATAACCAAGGACTTCTGGCTGGTTGTTCGGTAACGCGGCGAACAAACTTCGTTTGACCGGTCTAACTGGAGACACTCGCTGCAAAGGGCTTTATGCCACTGTCGCAATCCGTGGAGACAGTCTAGTTATGGGCTGCGGAGATGCTGTCGGCATCTGTGCTGGTGAATCTGGTACGACAGCTATCAGTTGGTGTGGATTCGCTTGCGGTGGCTTGTACAGGGAAACAACAGTGGCCTGTAAATTGGAGAGAAGCAAATTTTAGAATAAAAGAGTAATGAATGCAACTTTTGTTTTTATTGCATTCAGCCATGAGTTTTCCGATTTTTCTCTGAATATGGTTCGAGGAATAACTCGGCGTTGTTCAATTTGCCCTTTTTTAATATCAAAAGTGTCATACCAGTTCTGGCTCCTTCTTCTTTTTATGTGTGGTAGCTGTATCGCCACCTCCCGCTGCGTTGTGGCGCTGGTTGTGGCTGTGGCGCTGGCGCTAGATCTGGCTCTGGAATCTCTGGGTCCTCCAAGACTGGGAACAGATGAGCATTTGTGGGGTCCTTCAAGAATTCCTGCTCCAGGTCATAAAGCTTCGACCGATCATCTGGCAATCAAACGAAATCGTAGTTAGTAAAAACATAAAATGAAAAGCCTATGGTCAAAACCCGACATAGTAAATCAAACCAAATCGAACTCACCGAAAAGAAAAAAAATCAATTGAACCCAAACAAACCTTCGATTTTCAAAACGCAATCCATCTAATTGTGTTCGAGTGAGTATGGTTTCTGAACTCAATCAGACACAATCTAGTAGATTGGGTTTGATTAAGTTCGATGGTTTGGAAATCGAACTCACACAAAGTTCGGTGTTCAATTTGATTCGATTGCCGAATTCAATCAAACCCAATCCATGGATTGAGTTCGATTGAGTTTGATTCTCGAACGTTCGATTTACTATGAAGGGTCAAAAGTATAGACAAACATACTCTGTACATACCATTTACTCCAATAATATCAGCTTCCAGCACGTCAGGTCCATACTTTAGCATAACCTTGCTTCCCTTACTGACGTTATCTCCGCTTATTACTTTAACGATTTTGCTGAGTGGAACAACACTTAACGTCCAGTCGCAATCAAAATAAAACAGTCCATACTTTGGAACCTTAAGAGCTGCGTGCAAAGACATGTTGACTAGTTACTGCTAAGATCAGTTCTAGAGTTGTGTAGAACTACGATGTAAATAGCTTTTTATATCCTCCCCCGGATCAGATTCCAAAAGTAGCAGCCAATAACATCTTTTCCTTGAATGCCTTTTGAAATCGTTAGCACCAATCACTTCAATTAGTTTGTTGTCGTCTTTAAGTTAATTTGCATAACAATAGAGGAAAGATAATGCTCCAGGATCAAACAGTCATTCTTGCATTTGCAGTCATGGGAAAAACACCAGAACACGTGAAGATAAGAATTGTATCGCTTTCTTCGAAATCCAAAAGTATAAATGCCACTGTTCGACAACTTCAAGATGAAGGCATAAAAATAAGACGTCAAACCGTAGCCAGAATTGTAAAGAGGTACAACGAGGACGGATCCCTAGCAGACAAGCAGGCTTCGGGCCATAAACCAATCTTGACATTGGAACAGATGACTTTCATCGATGAAAAGATGGGGGTAAACGACGAATTGACCGCAGTTGGTAAGAACTCAATTGAAATTATTACCGTGGTCATAGAAACAATTTATTCTAATCGATTTCAATTTACAATTTCAGGACTCCAGAAACTCCTGTATAGCGAGCTTGGTGTTCGCTTATCCACAGCTACGATCAAACGAGCAAGGAAAAAACTAGGATGGATAAAATGTGGGCCCCGGTATTGCCAAATTGTTCGGGAAGCAAATCGCGTCGCCCGCCTTGCGTTTGCGCAGGAATGTTTGGACAACAACGAAGATTTCAACAATGTCATCTTCACTGATGAAAGCACTATCTGGTTAGAGCGCCATGGAAAAGTATGTTTCAGAAAAGAGGGAACACCTGGCAAACTTAAGCCTCGCGGTAAACATCCTTTCAAGGTGAATATTTGGGTGGGCATTTCAAAGCAGAGTGCGACTCCAGTCCTCATCTTTGCTGGAATCATGAAAAAAGAGTTCTACGTTGGAGAGATACTGGAAAAAGTGCTGTTGCCTTTTACACAGAGTACATTCCCAGAAGGTGACTATCGGTTCCAGCAGGACAACGATCCGAAACATAAAAGTTTATTACTCTTTCCTTTCTTCCTAGTGATACAACAGCACAGTTTCTTTAGAAACTAAGCCTTTCATTCTATTCCAGTATAAAATTAAGACTCTACCAAAGACGACGGCTCTTAATTGTTCAAAACATTTCCTTTTATTGTAGGTAAACTGGCAATGGATTTCGTGAGAGACAAAGGGATAAACTACTGGCCAACACCTGCTGAAAGTCCCGACCTCAACCCTATCGAGAATCTATGGCATGAGTTAAAACATTTCCTGCGTGTCCTCGTAAAACCCACAAACAAGGAGGAGCTGATTCAGGGGATCCACCGGTTCTGGGACACTGTTACTCCAGAGAAGTGCCAGCGATACATCGGCCACCTCAACAAAGTGCTCCCAGCTGTGGTTGAGCGCGAGGGGAGAGCTTCAGGCTACTGAAACTACCCCAACCCAAACAAACGGCTCCTTTAGGAGCCATCAAATATAATAAAAGTCATGACCACCGGCAAAACGATAATGAGATTTTTAACCCCTCAGTTAGACTCAAAATTCGGAACGCGTCGGCAAGTTGCTTAGCATTCAACATATCTCCGCTTTTATTTGGCATAAATCACTCATTCCAATGGTCAATTACGCCTTCTTTTATTAAAGGATTGTTTATCAAAAAGTTGCTGTAGCGCGCTACTCAAGTTAATTTCTTCAAGTTAATATGTGTTTCGGCTCGCGTCGGCGGTTGTTTGCAAAGTATTCTTTTTTTACTTTTAACGAATCGAGTGGTTTGTGTTCGGCACACGACGGTTTACTGACTTCATTCGTTTCTACTCTCTCTCGTCAAAAAAATGATATCTCCAGTTTTGCTCGGCACAAATCGTTCATTTAAATGGTGAAATAATCCTACTTTAGTCAAAGAATTGTTTATCAAAGTATCTATGGCGCGCTGCTAACGTTTAGTTATTTTTTTCATCAAGGAAAAGTTCTGTCTGTCGGCACGTGTCGGCTGAAGTCGATTGTGAGATGTTCATTGTCTCAAGCGTTCTGAAGACCTTGCCGAAAGAATGATATCTCCGGTTATGTTTGACACAAATCGTTTATTAAAACGGTCAAATGCTCTTTCCCTGGCCAAAGGATTGTTTATCAAAGTTTCTATGGCGCGCTGCTCTCAAGGAAAAGTTTTGTGTTAAGCCATGCGTCGGCAAGTTTCTTGTGAGATGTTTATTGTTTGAAGCGTTCCTAAGACCTTGTTAAAAAATGGTATCTCCGGCTATATTTGACTCAAACCGTTCATTCAAACGGTAAAATACTCTTCCCCTGATGATAGAATTGTTTATCAAAGTTTCTTTGGCACGCTGCTCACGTTTAGTAACTATTTTCTTCAAGGAAAAGTTCTGTGTTTAGCCACGTATCGGCAAGTCGCTTGCGAGATGTTTCTTGTTTGAAGCATTCCGAAGACCTTGTCCAAAAAATGATATTTCCGGTTATATTTGACACAAACTGTTCATTCAAACAGTAAAATGCTTTATCTTTCACCAAATAATTGTTTATCAAAGTTTCACTGGTGCGTCGCTCACATTTAGTTGTTTTTCTTCCAGGAAAAGTTCTTTGATTCGGCATACAACGGCGAGTCGGTTGCGAGATGTTTGAAGCGTTCCGAAGAAAATGATATCTCTGGTTATATTTGACTCGAACCGTTCATTCAAATGGTAAAATACTTTTTCCCCGATGAAAGAATTGTTTATTGCAGTTCCTACAGGTTGTATCGTGTGCCGCTCACATTTTGTTATTTTACTTCGCGTCAAAGAAAAGTTATCTTTCGGTTGTGTTTGCTGCATGAAGATGGGATTGTTAAAGTGTGAATCCCTGGTTCTACTCGACCAAAAAAAAAACAACGGTAAATGTTTGATTTAACGGCAAAATACTCTCTCTTTTCAATTCAGTCAGTTAATTTTCTGTCGAGTGAAATGTTAGTTTCAGCTAACATTTTGCTAAGAAGACTAGTCTGAAGGCATACGCGCGTACACTGTATTACACGTATTCAAAATAAACAAAACTATTTCTTGCTCTGTGGCAAGCTGTCAAGCCATTGAAAACAACAATGACCTGTTAAGAAATGAAGAAACAATACGTTAGCTCATACATACTAATCAGGCATACGCGTGTGCGTATATACATGCATGTGTGTATATGCATACCCATATGTTCATAGATGAATACGCATATGCACATATTGGGCTGACGCAAATTATTATATGAATATTTTGGTTCAGATATATGTGAGCTGTACTGTAAACCATCTGGACTCGCTTGGCTTTTCTTCAACCAATTCTTTGCCCAAAAAATGAGCGACAGCAGGGAAAATGAAGAGTTTTAGGATCCAAAATGAAATATTGGATAGAAAATATGCATTTGGAAAAAAGATGAGCATTTTTTAGTCCAGACAGCAGGAAAACAAAGAACAATGTCGGTGAATGTTTCTTCAGCGTTCCTTGTAGAAATTGGAAAACTAAGACAAGTAACAAACATAACTCGTAGCCACAGAGCCAAATCACCACATGTCATATAAAAGACAAAACAGGAGTACTAACCTGCTGACAGTTTAGGTCAGTCAACAATCACTCCGAATGTAGAGCTAAAGCATAAGCCATCATTTCACACAAAAGTATTCATTTGCTAAGCAGATTCAAATCCTTAGTGGGCCTTGAAGTTTTTCATCGTCACTTTGTGTTACTTCCCATGTCTACCAAGGAAGCTTGTTCAATTGAGGATTTTAGCAGCAAAACTGTCCAGTTTAATACAGAGCAAAAGTCAGTAATTGAAGACAGCACCTGCATGATTAAAACCCTGCCAAACGACACGATCTTTTCTCTCACAGATCCGTAAACTATAAAATAGCAAAGCCAGGCAATCCAATTTGCTGCTCTTAACATTCAAACGCTGATTCTCATTGGTTTAAACAAAAAAAAAGAACTGAGAAGTAGTCAAGGTACGGGTGTAGGTGGCGAATATTGTTTACAGGACGAAGATCTGTTGATCCTGGCAAAAAATTAAACCTCGTTTTAGCCTGGCTTGAGCCTGCAATCCAATTGAAAACCAGTACCTGGTCAGCGGTCAGGTAGGTACTTCATATATGATAGTTACTAGTAATAATCAAAGATTAAGGAGATGCGTTCGACCATTTGGGAAAAGGAAATAACATGAACTGGTACTGACATGTTTTTCACAATCACAAAAACATGTCAATAAACTACGGAACTTGTCTGTTGATTCATTCAGCGCAAGACAGTGTTGGTTTCTTGTGGTGAAACGGGTAAACAACAGCAGGCGGAACTTATTCATGTGTCTTTGCAGTCGTACACACTTTGTGAAAGTGTTGATAAATTTCACCCGTAAGGTTTCTTTCTAACTTTATAAACAACACAACTTACCTGAGCAAGAACAGCCGTCCAGCGAAACAAAACAGTTCTCCAGCGAGACAAAACGCAAGGTCCTGCAAGAAACAATGCACATGGTCAATCTCAATGACATCATTTGCCCATCATTTGTTTTCAGAGAGGCCAGATCGGTGTCGATGAATACATAGTCCGAAGATCTTGATTTCGCCTGCACTGTGAACGTGTTCTTTGTCGAACGCAATTATGTACGTACTTCTTTGGCAGTTTAGTGTACCCAGTTGTCTTGTTACTCTGTTAGCCTGATACACCGTGACCTTGTTCCTCTATCACCCTGTTACCTGTTACCCCATTACCCTGTTACCTTGTTACTGTGTTACTGTTACCTTGTTACCCCATTACCTTATTACCCCGTTACCCTGTGACCCATAACCATGTTACCTTGTTTCCCTGTTTTTGCTAGTGAATACCTATTGGTTTAAACATGAACCACGATTAACTATATATTCTGGACTTTTCTTCATTGTCGGCATCATCAGTGACAGAATTTTACAAGCATCTAACAAAAAAAAGTAGAATGTCTTAGCTGCTTTCCTTTGCTTTTCCTGTTCTTGGAAAGTCATGTTCTGTGTTTCACTAAATGTGCCATCTTGGCCGCTATTTGTGCTGTTGTTTTGCTTGCAATTAACAGAGACAACTCTTTCGTCTCGTTTGATTCTGCTACAAAATTTTACAAGGACGCAAAGTTTATGGAATCATTTGGAACGCCATTAACTACGAGAACCTTGTGGCAAACTATTAGACACAAGGTTTCCAAGATCCTCAAGGTCCTGACTTCAATGGAGCACTTTCAGCACTCAGAAACCTCTTTCCAAATTTTCTGCTGAACGACGAGACTGGAAAATATTGGAGCAGTTGCAGCACCTACGCATATTTGTACAGCCCTCTCATCTAGCAACACATGGACAGTTTGTTTTTCTTTCACCGTCCCTGCAAGATAACTGATTAGCTCTTTTGTTGTATTTTAGTGTGTTGCCTCATGTACACCTTTTATTTCGTATTTTACTAGATGGCTTCTGTGACTCTTTTGCTGTGTTGATATTTTCATTCTTACAATTATAACAGCGACATTTCCAGGAACAAAACTGACTTTGCCTGTTGCACGGGCATTTAGAAGAAGTGCACGATATTTCGAAAGGATCTTTGATATTCTTTCTGCAGGTACACCATGTTCCCATGAATTCATTTGGTGTGGATTCAGGTACAACTGATAATTCTACAAAGAAATGAGCGAAACTAGTGTTAAGCATGGTTCATACAGAAAATTGATACCTTTTTTCAAGGACTTTTCAAGGACCAAATTTATTTTTTAAGGACCCTTCGTGGAATGTCATGTTACCAGTGTAACAAAATGAATCATTCTGTACCAATCAAATTAGCAGTTTTTCAATTCCTGAAGCTTCTCTTTCAACTTATTATCCAGGGTCTTAAGTTCCTTTGCCTTTTCTTTTGAAGTTCTCCTAAGGGAGTTGGACTGTCTGACAAAAGATATGTTCCCCATTAATTCAGCCTTCTCAGCCAAATTGTCTGCTGACTTAATCAACCCATCTATGTCCACACTCATTCTTCTTTTTTTTCTCCTTCAGTTCCTCAATTTCTGTTGACATACTTCCTTTTCCGACTTCCTTCCTTACATTTCTTGTTCTGTCTTTGTTGTTCAAGGTACCTTTCATAACATTTGCTGCAGAACTGGAGGCAAGCAATGGCTGGGCAATCGATACATTCAAAATGCCACCAACAGCATTAACATGATCACACACAAGGCGCTAAGCTAAAAGCAATTGATTTCCCAGATTCTCAACTTCAGGCTCTTTATTCACTGAGAAACCTCTTTCGATTAAAGGTTGATCAAGCGACAGGACTAAGAGGAGTTGTTCAACTTTAAACAACTTCTGGTAAGGATCTGTATTCATGTAAGTGCTGAACAGCTCATCTAATCTGTCAGTAATGAAGTGGAAGTTTGAAAACTTCTCAGATCCAAAGGCTGGTATATTGTCCAGAAAACTGGTGTACTCCTGGATGATGGCATTACAGTTACTTTCTTTGATCCTTCTGACAATCACAAGCTGGGTTACAACCTTTTTAAACCTGGATATGTGGTGGTCTACATGAGACACCATTTACCTGGGATTCAATGCACTTAGACTTCTCACTAAGGAATACGAGTTACCCTAAAATTAAATTAATTTGCTTTTTATGCATTTTTTAATTTTCTTTTATTTCATTCTTCATTTTCGATTTTTTCAGGTACGCACGTGTGTACCATTTGTTCAGGTATCTATTATTATCTTTATCTTTATTGAAAAGTCCAAGTTATACAGAGAAAAGGCCTTTGTAGCCCACAGTTAGCAGAGCTTAAAATTTTGTTCCTGTAAAGCTTGTATGTAGCTGTGCCAACTGGGTAAAAGAGATCGTTGTTAATTTTTTTTATTTACGTAAACCTCTAGATATCAACGGTTTAGATAGTCGTTTGGCCTTGCGTTTTGATACAGTTTTGAGTGGAGCATGTTTATTAACAAGTTCATTCAATTTATTGTAAAACGAAGAAAAGCATTTGTCAACTGAGCCATTAGAGATCAAACTGGCCCAGTCAGTTTAAGAAATATCACTAATAAAGTTTTCTTCCGAAAATCTCGAATAGTCACGGTTTTTAGAGATGGAGAATAAATGATGCAGAATTGAGAATAGTGGTCGCTTATATCTGAGACAATGTTGCCACTGGAGAGTTTGCTGTCAATTCTGTTGACAAGGATATTGTCAATAAGTGTGGCAGAATTATTGTGAACTTTTGTAGGCTTGACAATCACTGGGGAAAAGGAGTAACTTAGCATGGACAACAGAAAACTATGAGAAAAATCACAGGTTTCAGATTTGAGGAGATCAATGTTGAAATCGCCCATAACATATATCGCTTTGTTAGTAGAACTTTCTAGTGTCATATCAAAATACGTTTGAAATTGTTCCAGAGAATTATGTTGCCGATGAATTACACCACAAATAATGTTTTTGCCTTTCAAAGATTCAAGTTCAATCCATAAAGCCTGGAAAGCCTCATTAGGGGTTCTCTTAAGGACCATGTAATTTAAACTGGTATTAATGTACATACCGACCCCTCCACAAGAAAGAGGAGTTGGTACCTGTTCAAATTGATTCTATTCCGGTCGAGTTTGTAATTTTAGTTTCAGTTATTCCGATTACGCTAAAGCGGTAGTCTAGCTCATCCAGCAAATGCACTTGCAGATTTTCAAAGTTACGGCGGAGACTTCACACATTATTATGTAGCATTGAGAAAGATGTTTCGTTTTCGGCTCACATTAGATTGTTTCTAAACTTGCAAAAACTATGATGTGAAAAGTATTGGCTTCGGATTTGTTGATTATTTAAGTTGCTATCAGGATTGACACTGCTTTGAATGTTCAAGCTATTATTAAACTGGCCATGTGTTCAGATGATGTCAACATTTGAGTATGGAAGGTTTTTGAATAAAGATTTGTTTGCTTGGCAAACATTTCTGTCACCTAAGACTACCATTGAGAGTTGTTATCAAAGATGAATACTTAGCTTTGGTCTCCATTTCCCAGGTTGAGCAAGTCGCTAATACCCTTGATCTTGATAGCTCGAGACGTAGCATCTTTCCACAGGTAAACAAAGGAACCCTTTGACCAACAGTACCGGTAATGGTGCTGTTCTTTAAACTTCTTCGCCTCGAACAGGACTGTTTGCATTTGCGGTGACAAATGATCAAAAATTCTAATCGCACTTAACGAAGCATCCTCAGGTAGTCCAACAGAGGCTGGGTTCAATTTGCAAGCATCTTTCTTTGGCTAGGTGCCAGAGAAATCTGCAGACTATTGGCTTTGGCTTACCATTGTTATTCCTGCTGGGAACACGATGGGCAGTGTCAATGTCATACATCCATACAACAGCTCCCGTTTCTTTACAAATGTTTAGGCAAAGCTTGCTTATCGAGGTTGTGGATTCGTCTTGCAGCCTCCCAGGCACTCCCACAATTTTTACATTATACTGGAAGCTGTATTCTTGTATTTCATCAATAGCATTTCCAATGGTATCGACCTTGGTTTCAATTCTGCACGTTTGGTGCTTAGTCGTTGTAGTTCATCTTTAGCCATGCCTCTAAAGAGATAGAGGTCGTTGTATCTAAAAATTCTACACAGTGGGAACCATATTCGGTGAGCAGAACTGTACCGCTGTCACTATGTTGTTGTATCAACTCCTTCAGTTTAGCTATCTCATCTGACATTGAGGATAGTTGCGCTTTAAGTGCATTATTCTTCCTCTTCAAAACCGTAACTGACTCAGGCATTGTATAATGGTTATACAAGAAAACAAAAGAAAACACACACAACAAAGATAACAAACATGTAAAAATACAAAGAAATTAAAGAAGATAAAGAAAGTTAGCAGAGCTCAGAAATCTGCAGCCATCTTGGCCAAAATCCTGCTGACCGAACGAGGCAGGAAATTAGGCCAAAAGCTTCTGTAGCAGTTCTATTAGAAAGGTCTTGCACTGCAACCTGAATTCCAAAACTTGCTTTTCACTTACGAAACCAATATCAATCTTATTGTAGTTCACATGGATGCTTTTGTCAGTGACATCAAGTTTGACAAGCCTGTCAGCAGTTGAGGCTTCTGACAAAACTTCTTTCCTTACGAACCTCTGCATTAATGACCTGATAATGTTACAAAGTTCACTAGAAAGAAAGGGTGTTAGTGGCTTGTCACTTTGAAAGGTAGCCAAACATGGTTGAATTTGCCCTGCTACACATTTGAAAAATTGTAATTTAGCTCTGATTAGTTTGTCATTGGAAGTCTCACCAACTGTTTCATGTGATTTGTTTCCTGGTTTGCTGATGAAGAGCCTTCCAGGCACAGAGCTGTGAATAAATCAGCATAACATTATAATAGGGCTCATTGGGTCAAAAGCCTCTTCTTCGTTTTTTTGCCCAGATGCCAACAATGCTTCCAATGGTTTAAAGAGGCTCGAGATAGTTTTATGGTGAAAGTAGTACAGGCGATTCCATTAACTAGCCAAATAAATGGACTGAGATGACTCCAAGACTACAAGATGTCGACTTCACTATCGCGAATATAAACTGAGACTATTAGACAAGAGAACACCTCTTGCATTAGGTAGATCTCGAAACACATTTATGCAAACATGATCATCGCCCGCTTGATTTTGCTTACTCTTCTTATCCATAATAAAATGGTTGAATGGGGAAATATCTCCTATTAACAAACAGCTCTACCGGTTGTTCCAAGAGTGTCCTTAGAAAAGAATTTGTAAAACTTGTCTTGAGAAAATGAGCCACCTTAGTATCGGGAGTCTCGCCTGGTAAGTGGTTTACTCCATGAACTCAGTTGGCAAGTTTGTAGCAGGTAGCACAATAATAATAACTGTTATCGTACAAACTCAAACGTGAATAATTTTTTGCTTTTAGTAGCATCATAGTGACTTGGTCCTCAATAGTTGTAAGCCAGATAAATGGGTGTAATAGCGACAAAAACTTTTGGCAGGAATGGAATAGAAAAAACAGTTGGCAAAGCTGTTATGAGGACAATTGGAATATGGAGGATGTTTGCAGAGACCTTTGCACAGAGATCACCAATTTTAAAACATTCTATTTTCATGATAGCAGAGGTGCTAGATGTCCATTCTTTGTAGTCATTAATGTTTTTATTAGGTTCTTTAATGAAAAGTAACCTTAAGTTTTTGGCGTCAAGTCCATCAGATTTTCCGAGACCCACTGATAAAATATGCTGTCAATTAGTTTGTCCGAATTAACCTTGCAGTTGCTATCTTTGGGAATCTGATCCAGTTGAAGATGAAAACCCGAGAGATTTCTGATAAAAATAATCATGGTGCTGTGCTGTCAAATCGAACTCCATTGTGTTTAATTCTGATTCCTGTCTACAGAGCTCAACCATCATTAGTTTCACTGGCCATAGCAAAGCAATCAGATCAAGGACTGTCCTCTTCAGCGTTATTGAGACATGTTCAAGTATCTGACTTAACTGCCCAGTTACTGTAGCAGCTACTGAGCTGGCTGAGTACTCCATTCGTATTTTCCTTTGTAAAGCCACAACCACAAACATTTTCAAAATGGTGCCATGAGTGCGGAAACCGTTGATGAGCACTTCTCGATTATTATTGCCAGATGCATATAGTTTTCATCGAGTTCGGAATTTGCTTAATGATTACACTACTGCCAATTCCTGTCGGCATTTTCATCGAAGGTGTTTTATATCGAATTCCTCTCAGAATGTTTCTAAGGCGGAAAAACACTATTCTTTTTTTAATTCAGTCCAACACCTGCATGTGGTGAGAGACTTTTTACACCAGAATTCACACTTCTAGATGGCCAACAACCCAGGATATGACTCAAATTAGCGTTTTGTTTAGTGGCCAATCAGCACATCCAAAGTCTACATTGTCGATTCGGAGCAAGAGAGCACACACTTAGAAGAACACACTGGGTTTATTACGATCAACTGAGAGTGAAAAGCCAGCGCCCTTGTGACAACATGGCTACCTAATTTATACCAATTAAGAACAATACGTGATACATAACAAACATTCCTACATGAGGTTCACGCATATTCTACATCCCCCTTTGTGAAACAAATTGATCCAGACTGTAATGAAACTAATTATACATATGCATGTTCATCAATCCTAACAGTCAATATCTAATCAAATCCGAGAATAGAACTTAAGCGAGTTTCTCCAATCAAGTAACAAAATCTTGATATCTGGTATTTGGTTTCGAGATCCGTCCAGACCTAGTGATGACAAGTGTTCTTTGAGCATTGACGCGCGAGGGGCAACTGGAACCAGACACATTTGTCGTAGACGGTTTTGATGGAGATTTAAGTGGGGTCTCGGGTCTGACAGGGGTCGTCAGAGGAGAATGCCCAAGGACTGGAGACTTGGCTGGTGTCACAGGTGGAGACTCAACAGAGGAGAAAGGAGAAGCGATCTGGCTGGCTGCAGCAGGAAAAGCAGGAACATTCCCATTGGTTTCTCCAGGAGGAGCAGGAGCACTTTCTGGAACAGCCAAGAGATGTCTGCGATTTCTTCGGTACTCTCTCTCTCCAACGTTAACGATGTAGGACCGCGGGTCTGCAGTAGGTTGTTTCACAATACCAACTTTGTCATAACCTTTGTTAGTCTGAAGTCTCACAACCTGCTGAGGATTGAGAGGTGGAAGAGGTTTGGCACCACGATCGTAAAAGGCCTTTTGCTGCATACGCTTAGATTTGAGGTGCGAGGAAACATGTTTGTTGTTGAGGGCCCTGGGAGCAAGGAGCTTCTTAGCAACTGGAAGAAGGCACCTGGTGCGGCGGGACATCAAACGCTGCACAGGGGAACCAAGAACTTGATCTCGTGGGACATTCCTGAGATTAAGAAGGCCAAGCAGAGGATCTGAACCATCCTTCTTGCATTTGTCAAGCAGGTTCTTGGCTTGCTTCACTGCATTCTCAACCAGGCCATTGGACTGTGGGAAGTGGGGGCTACTGGTCACATGATGAAAATTCCATTCTTCGGCAAAGCTTCTAAATTCTCTACTAGAAAATTGGGGGCCATTGTCGGTCAGCAACCTGCATGGAATTCCATGAACAGAGAAATGGCGCTTCATCTTCTGAATCACGGTTTTGGCAGATAAATCACGGAGAGAATTCATCTCGAACCAGCCGGAATATGAGTCAACCAGAATTAAGTATTGCGCTGATTGCCAATCAAACATGTCTGCACTAACAAGGGACCACGGAAGCTCCGGAACTGGGTGGATGAGAAGCGGTTCTTTCTGCTGGTGTGGCTTTGCACTGTTGCAAGGCTGACACGAGGCTATCGTAGAATCAATTTCCAGCATCATGGAGGGCCAGTACACAATATCCTTTGCTCTTCTCTTGGTAGCTTCTGTCCCTGGATGCCCTTTATGAAGAAGCTGGATGTATTCTTTGCGCAAGGAATATGGAATCACAACTCTGAGGCCTTTCAGAATCACACCATTGTCAACAACCAGCTCATCTCTTATAGGGAAATAGGCTTTAACATCTGGGGGTACACTCTTGAGCTTTGACGGCCAGCCATTTGCAATGAAATGAGCCACTTTCTGCATAACAGGATCTTCAAGGGTACGACTCTGGAGCTCGGCCATGCGCAAGGGAGAGATCGACGAGAAAGATAGAACATCAAGCTGATCCTCATCCTCTACACCAGGTTCTTCAGTAGTATAAGCTCTTGACAATGCATCCGCTACGTGAAGCTCAGTACCTCTTTTGTAAATGAACTTCAAATTGTACCTCTGAAGCTGTAACAGCATACGTTGCAGACGGGCAGGTGCAGTGTGAAGAGGCTTGTTGACAATTGCGGTAATAGGCTTGTGGTCAGTTTCAATGATGGCTTCTCGACCATAAATGAAATCATGGAATTTCTTGCATGCAAATGTCGCAGCAAGCAGTTCTTTCTCAATCTGCGCGTATCGAGATTCGGCTTCCGTGAGAGCACGCGAGGCATAGGCCACAGGGTTCCCATCCTGGAGGCATACAGCACCAAGACCACTCTTAGAGGCATCGACAGACAGCGTAACAGGCTTTAAGTGGTTGAAGAATCTAAGGACTGGTGCTTGCGAGATGTCCGATTTCAGAGCTTCAAAAGCTTGTTGCTGAGGTTCCTCCCAAGTCCAGTGTATGTCATTCCGAAGCAATTGGCGTAGTGGGGCAGTCTTATCACTAAGATTGCTGATGAACTTGTGGAGATAGTTGATCATGCCAAGAAATCGGCGTAGTGCCTCAGGGCTGTCAGGAGGTGGCATTTCCTTTATGGCTTTGACCTTAGCTTCGTCAGGTTTGAGACCTTCTTTGGTGAAAAGGTGCCCAACATAAGGTACTTGATCGAGGCGGAACTTGCATTTCTTCGGAGTTAGCTTCAAATTGACTTCACGCGCTCTCTGTAGAACTTTCCTAAGATTAGCATCATGTTCCACAGTTCCTTCTCCCCATACCAACAAGTCATCCACAACAATAGCACAGGGATACCCAGCAAACAGCTCTTCCATTGCGCGCTGGAAAACTTCCGATGCAGAGGTAATACCAAACGGCATGCGAAGGAATCTGTACCGCCCGAACGGTGTGCTGAAGGTTGTGAGGAGCGAAGACTCGTAGTCTAAATTAATTTGCCAGAAACCACTCCTTGCATCAAGAGTTGAGAATACTGTGGCATTAGGCATGCGCGAGGCAACATCTTCGACCGATCTCATGGGATGGTGAGGTCGTCTGAGGGCTTTGTTGAGATCTCGTGGATCTATGCAAATGCGAATGCTACCATCTTTCTTCCTCGCAGCTACCATCTGTGAGACCCACTCGGTTGGTTCAGACACAGGTGTGATCACTCCAATTTTAACCATCCTCTCTAACTCTCTTTTCACGCACTCTTCCATTGCAAGGGGTACTTTACGTGGTGGTCTGACAACAGGAGTACAGTTAGGGTCGAGCCTCATCTTGTAAACAACAGGTAGGTTACCAAGATGGTCTTCAAATAAATCCTTATATTCGTTAAAAACTGCTGCTTGAAAAGCATCAACGGCATCAACTTCATGGACCTCGCTGTGCAATTGAACCAAATCCATGTTTAAAGAATCCGCGAGACCAAGCAAAGGTGTTACTGGTCGGTCAACAACATGAAATTCCAGGTTGCGTTTAGTAGACTTCAAATGGCAGTCGAAATTTGTAGTACCGAGTGTGGATAACGTGTCACCACCATAAGCAACCAATTGCACCGCCTTCGACTGATTTATTTCCTCGCCATTGCTGAGCTTTGTAAATAAATCCAATGTAATGACATTGCATTTAGCACCAGTGTCAATTTTCAGCTCCACTAGTTTGCCATTAATTTCCATTGTGCAGAAAATCTCACGTTTACGCCTTGACTCGGTGACAGCGTCGATAACAAACAGAAGGACCGTCTCAGCAGGTTGTGAGACTTCAGACTAACAAAGGTTATGACAAAGTTGGTATTGTGAAACAACCTACTGCAGACCCGCGGTCCTACATCGTTAACGTTGGAGAGAGAGAGTACCGAAGAAATCGCAGACATCTCTTGGCTGTTCCAGAAAGTGCTCCTGCTCCTCCTGGAGAAACCAATGGGAATGTTCCTGCTTTTCCTGCTGCAGCCAGCCAGATCGCTTCTCTTCCCGCTAAATTTAAGAAGATGTACGCTTTCGTCTTGTCATTCTTGTCTCCATGAGCGGCAGCAATAAATATTTCCACTTCTTGCACGAAATTCTTCCAATTCAGAGCGACATTGCCCTCGAAGCTAAGCGGCTCGGGCTTGCGGAGTCCATCTGCCATGTTGAACACCAGGAAAACACAGTCAATGTATCAGGAAAGCCGGGCAATGTAGTACTTTACTCCTGACACCATGTCGATTCGGAGCAAGAGAGCACACACTTAGAAGAACACACTGGGTTTATTACGATCAACTGAGAGTGAAAAGCCAGCGCCCTTGTGACAACATGGCTACCTAATTTATACCAATTAAGAACAATACGTGATACATAACAAACATTCCTACATGAGGTTCACGCATATTCTACATACATTGTTAACAGACGACCCGTGAAATGATTGTATTTGGTCTTCTTTTTCCCCTGCCTCTCTTTTTTCACCAACGCCGACCTTTGCACCCAGAAAGAAAAAAGAAAACCAGAGAGGTTAGTTCGGGTTCACACTTGATGAAGACTACTAGAAATGGCTTCTAGTGGCAGTAAGAGCAAAACAGTGGTTGCCAGAAATGGTGCCATTGGCTATTTGAAGGGTGAACATTTTTGCCTCCCGTGTTGTTTGTTGCATCCACCTCTCTGACAGTGGATACTGTGAAATTATTATGTAACGATGGCCCAAAGTGGTCTACGTGCATGATCTGACTAACGTCACCAGAGAATAATATAACGTCAGTGTGAGAGTTCGAGTGGGATCAGACAAGTCACTTGTAGACCTTGTAAGCATATAGCATGTAAAACATGAAATTTAAGGCATAACAAACTGCTTCTTAAACATGGTGTCAGAAGCCAAGTAACCCACTGAAGACTTCCAGAACAGAGACTCAAGCCATCCAGTGAAGATGTTGGACACAGGAGAAGCAGCAATAGCAGAAGAACCCGCGGTACACCCAGTGACGCCAAGCCAAATGATTGCACACAGCTTGCTCAAGTAATCAAGGCCTTCAATGATCACTGTGATCCAAAAAAGAACGAGACCGTTGAGATATAAATTCTTTACAAGATGTCAAGAGCAAGATGAATCCTTAGAGAAGTTCATCAACTAACTCAGAATTCTGGTGGCCATGTGTAATTTTGAGACCTTGCATGATTCTCTGTTGCGCGATCGCATCGTGTGTGGCATTTTGGATTCCAATTTGAAAGAAGAGTTGTTGAAACAGCAGAGCCTTGATTTAACAAAATGTATACAAATATGTCGAGTGGCTGAGCTCTCAAAAGAAATAAAGAAAACCATCAAAACACCATGCTCTGAAACAATTATTTCTCGTTTTCTTCTTCATCTGATGGTAATTGGTGGTTCATCCGCACTAAGGTGGGTGAACATTCCAACCGTGTCTGAAATGCTCAGCACTTCCATCTTGATTCTCTGCTGCCTGTAGAGTCAAGATGGTGGTGCCTTTTATGGCTCCCACAAATTTTGCGAAGTTTTGTTAGAATTCTTGCAATAATTTCAGCTTTATGGTCCATTGACCTTCCATTCCTACTGGAGCTTTTAAAGGAGCCTTTCACAAGTCTACTGTGCGATACATGGCAAATGGTGACTCGTATTTCAACCCCGTGTTCATGAATCTCGAGCTTCTTAAAGCAGGGGATGTAGAGCTCAATCCAGGAGATCTTGGAAACGATACGCCAAAGCTTGTTCTTCCAAGTAGAGGTCTACAAATTGGGCAGTGGAATGTGGAACAACTGACGGACTCAAAGTTCGAACAGATTAGTCTTTTGCTTATGATGTCCAGGAATGTTGATATCTTGTTTCCATTAGAAACATTCTTAAACCCTTCGAAACCGTACTCGGTCTACAATATCTCTGGCTATCATTTGCTTTGAAAGATAGAGTTGGACAAAGAAGCGGGGGTTTTTTAGTTTGTTATGGTTGTTGAGCGTTCATCCACACAACTCAAATAGACCAATTTTAATTGGGACGCTCTACCATCTGCCCTCCATGGATAAAGAAACAGATTCCAAGATCGAAAAGAACATCGAAGCTGGATACTTAAGGAATTGGGAGACAACTTTAGTCGGGGATATGAAGGTCGACTACTTGGACAGAAAAGCTTACTCTAAACATCACCTTGTGAAGTCACTAAAGAATAAGAATATGACAACATGTGACAGTGGTTACAAGGCCAAAGAGTAATTCTTGTCTGGATCACATCTATACACCACATAGGAACTTTATCACCAATATATCTGTACCATGTATTGGACTTTCCAATCATCTCCCAGTTTTTCTATGCCGTAACTATGTTAAGTTGAATTTGGAATCTGGCCACAAGCAAATAAATTATCTGGATTTCAAGAATTTGAATACAGAGCCTGTGCTCTCTGATCTCAAGGACTCCCCATGGTACAGTGCTTTTGTCTTCGACGATGTTGACAACATGCTGGATGTGTTTGAGTTGATTCTAATTAAGGTTGTTAAAAAACACATCCCTAAGAAACAAAAGTGCGTGAAGAAAACAAGGCAGTTGGCTTGGATTGGTGAGAATATTGTAAGCGCATTAAAGAAACGTGATTGGGAATCAAGAATTGCTCGTATAACAAACTGCCGTAGTGACTGGTCAAAATACAAACACATCAAGTGCTATGTGACAAATTCAGTGAGAAAATCTAAATGAATGTATTTTCAACAGTCTATCGACAACAACAAAAGAAAACCCTAAAGGAATTTGAAAGGCGCTGAAATCTCTAACCAAGTCTCAGAATTCTGTGAAAGTCAAGGGAAGATGGTACCTTTGAGAGGGACACGTCTGCAATGGCGAACATGTTAAATGAGTATTTTGTACGGTAATCATTGCTCAAGAACTTAAGCAAAGCCAAACTTCATCCATTTCCTTTGACTCTTCAAAGCTTGAGGAGTTTGTTTCTTTGACCGTAAATAATTTTGTCTCTCAGTTCAACAATCCTCTCATAACAGTTTAGGAGATTCAGAAATTTATTGATAACTTGTCATCTTCGAAGGCTACTGAAGGGATGAAATTAGTGTGAAAGTTCTGAAGCTGGTCTCACCCGTGTTTGTACAGCCATTGATGAGGTTGATCAATTTGTCTATACAGAGTGGCTGTTTTCCAACTAAATGGAAAATGGCGCACGTCACACCTCTTTAAAGATGGCGCCAAAGACTGTCGGGACAATTTTAGACCAATCTCTCTGCTCTCCATATTGTCATAAGTCTGTGAGAAGCATGTTGCTGTCTCCCTCATGGATTACCTCGTGAAAACTGGGTTACTGTATGAATTTCAATCAGCTTTTTGTACAAGGCACTCTACTGAGTCTGCTGTGATCAGTTAAACTGACCAAATCCTCTTCAATGTAGATGAAGACAAGCTTTCTGGTATGGTTTTTGTGGATTTTAGAAAAGTGTTTGACGTTGTTGATCATCAATTGCTTCTTACGAAACTGCACCTGTATAGAGTGAGTGATCCTTCACTGTCATGGTTTGAATCGTATCTTTCTGGTCAAAGATCAGACTCTCTACTTATCAAGCAAGGGGTACCGCAAGGAAGTGTCTTAGGTCCCGTACTGTTTTTGTTATTTGTAAATGACATTCCATTACATCTAGCAAATTCAACCATAAACATTTATGCTGACGACACTACAATAACCGCAAGTGCGCATTTCTCGGATCTATGTTCGATGACCCAATGTTTAAATTCCGATCTTGATGCAGTTCAGAGATGGGCGTCTTCCAACAAAATGTTCATCAACAAGAAAAAGACGAAGTCCCTTTGAGTGCATGGAAAGCGCATTCCTGCTAAGCTGGATGATGGCACACCCCTACGCTTAGATATCAAGATTGATGACTGTGTTATTGAACAAGTCTCTTCTCGTAAGATTTTAGGAGTAGTTATAGATAGTCAAATGAATTACGAATCACACATCAATGAATTATGTAAGAAACTTTCCAAACGCATAGGACTGTTGAAGCATATTAGCCTGTTTTTTAAGCAACGTCAAAGGGAAACCTACTATAATGGTGTTATAAAGCCTACCCTCCTGTATGGGAGCATGATATGGGACAGCTGCAATGTCGAACATCTTCAAAGTAGTTTAAAATTTCAAAAAAGAGCAGCACGCATTATACTTGATGCTGAAAGATTTACACCATCAGTCGTATTATTCAATAATCTAAACTGGCTCCCTTTTACTAAGCAATCTCTAATAAAAAGATGTGCACTAGTGTATAAGCGGGTCCACAATTATGTTAGGCCTAGTTATTTAAATAGTCCATTAGTTAGAAATTCAGAAATTCATAATCGAGCAAGTAGCTACTCAAACATAAATCTGATTTGCCCCAAGTATAAACGGAAAACAGAAGGAGGTCGTACTTTCACTATTACGACTATAAAGGACTGGAATTGCATGAATGCCAATATTAGAAACAATGGCTCGCTAGCAAGTTTCAAACATGTTTTTAAATCCTTTTTAGCTGAGCAAAAGGCTGTGATGCTCCTTAGACTGTAATTGTATATACGTTTTATTCTATTTATCTTATTTTTTAAGTTATTAGTTGTAGAATTTATATTTATTGTTTTTGAGGGCCACAGAGTCATCAGTGTCTTACCCTCTTTAAATAAAGCCTATTATGAACTCAAAAAGCTTGCAGAACTGGGAATAATAGCGCCCATCACAGAACCTACCACATGGGTCTCCAGCATGGTGACCGTGAAGAAGCCCAACAGCCGGCTAAGGATCTGCCTCGACCCAAAAGACCTGAACAAAGTAGTTAAACACAGTCACTATCCCTTGTCTACAATGGAGGAGCTCCTCCCGGAACTGAACAAAGCTAGAGTGTTCAGCACCTTTGACGTAAAAAAAAAGGGTTCTCGCATATCGAACTTGACAAGTCAAGCTCAAGACTCACAACCTTCAACACCCCAGTCAGACAGTACAGGTGGCTTCGCTTACCATTCGGATTGTCCACAGCGCCTGAAGTTTTCCAAAGATGCCAACACCAAGCTGTAGAGGGCCTTCCCGGCATTCTGGTCTATGGAGAAGGAGAAACAGATGGTGAGGCTACTCGTGATCATGATCACAACGTGCACGCTCTCATGGAAAGATGAAGAGAGTGAAACATAAAGCTCAACAAAGAGAAGGCGAAGTTGCACAGAAAAGAAGTTCCATTCATGGGCCATCTCATCATCACTGAGGGTCTGAAACCTGACCCAGAAAAGCTCAAAGCTGTCCTTGAGATGCCAACGCCCACTGATGTCACTGGAATCCAGCTGCCTGTGATCTATGGACTAGAGAAATTCCACCAATATACATTTGGACGCATGGTGACCGTACAGTCTGGCCATAAGCCGTTAGAAACGATAGTGAAGAAATCCCAGCTGAAAGCCCCAAAGCATCTTCAACGCATGCTGCTGAGGATGCAAATGAATGATGTGAAACTGACACATCGCAAGGGCAGAAACCCTAAGCAGAGCCTACCTTCAGGAGCAAATAACGCTTTTTGAGACAGAATTAGAAAGTATTAACATGGCCCAGTACCTTCCCATCAGTGCTGCCCGTCTCGAAGCTGTCCACTGTCACACCAAACCTGACCCAGACTTGCAGACCCTAAGTAGAATCATAGCAGCAGGGTGGCCACAAACGAAACGGGAGATTCCCACAGCAGCAGTACCGTACTTCTACTTCCGAGATGAGTTCAGTGAGCAAGATGGGATAATCTACCACGGAAATGAAGCCGTGATTCCTGCTACTCTTAGGCACGACATGCTAGAGCCAATACATTCAGCCCACATCGGAATAGATGGCTGTCTCCAAAGAGCCCGAGAGTGTTTGTATTGGCCAGGAATGAGTGGTGCTCTTAAAGATTATATTGGGAAATGCTGCATTTGCCTTTCCTTTGACAACAAGCAAAGCAAGGAGACTCTTCTTTCTCACGAGGTGCCAAATGGACCTTGGGCAAAAGTAGGTACAGACCTATTAAGCTGCAACAACCACAATTACCTTGTGATGGTTGACTACTACTCAGAGTTCTGGGAAGTTGAGCACAGGACATCCTCACCAGGGTATCCCCAAAGAAATGGCAAGGCAGAGCAAGTGGTCAAAGCGGCAAAAATCTTGATGATAAAAGCAAAGAAAGCTGAAGAAGACTCATACTTGTCACTTCTGGCATACTGAAATACCCCCACACAAGGATTGGACTCTAGTCCTGCCCAACGGCTGATGAGTCACAGAACCAAAGCCCTACTTCTAACCTCAGCTGCTTTGCTAGAGCCCCAGCTTGTTACTGATGTTGACAAGAAGCTACGAGCAAACAAAGAAAGACAAGCTTGGTACTACAACCGAGGGGTGAAAGACCTCGCAGAGCTAAAGGAGAGTGATGTCCCCCGTTTCTCACCAGCTGCTAGCAGGGAGAAGGAACTTCAGAAGCCATCGTACAGTCGACAGTGGGAGTACCTTCATATGAAATCCGAACTGAGAATGGAAGGATGTATGTCTGAAATCAACGCCACCTGAGAAAATCACAAGAACCATTCAACAGAAACCACATTACGGTAAAGCACCATCCAGCCACCGCAGAACAACGGCATCCACCAGGAATCAGAACCCCGACATACAGTTCAACCGCAGTCTCTAAGCACAAGACAATGGAACCCGAAGTAGTCCCCCATACAGTGCCACTCGAGAGTGAACCAATTACCATGCTAACAGGCACAGCCAGGGCAGCGAAGCTCCCGCATGCAACAACCATTCCTGTGGAACCAAGCTTCCCTGTTACAATCAAAAGATCTGGGAGAGTTATAAAGCCACCAGTGCAGTTCCAGGACTATGTATAGACTGTGCACGTGTAGCTTTCAACATCAAGAACTATTCACTTGTGTGGTATATACCAAATATATATATATAGATGATCTGACTAATGTCACCAGAATTAACGTCATCTGAGAACAATATAACATCAGTGTATATATAGATAGATATTTTTTATTATTCCTTTTTAGGCTTCTTGTTTTGTTTTTAGTCACATCAAAAAATAACTTTTGAGGAAGGATTTGGCATTATTATGTAATGATGGCCCAAAGTGGTCTACGCACATGATCTGACTAACGTCACCAGAGTTAACGTCACCTGTGATCAGACAAGTCGCTTGTAGACCTTGTAAGCATATAGCATGTAAAACATGAAATTAAAGGCATAACAAACTGCTTCTTAAACAGATACCTAGTGAAAATTAACGGTAATTTGCGACAAGGTGTAAACAAAATTGGATGGGTTTTTTTTATGTATTGAGCTTAAAACGTTCTTAAAGATGTTTGCAAATCCGTGAAACCTGATATGAACTTGTCCAGGACACCCAACAAAAAGATTATTTCATTTCAACTCACTAAGTTCGCACACATGAAAATTATTTTCTAAACCGTTATAGGAATTTGCACAACACAACAACCACAGTCAAATGGGTTGGTAACTCACGGGGCGCCAATATAAGCTTTATTACTGTATTCAAGCACTATGTGTATTAACGCTCACATTGCTTCTAGTCCACAGAAATACAATATGCAAAGCTATATCCTTATTAAGCTAATACACTTGCATAATACAAATGATACGGTTAAATTATAGTGAAAGCACTGATTAATATCATACAGAACTTGGCTGTAACTAAAAGACAGCAAAAACGCTTGTGTGTCCACCTACCACGCATGGAGACTTAAAGATAGAAATTAAATACCTACGCTAGATGAAACTGAAAGTCGTGCTGACATATCTTCTTGAATATACAAGTCTTTGGCGTAATCAGATTTCCATCGCCTGTGTAATTTTAATAACCTGCCTGATACAGGGCCGCTAGGCGAATTTACAGCAGCGGCTGCCCCACCAGACCTAAGACTGTAACCCAAAATGTTTGGAGTCGTAGCCTAGAGCCTTGAGAGCTTCCAAAAAGATTTCTCGACACCTAGAATACGAAATTCCTTTATTCCCTAAAACATAAGTATTATAATTTTTCTCAAATACTAACTGCCTGATTAGGAGACCGCCTGAATTATGGTCCATTCTAGCTGCAGACATATACCTAAGGACCATATTAACTGGACAAGTGGCATTGTCTGTTAGCGTCTACCTTGGCATGTTTAGCAACTATTCTCTTGACCATATCGATGGAGGAGGGAGCTTCCTATTCTTCTGCTGCGTGCCATTACGTGCCAACAACATTTCTACACACTCCGGTTTTCAAAGGATTATTGCTACAAGTTAGATGTACTACATCATGTAGCCAAACTAGTGCGGCATAAGCCATACTTACAGCCCTGGGAGAACCAGTCTTCCTGCGAAGTTGACACAAGTAGGCCGCTAAAACAATAGGCTCTAATGGCAAAATGAATTGAACCTTGAACATCATTGCACCAACGCATAAGTTTTCGACATTCAAGTAAATATCTATTCATTGTTGAAGGTTGTCTCGACTTAAACTGATCAGTAATGAGGCACAGCTTGAAGGGAGCTAAAGTTCCATAAAGACTTACCCAACAGGACTGAGCAGAGATGGCCTGTCGAGGAAAACAAAAGGAAAAACACATAACAGAAGAATATAGAGGTGCAACAATCTGACTCACTGTTTCATGGCTAAAAGGAAATAAGTACTACAACCTGGGTGCTATTCGTTCTCAGCACAACTATGCTCATTAAATGAAGATCAAAAAGGGCAATAAATAACACAACACTATTGAGTTGCTATTCGTTGTCGACGCAAGTTCTGCACATTGATACATGGCCAAAGAGAAATAAATACCTCAACACTGGTAAGGTGCTATTCGCTGTCAGCACATCTACCTCATATATAATGATCAAAAGTGAAATAAATAACGCAACATTGCCAAAGTGCTATTCATAGTCAGCACAAATTCCACTCGCTAGATTGTGGCCAAAAGGCCAATGTTTGGGATTCTTACTCCGAAAGAACGAAATTCAATCTTAAAGCCACTACATATCCCAGAGTAGTTGGTGAACCCAGAATAGAATTGTGATTTTGCCAGTGCGTCAAAACTTGAGGCATAGACAAAACTCTTAAATCTTGGATGCAACTGTAATAAATATTGGGAAACAGGGGCCAAAACACGGCTGACTTCCACAGTGGAACAACAAGGGTGCCCTTGGCTCCCTGATTATACAAATAGGCAAGTGTTCTGGGGATAAGATAAACTGGCAGAACTAACCAGCAGTTCTCAACTTCCCATGCCTGCATAAATGCGTCAATGCCCAACGTTTCCAGGTTCCAAAATCTAGAAAAATATCTGGCGATTTTTCTGTTGTAACACGTGGCAAAACAATCCACTGTATGGGGACCCCAGAGACTACCCAAGTCTTTGAAGACGTCCTCAGTGACCTGCCAATCGTCAAAATCCACCAGTTTGCTAATAAAATCTGCCCTGGCATTACGATCCCTGGAAACCCATTCAATATCCAAATGAATGCTGTGTTGGTAACATATCTCTTAATATAAAAAAATCCAACTTTGTAATATTTCATCCTTACCAAAAGCGACTCACTTAAAAACCAAAACTTTGCATCTTTGATAATGAAAAGAATAAATATGTTCATCTCGAGTCTAAAGTCTATATAAAATATCTGGGCATTCTCATTGATCAGAATCTCTCTTGGAAATATCACATTGATTCTATTGTTACAAAAATTAGCAAAAATGTTGGGCTGATTGCAAAGTTACGCCACACTGTACCTCGACCAAAGGAGAACTGAAAAGAAATCAGAGTCCCAGGCAGAAATCGAACCTACAACCTCCGTAACACCGGTCAGATGCTCTAACCACTGAGCTACAGGAACCCCTGGTGACGGAGGTTGTAGGTTCGATTCCTGCCTGGGACTCTGATTTCTTTTCAGTTGTCCTTTCACCCATTGCCAAGCGATTAGCATATCGTCCTACCAATAACTTTTCTTTATTATGAATCGGTATAAACCTTAATGTATGATATCAATAATGATAAAGCCCAAATAAATATTCTATATTTGTTTCAGAAAACGCGAAATATTCACTCATACAATACACGATCGTCTACATCTGGAAAGTTCGCTGTTAAAAGTTCTAGACTCGAAATACTAAACAATTCCTTTTCTCGACTTGGAGTAAAACTGTGGAATAAGACACCACGCTATATAACGGATCTTCCTAAAAAAACTTTCAAACAAGTTCTTCGCAAATTGTTATTTGATATTTTAGAAAAGGACGATGACTATATTCAAATCCCCATGATCATTAAAAAAGTAGGTATATAGATCCAGTTTTTAATCTCTTTCAAAGCGAATTAATGTTTGTTTTTCTTTCCTTTTCTTCAATGTATGTCAGTAAGCGCTGTGTTAAGTAGAACTTCATTTTATTTATTTATCTATTTATTCATTATTATTATTATTATTATTTTATTATTATTTTTTTTTTGAAGTTGTAATAATCTGCAAGGCTTGTTTTAATTTAAGGTTCCTTTTTTTGTTTCTTAAGCTACTCAGCTGAGTTGTATATGTATTTGTCTTGCCCCACCACGACTAGCTTCTCAGCTATTTACGGGGCAAACTACCCTTAACTTTCATATGTAAAGATAAATAAAGTTGTTGTTGTCATATCTTAAATATTTTTAAGGCAAGTGTGTGTAACTCGAGTGTCATGCTACCAACTTCAACGATTTTGGCTGTGGCCTGGTTATCGGTATACCACTTAACAAGTGATGAATGTAAAATAAGGAGGCAAGACAGAAGTGAGAATTCAATTGCACTTAATTCTCACCACGTGGAACTTCTACTCCTTTCGTCCTGTGCCCACATTTTGTGGCAAACATGCTCACCATCATTGATATAGATAACGGCTCTGCAGGCAATATTACTAGCATCTAAAAAAGTTACTTTCCAAGCTTTGTGGAAAACAAAGCAGTTTTTAGAATTGCGTAAATGGATATTGTTCTTCCAGAAAACGATTTCATCGTTACAATACTCGTCTAAGATCATAGGTGTATCCCAATGTTCAGCAATAGCAACCGTCATCTGACAGTGTCTGGTAGTAATTCTGGGTAAATTTCCAGTAACCGGACATGTAGACATAACTCTCCCGACAAATGATGACAATTGTCTGGCAGAAATTGTGCATTTTTGAGCTTCAATAGAAGCTACACAATCAACAATACCTTGAACCCTCCTTGGTGTAATACTAATAGTACCAAGAAATAATTTGCGTTGGTTCCCAAACTGATTTTTTGCTATTTGTTATAAATCCGGCTAGATGTATGTCAAAACAAACCCTACTGGCTATAATTTTTGCTGAATTATAGTCGACAGCTATAGACCAACCATCGTCTAAAAAGACCGCGATTTAAATGCTGTTTGCCCTCTACCATCCGACCAATGGGCGGAGTATCTTTGTAAAGATATAAGGAGCTGCAGAAAGGATGAAAGAAAGAACTGTGAAAATGTAATACCGTGTCTTCCTTGAAAGTCCCATGAAAAACCTAAGAATGTTTGATGTGGCTGGAAGATCTCGACACGATCATAGCCACTCTTAAGATCAAAAGAAAACATATAACCATTCTTACGAAACATAACAAGCAATATTCCAATCATCATAGTTAATCCTCAGTTTCTTAATGAAATGATTAACATATCTTAAATCAAGAATTAACCTTTTCTTTCCATGAGGCTGAACGGAAACCGACAATGGATTGATGACAAGTGGTTTATAGGGCAACTGCTTTATGCGTTTGGATTCCAGTAGCTCAGTGATAGAATTCTCTATGAACTCAACATTTTTCAGGGCAGAAGCGTTGTTCTTTTAATAATATGCAGGCGGCACATCCCAGAAAGAAAAACGATAACCAAATTTAATTACGCTTAATATGAAGGATGAAGCACCTAAAAATACCCAAAATTCTAAATTTTTCTTTAAATTGCCCTTTACATTATTATTCCGTCCTAAATCTTCCTCGATTTCAAAGCGATTCAGTACCTGAAGTACATCCGTAAACTTGTTGTACCCCTCATGAATGTCCGATTCCCTTAAGTCCGGTTCCTGAAACGTTTGTGGTGGTGGAGGCTGTGGCAAAGGCGGTTGTCTTGTACGGCCAAAAAGGGCGGCGGTAGAAGCTGAAGGCCCTGCAGTCTTTGGCCCAGTGACCTGACCTTCCACACCTGAAGCAGTCCCCATGCGCATAAGAGCTTGGACGGCCTGCGGGTGGCAAGATGGGATGAAAATATGAATAATTAAGTAACACCAAATAACAACCAAAGAGTAAAAGTTGCTAATTAACACAAAAGAAAAGGAGGGACGGACGGGTGGGAAAGCAGAATACAGTAAAGCTATATTGGTGATGTGAGAAGTGAAAGAAGCATATGGCTACTGGACTATATAGCAGTACATGCTATGACACCTTACTCCCCTGTGGTACAGAAATCATGCATACTTGACAGGTATTACGTAACAGTAATGCACACGAAGGTGAGATAGAAAACAAAGTGTGCGCACTGATGCTCCATAATAAACTCGTATAGAAGATACATTTGTCCACTGGGTCATGTCAAAATCATTTGAGGCCTTGTGACCATTCGCCCTCAAGAGCCATGGGTCAATACCCCTTTGGCTTCAGTGATACTAAAAAATTTTAGACCCTTCACGCTCAAGGGTCACAGGTCAAAAGCCCATTTGGCTTCTCCTTGTGGGCTATTGATTACTATTATGATCCTGATGGGTAGTTGGAAAGAAACTGGCAACAAATAGTTTCTTTGTTTTAATTTAGCACCTGCTTTTTTACTCTGGAAGAAAGCAATGCGAGAAAGTACTTTCTTAAAACCATAAACTCAGCTCCTGGCAGTGGTGGGTACATGTGCCAATTGCATGATGCTGCCCTCAACAAATACCTTATGGAGATAACAGATGAATTTAAAAGCCATAGCCAGGAAAATGCTGTTGGGAAAGCAGCAGTGGCATGTCAAGGCCTTAATGCACAAAACACCTGGGTTTTAAACAAGGACGTTCAACTGGATCAGCACGGAAACCAGGTAGGGGAGGATACCACTGGTTTTGTTTGGCTTCACGATACAATGTTGTGCCACAGAGGTATCCTGTCAATATTGTCAGATGTCTTGAAAAGACTCAAGAAATGCTCTGGTGAGTGAACATCACAACTGAAATAAAAATAAAAAACATTCAGCTGTCACCCTCGATGACAGCTTTATCTCCATTCAATATTTTATTTAATTTTTTATGCAATTTTTTGTAAAGCGCTTTTGATCACATTTGGAAAGAGCGCTATAATTATGGTTATTGATCTCAAAATTGATCTTTTCTTTTATGCTCATACTGCATAATTTTACTGATAGTTTCTCCTAACAAAGGGGTTTATTAGTCTATATTAAATTGTCACCTTCCGACACTGCATTTCTAGCCCTGTGATGAGTTCACTGAATCTAGGTTACCGGGGACATGTACTTGTGTTTTGACCCTATGTGGAAAGTGAGTGTAGGAAGCGCCGCTTATTGACCGAAAAATATGCTATTGTCGACGTAGGTGATCCTATAACTTCCAAAAGGTGTCAAAATACCTACATAACGTTACCCCACTGACAGTAACCAAGGAATACGTTCCAAGGTGCTTTTACTAAATGAAATATAGTGAAGGTAAAATTTCCATTTCAGGGCCAAATTTTGTTCCTTCATTTCTGTAAATTTTAGAATTTAAATTTTAAATCATAGCTACTGCCAGGAGTAATTTCAGCAATGCCCAATTCTCTTGGCGTTAGGACCAAAGGGAACTGGAAAAGTGTTTCTTTCCCTCGTCGGACAAGGAAAGAAAAAACTTGCGTGTCAACTCGTCAAAGTGGAATGTATGCAGCAAAGCTCGTTTTCATCATTCTTATTGGTGCACGATGATCCCGACAATCTCACCTCCAAAAAATCGCTGATTAACAACTCTATAATGGCCAAGTGAAAGCAACCACGCAGGAAACCTTCCAACCAAAGACTGGCTGCATGTTTACTCTTAATACGGAGAAGCTGTCGACTCTTCTAAACGGTTTTCTTCTTTGTTGTACTCTTTGAATAGATAGCCGAAATATGCCAGGAAGAGAGTCCAGACGCCAAGGAGTTGTGGGACTTCTTCTCTGAACAAATTAGGCCTTGCGTTGAGAAATATCAGGTGGAACGTGTTCGGGATGGTACGTGCAAGGTTGACACCATGGTGACGTCGACCTCCGAACTAGTTTATTTCATTGAAATTATTCTTGGCCAACTTTCCAACATGGATGAAAACGAGGTGAAATTGATACATTCCCAGTTCAGATGGGAATGTATAATTGTTGTAACTCTGACTCTGCTCGTTTAGTTTTTACCATTTTGAGCAGTTTTTGTTTTTGCTTCACTTAAAGTTTATCTTTTTTTTTACTGTATTATATTCTATATATTTAGCAAAATAAAATGGTTGTTGTTGTTATCCGCATCTTTTTTTAAAGGTCATACGCACTTAACCCTTGGAAATTTGTTCAGTAAACTGTTACAATATGAATTGACCATTTTCTTTAATGTTTTCCAGGAGCCAGTGTTTCCAATAAACTTCCTTTTGATACCGGCTAGGAAATTTGTTAATCCAACAGTCCTATGCCTTGGCTAAAACGCAGGTCCAGAACCAATCGGGGAAGAATTATCCACTCCAGCCAGTCTTTAAAGCAGTAGAAGAAGGGGGTCTAGGCGAGGGTAACATTATTCGAGAGTTTAAACTGGACATCAAAGGAGGGAAGCATAAACAACGAGCACTAACCTTCAGACGAATGGTCATACCTTCCTATTTGAGAAAAAGATTAGACGAAGGTAACAACTTCTTCCTGGCTATGTGCTATAAGTTAACATAAATAAGTGTTTCAATACATGCAAGCAATGTTCGTAATGCCATTGCAATTACACAAGCAGTGCAGGGTTTATTTTCACATCTGCTCTATGTTGCGATACCACTTGAAGTACCAAATATTTTACTCGCAGTTCAGCTACATGATACCACTAGTTACATTCAGTTGCTTGAACCACGAGATTTCAATCATATCAATCGCATGATTATGTTAGTGAAATAATAATTATTAGTTTAAATACTTTACTAGCTAGTAAAGTCAGTCTGACATATTTTCTTGATTAGAAATTGATACTGCACCTTTCCCTTTGACCTTTTTTCTGGCAAACTCATATCAAAGAAGCAAAACCTAGTATACAATCTCTTCTCTTCCCTCCAAATATCATTACTTTCATCAATTAACTTTGGCCTTATTTCGATGCGCAGTGGAAAAACAAAAAAAAGAAAGGATGTTTAATCTTGCCATGCCAGCATAGGTCAACAAGACTTTTCCTTTACACTTAAATGTGCTGTTATTCTGTTCAAAGGCTCTAACAACACCAAATGGCTTAACCAAAGAGAAATGATAACCTTCCTCAGTGAGAAGATGGACGGTTATTTTAAGGTAGTTTACCCTTTAGACAGCACCATAACAAGAGTTGATGGTGACGAGAACAAGAATGTCTGCGTTTCCTCCTGGAACCAAGGTGACATTTTCAGTCGCCCAAACAGGACAACTGGACGACCAAGATCAGGAGAGTGTGAGCAACTCCACTAGCGAGAATGGGGATGATGATGACAGTGATGATGCTGACATGGCATCAACCGATGGAGGTAAATATTTATTTATGTTTGTAACAACTCAGGAGAAAGTAGTGGTTTATTCCAGCAGCATAAAACCAATTTTTTCTCAGTGAGAACATCTGGGAACAAAGGCTCCTTGATTAGACAGTCTTTTCTCAGTTGATCACAACCAGTGAGAAACAATCGCTA
>OX419346.1:12715342-12727842 GCA_948470475.1 Galaxea fascicularis
TAGACAATGAAGAATTAGTCCAAAATCTCTGAGATTTTGCATGTGGAAGCAGAGATTAGTCTACCCTTGTTCCACGGAAGACCCCAGAGATTACCTCCTTGTTTTGAGAATCGGGTTGAAAATCAACTAAAAGATCCCGATAAGGTATAGGTATATCACCCTATCTAAAGTGAAGAATTAAGTCTACTCGATTTTTTGGAGACACCAAGAAAAAGAAAACTTCATAACTCTGGTAATTTAAAGGGTTAACAGCTGAAATTTGTACCACTTATGGGTAATCACTAAAGGTTGTTTGTGTCTAGTTTTCCGGTGAAACGAAAGGCTTTTACAGTCAGAAAACCATTTATTGACCCTCTATTTACGTTGTGTGGGCGTTTCGTTTTCCGCTTTTTTGGTCTCTAAAAAGACACAGCTTTTACCACTTTCAAAATTAAAAGTGATCCTCAAGTAGACCTTTACGTGGACTTTCATCTAAGGTGATTTGCAGTTGATTACCTTCTATCATTTTTTAACACTGTGACCTTAAACATTGCAAAATGTGGGCGTTTGCGACCAAAATTGTAAATTTAGTGCTGTCTGATAAATGACCATGGCTCCCTAAAAAATAACTCTCTGTCAATTCCTTTTACATCACATCATAGACCAGTCACTAGCTAAACGTTTCGTCTTTGCTAGACGTTTCTCGAGTTTATTGGTCTGGAAAAATCATTTCTAAGAAAAAGTGTATTTCGATTTTTAGTGAAAAGTGTTGTTTTGAAACCAGTCTTATTAAAGCTGAAAAACTTGGGTTCTCTGTGATGAACCTCTGCCAACATTTTTTCCTAAACACTCCTGACATTTACCAATCTTATGTCAAAATCACACTAGATATAATTTTTTTAATATTTCTATTTTTTTGGCAAAAACTATCTTGAAGTAATTTTTTATCAAGCCTTCTACTACAGATATCTCGTCAACAAATACACCAATGACATCCAAGATTTCGTTAATCACAAGACTTTTAGGTGGTACTCAATCTAAGGTTTTTTTGAAATGATTACATTCTAGTGTTGCTTGGCAACTAGACCTCTAACCTAACTATACTTGACAAATTGTGGGCAGTTGAGACCCACCCAAAAGTTAAATTTATGACATCCGCCTAAAACCAAATTTTACACCCTAACGTTTAAAGAAATCAACTTTTTTGTCACAGAAACACAATTTCCTGTCTTACAGCATTATGGAAATGCAAAAATCTCTGTGTAAATTGAAAACCTGAATTTCAAGCGATTTTTCAAAAAATGCTAATTAGCGATGCAAAAAAACTTTAAATTGTCATATCTCGCATTCTTTAAATGCCAGGAAATTAAAATTTTGCATGTGGGCGTGCCTTGTTGTTGTGCATAACATGTTTGAAAATGAACTAAAATGATTAAATTCTGGATACACAATTGCATATTTTGCAGTAAATGTTGAATAAAATGCTGACACGGCAATTAAAAAAAACGCACACAATTGCTATGTAGCCTGACCTTGGCTCTATATGCATGCCAACTTTCAATTGAATAGCCTTTAACGCCATGGAGTTATGCAACGCACAAATTTGATCATTTGAGACCCACCCGACCTCTCTCTCTCTCTCTTTTTCTTAGAACGAAAGAGTGTGATTTTTTTATCACTTAGGTGAAAATTCCAAGTCATTATGTTCAATTGTTATTTTTATATTTTTTTTAGAAGAAATACGCTGTAAGTGACACTTCGGTTAACACTACATGACGTCCCTTTTTCCACAAGCTTCAGAACTGTGAGTACAAGTTTTTCTTTCTCTACAATTTATGCTATTTTAAACCATTCCAACGATGTCCAGAAGCAATTTAACTATCCAGAGATTTAGATAAGGTGCTCGTGACTTTCCTGGAACAAGTTTGGTGAAAATTGATTGCATCATTAGATAATTATGATGTAATTTAAGTCCAATTTCAACCGTTAATAACTTTGCAAATATACAATGCTTTCAAAAGCAGTTTTTTGCAAAATGTCCTTCTCATCATGCATGTGAATTTTGGTAGCAATTGATTAAAAGCCCGCAAAGTTATTAACGGTTGAAGTTTTTACCAAGAGATCCTTTGCGGCACTAGTATGTAACATGAAAACGAGGCTACCGCTTTAACACGCAACAACTCGGGACGGTTTTAACGTATCACTCTGAAACTTGAGGATGTAATTTGCACAGTTTAATGCTACTGATAAGTCTTCTGACGTGTTTGCACATCCCCAAAATGAGGCTACCATGATCTATTGCAGTCGTGCAAAAACCAAGACCATTAATGGGATAAGTTACAATGAACTGTTAAACAAGGCAGTGATGGGGACGAAGAGGCAATAGCCGCACTGAAACTGTGTTGGGGGGGGGGACAGTGAGTCAATGGATGAAATTGGGCTACACAATTTGCCAAGTCTAAAGATCAAGAACCTCAAAGACATGGTACCTTTCAGCCACTTATGGACTTCATTCCAAGCCTCAGCCGAACTTGCCTGTGTTAGAAAGTACATGAAAGACACCACTTTACAGACCGCAATCGTTACGTCATGTCCTTCATGGATGCAATGAAGCGTGAATACTACCCAGACGACCCCGAGTTGTCTGTGAAGGACTCCTCACTGAGGTTCAAACACTTGAAGCATTCGTCCTAAGAGTCAACAAAAAGCAACTCGCTCAGATGGCAGACATGGGAGAACCTGCAGATGAGTTTATCGAAGAAGAAGACGATCCCACATGGTTCCACTATGGTTCCACCTTCTGTGGAGGAAGAGCTGGTAGCCTTTCACAACCACCTAAGCCTGCCTGATGCTGGGATGCCTCGCATATCAGAACGATCTTGGAAGATCTCGAACCAAATGGCACTGGCATCCACATTCTGTCCAGAGACGAGGGATACATCATCTGGAGAGACTGGGTGGACGCAACACTGGCCATATGGAAGATGGGAACAATTAATGCGTACTTAGGGACCTAACAAAAGTTTCTTCAATTTGTAGTAGAAGAATGTGTCAGAACCACCAATCTCCCAGATCTAGACGAAGACTGCAAAAGAATCTTTTGTAACACCATTCCAAAACTAAAAGGATGGAGAAGAACAGTAGATTTGGAACAAAGACCCCAAAGAACCCAGCGCATTCTGGACGAGTGCAACAACCGCCTAACGAAGCAAGATGTTGACACCTTCTTCGCATCACCTTTGGTCGTCCATGCTAAGAGGCTCTTTGATATCGCAAAGAAAGACTTCCCAATGACAGAATGCGAAATTGGTGAAGCGCAAGACTACCTCCTCTGCCTCATCACCTTGAAAACAGGCACAAGGCCTGGTGCACTGGAGCATGCTACACTAGCAGACTACAAAACAATGCGTCAAGATCCTGAAACTGGTCACCATGTCATCCTAGTGACCCACCACAAAAGGCAAGTCGATAGTCTGGCTATGTTATAACTGGACAACGAGCTGAAGTCCTTGGTAGACACACGTGTCATAAAGATGTTGCCCAGGTATCCAGCCCCGAGCGATGCAAAGCAACGGGAAGGCGTTCCATGACGGCACTCTTGGGAAACGTCTTCCAGAGTTTTGGCTGAGAAGCGGCGTTCGCACCGACCTCAGAATAACTGCCACAAACATCCGCAAATTCATAGTTACCGTCTGCCACCAGAAGAAATCTCAGGGTGTCAGTGTGAGTGAGGATGTCCTCCGCCGCACAATGTGCCACTCCAACAAGGTAGCCAAAACCAACTACCTGCGAGAAGATCTGACAAAGGTTGCAGCAGCCACCATGGACATCATCACCACCTGCACCTCAGATTCGAACGTCCAGCCCAGCACAAAAGAGGAAACCAATGACCAACTGGAAGCTGCTGTGACCACCACACCAACCTCTGATGAACAAGTTTGCAAACACATAATTCCAGAGAAGTTCCACACAACCAGCAGAGCCTCTTCAGAAACGAACCCTGTTCACTATGGGGACATTCCAGTTCAAACGTCACCCATCCGTCCTCTGAGTGAGAATGAAAAATAACTGGTGCAAGAGGCTTTCAAGGAGCAGATCGCCACCAATGCAAAAATTGTTCTCGCAGATGTTCGACAGGTCATCCGAGATCACCCCCACCTTAAGCGCGCTGGAGCCATTTGATGCCATGGCCAGGAAGGTGGCAGACAATGTAAGGTATCTTCAAGTCACCAAACCAAGAAAAGATCCAAAGGAACTGCCAGAAGAACCAGCAGCAATGCACGTTTATGATTGGATAGACACTGAGTCTGAGGGAACCACCGAATCGACATCTCATACTCAATGGTCCACTGAAGATACTGCAGTCATAGAAAAGCACTTTGGACACCTTCCCAAGTGTCCAAAAAAAACCGAGCTTCTCTGACAATTCGTCCTCAACGCAGACCTGAATGAGATCCGCAGTCGAAAGACATTCACCCAGTGCCAGCAGAAATTGAACAACTTGATCAAAGCCAAATGATGCAAGACCAAATAGATGATGCATTTGCAAAAGCAAGAAAAAAGAATAAACACTGCCTTTTCAATCACTGAGGCATTAAAAAAAGTTTAAAAAACCAGAAGGGGATGACTGTAACGGTAATTGGGCATTTCCAAAAATATATATATATATATATATATAGTGAGGATGAAAGCAGTTTACCCAACGATGAACTCCTAGTAAGAGGATCCAGAGGATACGTGTCTCTCCGTAAATCTGTAGATAGGTATAATAAAACGACGAAGAGACAAACTCTTGACAGTTCCAGCGTTTAATCGACGTTTCGGCCTTTGGCCTTCCTCAGGATAGTTTAAAAGTTAAAATTCATTGTATATAGCTTTTTTAATTTTTAACTTTTAAACTATCCTGAGGAAGGCCGAAGGCCGAAACGTCGATTAAACGCTGGAACTGTCAAGAGTTTGTCTCTTCATCATTTTATTGTACCTATCTATCTATATATATATATATATATATAAAACACAATGGGATGCCTCCAACAGTAATTGGGCAATTGCCCTGCAATCTAAGACAAGTAAAATCTCTAGATCTTTTTAAGCAATTATTAAACCTTCATTTTAGTTAAATATAATTAAGTTAAATACACGGCATTCATGGAAAACAGGTTTAGTTTAGAAGAGTATTTTACTGTAGAGACTTTTTAAGTGTACGTTTATTGTTATTAGGAATAATTATGTAATTGTATTTTAAATTGTAATTCACCTGATGAATTTTACCGTGTTTAAATAAAGATATTGATTGATTGATTGATGTTTGGAGTCCCCCACGGATCCGTTTTAGGTCCAATTTTGTATTTATTGTATACATTTTGGGCGTTTTCCATTTAGCAAAAAATTCCGGAAATTTTGGTGGGAAACGACCAATGGTGAAGAAAGTGTTCCATTTGACACAAGTTGCATTCATTCCTAGGCTCCCTCGCGAGGCTACGTTGTGATCAGCAATCGGACATCAGAATCTTCCCATCTTTCCAGGTTTTTACTTGAGCCAGAGGTATCAGCTACGTTTTTCAAGTTGGTTACACGGAAGGGCAGCACTTGAAACGCCAACTGTGAAAGGAGAATAACGAAAGACCTTGTTTAATTTCAGATGCAAAGTGTTACGTGGGAAACAATCGGAACGCTCAAAGAACCCTTGAAAAATTGAATGTTTTCTTCAATAAATTCTACTTACCATTGGCATACATCACACAATTGTGATTCATTAACGTCTGAAGATCGGGTGCTAGTCCATGGCACATGGGGCATTCATATAAACTATTCGGGGGGACCGAAGAACGGAAGAAGGAGCTGCCATTTTACCAATGATATGACTGTGAAAGGTCTGGAACTGGATAAAACTTGTGATACTAATAAATGGAACGGACATTTTCCATTGGAAAGTTTCCAATGGGAAAACAGGACTACCTTTTCAGAAGTTCCATTTATTCCGGAAATTTTCCAATGGAACGACCCAAAAACGTGTGTTCCATTTCCATTTCCATTTACATCCCAACCGGAATTTCCAGAATTTCTTGGTAAATGGAAAATGCCCCTCCTCTCGGCAATGTTATAAGAAGACATGATATGAACTTCCATTGCTATGCGGATGACTGTCAGATTTATTTTACGTTTGACCGAGTTTCATCTGTTACTATTACGAGAATCGAAGCCTGCCTACAAGATATTGGAACTTGGATGTCCTTGAACAAACTTAATACTGATAAGACTGAGCTTTTGGTCATCGGATTGCAAAATCTGTCAGCTTCTCATTTTCCTTCTTTTATAGCGATTGATGAATCTGTTATACAGCCTTCACACTCGGCCAGGAACATAGGTGTAATCTTCAACAATAAGTTAAGTATGAACATCAAGTTTCTGCTATTTGTAAATCTGCATTTTTTTCACATCCGGAATATTTCTCGGATTAGAAAGTTTTTGTCAGTTAATAGTGCTAAGGCATTAGTACACGCCTTCGTTACATGCAGAGTAGACAACTGCTATATTCTCTGCTATATGGCCTTCTGAAACATTTAGTTCATAGACTGCAATTAGCCCAGAATTGTGCAGCATGGCTGATCTTATGTGGTCTTAAACATGATCACATTACTCCTTTATTGAAGGAACTGCACTGGCTCCCCATGGAGCAGAGGATTATTTTTAAAATCTTATTATTAACTTTTAAAATTTTTAATAATTTATGTCCTAATTATATCAGTGATTTGTTAGAAACTTATAAGCCTACTAGGTCTTTACACTCATCGAGTAGGAACTTGTTAGTGATTCCTTGTCCTAAGTTAAAATCTTATGGTGATCGTGCTTTTTCTGTTTCAGCACCTAAGCTATGGTATGACATTCCTGAGACCATAAAATGTAGTGTGGATCTTAACACTATTAACCGTAATCTTAAAACTTATCTTTTTAAGTGTTATTTTAATGAATGATTACGTTAAATCATTATTTTTAACTTTTCACCTTGATTGTAAAGCGCCTTAGAGCTTTTGGATAGGGCGCTATAAAAAGTGTCATTTATTATTTATCATAATAGAACTGCATCATTTCACTGATGTGTCCCAAGAGCATTGTTACGGGACAGCCTCCTACTTGCGCCTTGTGAATCACAAGGGACAGATACCTTGTAGTGTTGTCATGGGAAAATCGCGTGTGAGACCCCTAAAGAGTGCAATGACTGTGCCAAAGCTAGAATTGGCTGCAGCTACCTTAGCAACCAAGATCAACAAAGTAGTGATGAAAGAGTTGAAGGGAAGATTGAAGATTGACGCCATCGTGTACTGGACTGATTCCCTGATAGTTTTAAGATAGATCACTAAGGAAGTGCGGAGATTTGTGACCTTTGTGGCAAATCGAGTTGCAGCAATATGGCAAGAATCAGAACCGAAGCAGTGGTACTATGTTCAGTCGAAAATTAATCCAGCAGATTATGCCTCTCAAAGAATCATGCCTTCAGAGACTAGGAAGCTCGAGAGATGGAAACGTGGACCTGAATTCTTGTGGCAGAGTGTTGAAGAGTAGCCTCCACAGCCAGCAGAAGTATTCAAGGATCTCCTAGTGAGTGACGAACGAGTAAAGAAGGAGAAAACGATGGTTGGAGTGGCCACAGTGCAGACGGATTTCTGAAACACTGTTTCTGAGGTATTCAACTTGGAATCGACCAAAAAGAGTGGTTGCTTGGCTAATCAAGGCCTTCCAGGCACGGACCTGCTCTCAGTCATCTTATGAATCAAGTGATACCCCAGAGAAGAGATTGAAGTGTGGTCCTGTGTCCCTGTCAGTCCCAGACTTAGACAAGGCAGATAAGATAATTGTAAGGGCTGTACAGAGGAAGTCATTTTCCAGTGATGAATCGTTGTTGAGAGGCATACTCGCTTCACCTAAACCATTCAACGACGATGGAATTTTGCGTGTAGGAGGAAAACTACACCACTCAGATTTGCAGTATGATGCCAAACACCCCATGATTCTGCCTGGGAAACATCCAGTGTCAGAGTTAATAATTTGGCATTATCATCATTTGGAAGGACACGTAGGAAGTTACCAAGTGCTGACTGAAATGCGACAGTGGTTTTGGATTTTAAAAGGAGTTTCCACAGTCAAGCGCATCCTCAGCAAGTGCCATGTGTGCAGTTGACTGCACCATTGCCAGTAGTTCATGTGTCTTCAGACAGTCACAGAGTCATCTACCAATTTGCAGCAGTACGATTGGATTATTTTGGACTACTCTATGTGAAGATGGGACCTAACACAAGGTCGAAGAAAAATCCAGCCCTGAACAAGCGATACAGACACATTTTTACTTGCTTGAGATATAGGGCCATACACATCGAAGTAGCAGAAGACCTCTCCATGGACAGTTTTATCAATGCAGTTTTGAGCTTTGTTGGGAGACAAGGCCCCTCAACCGTTATCTATAGCCATAACAGCACTAATTTTAGAGGAGCTGAGTTAGACGTCATTAAAGCTTTAAAAGGTGTGGGATTAGGCGAAAATCCAGGTTTCATTTACTCAAAGAGGTATTGACTGGAAATTCAAGCTTCCAGCTGCGAGCCATCAAGGTGGTGTTTGGGAGTGCCTCTTATTAGAAGAATCTTACACTCGCTTGTGGGAGAGCGTCTGGTCAATGATGAACAACTGAGAACATTTTTAGTTGAAGTAGAGAGGATTTTGAACGACAGACCCATTACACCCATCTTGAGCGACCAGAAGATTTAGATGCACTGACACCAAACCATATTCTTATCCTCCATCAGAATTCATTCTTACCTCTGGACGAATTTGAAGAATCTGATCGATTCAAGGCCAGATGGAAAAACGTTCAGGTACTGTTGAATAGGTTCTGCCAGAGATGGATGAAGGAATACTTGCATACACTGCAGGAATGCCAAAAATGGTCGGGCCTAACTTTCCAGAAGGGGATTTGGTCCTGATGGCAGATAAGAATGTTCCTCATGGGCAGTGGCCAAAACCATTGGTCAAACAAGTATTTCCAGACAGTGAAGGCATGGTGCATCAAGTTGTCATTCGAACCACAGATGGAGTCTACTGCCGGACATACGAAAGCTGTGTATGTTAGAAGAGCAGTTGCTTAGATGCCTTGAGGAAAGGAAGGGATCCACCCGAGTTGCGAATCAAGAGGACAGTACCCATCGAGATCGTTGTTAGCATTGAAGTTTGTCAGAGACATCCTTCATTCAGTGACAAAGGCGTTGTTGTGTTAAGAAACTCTACATGTTCAACTGTCAGGTTTAAGAACATTTAGACTGAGTACTAGTTTATCTCTGTAGAAAGACTCCCTGATCATCTTTCAGCGGTGAGTGTCCGTTGGAAAGTTTGGTGGGCGCATTTTCTCATGCCATATTTTTCTTGCCATGTGATGAAGAAAGTAAGAGAGAATAAAGAAAATTGTTTGCTTCAAGTTCAATCAAAGATACAGTTTACAGAACGCATTTAAGTTATCGCAGTCTAAGTTCTACAGTTTCCCTGTTTGTAGTGATGAACATTTCACAGTTAATTGATTGCAAAGTCGATGATTCTCTTACATACATTTTGCAGTTAATTAATTGCAGCCACTACTTTTCTTATATATTTCAACGAACATTTTGCAGTCAATTAATTATGTAGTCACTGATTCTCTTATATTTACAAAGGTACATTTCGCAGTTAATTAATTGCAAAGTCGCTGTTACCCTTATATATTGTGACAAACATTTCGCAGTTAATTAATCACAAAGTCGCTGATTCTCTTATATTTACAAACGTACATTTTGCAGTGAATTAAGTCACAAATTCGCCCATATATACGGAGGTACATTTCACAGTTAATTAATAGCAAAGTTGCTGATTCCTTTTTATATGTACAAAGCGAATAATTCGAGGTTAGTTAACGGCGAAATTTGGATCTGTAATATTAGAAAGCCAGGGTTCTCAGTTGAACCCGTAACACCTGTCACAGGTGTCACAGGTAAGTGTTACGGCTGTCAAAGTGCTTCAACCAGTAGATCAATTGGTCTATCAAATGCAAATAAAAGAACGACTGTTGACTGTTAGTTGCTTTCGCAATGTACCTTTCTTCGGTTTTAGCTGTCAAAGTGAATAGCCTTTTCCCAGACCACAGAATGACCAAACAATCGCTTCGCGTCTCCGCAACGTTGAATATGGCCGTCATATTGAATTTGTAAATTTGAACCCAGGCCTCTTGCAGATGTTGTCTTTCCACGTGCAAAAACATGGCCGCTGCAAAGCGAAAGGCCGACCAGCCAGGGATACTGAACTTTTTCACAAAGTAAGTGTCATAGTATGTTCAAAAGAGATTTAAAAGAGACCAGTTTCATCTACTTACTTTTGAGACCTCGCTTTAATAGTGAAATTATTTGAGGAGGGTATCGCCGGTGTCCTGTCATGCTGTAAACTGGTGTAAAGGTCGTTCTGGTTTACTGGTTTGAAGTAAACATTGTTAACTCATGTTTGGTGACCTTTCTTAAGAAGGAACAAGATACATTTTGCAAGTAAAACGTTGGGGATTAGAAAAAATAAATACTGCCTGTAACGACGAATTCAGTTGGTCTGTTCAACAAAATTAACACTGTACACAGGAAGAGTAAATTCTGTAAATTTAATTAGTATTCCAGACTTTGTGGCACTAACTGTTCGCACAATGGCAATTTTATTCTTACACAACAAAAAGTTCATAACAAGACAGAAACTAAAACGAATATAGTTAAAAAAGTATTTTATTACAGCTTCTTAAAACTATTTGTAACATAATTTTTACAGGACCTCTAGGCAAACTGAAGCATTACCTGTTGGCACAAATGATGTTTCTAAAAATATAGAGGTCAATGACAAATCATCAGCTTCAAACCCCTTGTCAAAACGTCCCCCAAGCAACAACTATCCATCGGAAATCCCTCAAGAGGAAATCCTATCGTCACTGTCCAGGTTGGATAAGCAGAAGGGGCAAATACATACGTATTATACATGCAAGGAAAAGGACTGCTATTCTCTTTCAGATCCTTCAGGTGGTGCGTTTAAGTTTAACAAAGCTTCTACGGCCTCGGGAAGTCGAATTCACAAATTTCAGCATGGATGGTTGTACCAATGATCTGAAAACCATGATGTCTATGAGCCTTCTACTGGAGTTTGGTGGCTGGCCTTCCATGTTGGGATGTTTTGTTTGCTGTGCAGACTCCATGATACATGGACTGCATGTGGAACACAAAACCATGTGTTAGAATGAGAACTCAAGCCATTCAGCTGCATTTCAATAGTGACATGCACCGTTCTGCAATTGAAAAGGAGCATCTCAAGCAAATTTCCCCTTTCCAGAAAGAGCATGAATCAAGGAAGCAATGTGAAAATGAAGTATTGAACAAAGTCTTTATGTCCATCTACTGGTTGGCAAAAGAAGAGATTTCTAACACAAAACTTTTGTCCCTTTTAAACTTGATCGAACGGGCAGGTTTACAAAACCTCAAACATTTTACATAAACTGGATCCCATTCCCACATGGTTATTGTGAAAGTGGGGACAGCTGACATAGCACCCCTGGCCAGCATCAGGAACCTTGGTGCCTGGTTTGATGATAAAATGTCTATGAATGATGACATCAATAAGACCTGCAGTAAAGCCTTCAGAGGACTTTACAACATCAGACAAAACAGAAAATTTCTTTCAACAGACACTACCAAAATATTAGTCCACGCCTTTGTAACATTGCCCTTGGATTATTGTAGATCGCTACTGTTTGGCCTACCTGCGTATCAACAAGAACGTCTTCAGAAGGTGCTTAATGCAGCTGCACGAGTCATATGCTTTATTCCCAAGTACAACCATATTACATCATCACTTATAAGATTACACTGGCTTCCAGTGAAGCAGAGAATTGATTTAAAAATTGCTCTATTAGTGTTTAAAGCAGTAAATGGCTCTTCTCCTGTGTACCTGACTAATTTACTTCAGATTCAGCCAACATGGAGATTTAATCTTAGATCCGATGACATTCGAGCAGACCTGGTTCATCTCGATGATCACTGGCAAGAGTGGGGATTTCCAGAACTAATTGAATCCTTGACTCGGGGACCCAGAATCCATCGTATCGCCACTCTCAAAACCACTATCCACCAAAGAAAAACTCTGGCTACCAAACCAAGGATGAAAGTGCGAAGGTGGCACATCTCTGTGTGTATTGCAGTGGTGAAGATCATCACTCGGCAGAGTGTGGGAAGTTCCCTAACATCTCCCAGCGCAGGAGGATTTCAAGTGACAAGAAACTGTGCTTCAACTGCATGGGTACAAGACATCAAGCACAAGACTGTTGCAGCAAGGATGCCCGTCAACGATGTGGCAGCAGACATCACACGTCTATTTGTGACAGGTTGCCTGGTAACAACCAGATGATGCTGGTGACAGGTGATCAGGAGAGTTCAGTCATCTATCCAGTGGTGGTGGTGGTGGTAGTTGATGGCATCAAGTGC
>OX419346.1:12732842-12740342 GCA_948470475.1 Galaxea fascicularis
TCACGATGATGGGAAGCCCAGAAGGCCAAAACTATGATACCGTGTATTAACAACAACAAGGTCGTTCTTAATAAAACATTACCAAAAAGCGGTGACTGTGTGGTCCTTTGTCTATATAAAAGGGGACGCACTCTTAGGGAAACCGTATCATTATGGCCCAACAATGGCTCGACTTGCAACCTGTGATGGGGCTTGTACGTCCGCAACTTACCTCAGGGGTTCCCTTACCCAGTTAAGCAACGTGGATGGGTATGATGCAATGGTTGCAGGAACAATACGGTCCCAAACCCAGCCGACCTAAATGCGTGCGGAGCAAAAAGAAAAAGATCAAGATGATCAAAGACATCGTGATGTTGGCCGCGGTCTTTCGCAAACTCCCCAACACATTGAAGATGCAAAAGGTGCCTCTCATGGGGCGTCTGACGTTGAATTCCATGCTCAGACATCTGAAAGCAGGCGGTATAAAAATGGACAACTTCCTGTGGAGTTGAACAAAAAAAAAAGATGATTCAGACACCGAGTAGCCTGTTGGCTGTGGGGTGTGGCAAGACAGCATTTGTCACAAAACTTTAAAGCTCCTCACCAGTACTTTTGCGACGTGGTGCCCAACGTCCACTATTGTTACAGGGTGTGGCAAAAGGGCTTTCGCCTGTTGGCTTGACTAAGGGTACATATGCACAAAGGCATACCAGAGAGCGACCAATTGCAATGTTGATTCAGTCGCATGAAAGGTGGGGTCTTGGTCCTCGATGATCTGATTGAGGAAGGGGGCAACGACAAATGCATGCTGGATCTGTTCACCAAAGACTCACACCATCGCAGCATCACCGTGCTGTATCTCTGTCAAGACATGTTTCCCGCTGGCAACCCCAAGACCTCTTCATGCAATGCGCATTACAATGTCGCCTTCAAGAATCCTCGCAATCAGTTGGGGTTCACCAACCTCATAAGGCAAGCCTTTCCCAAACATTGGTCTGATGTGTTAGACGTCTACAAAACTGTCACGGATTGACCTTTTTGGTATGTCTTCTTGGACCTACTTCCGGCCTCTGATGACACCTACCGGGTCTTTTCACACCTCCTGGAGGATGAAGGCTACACCCGTGGCTTTGCCACGCCCTGCTGTCCGACACGCTCTGCCTACGAGAGATCACTCAACAAACGAGCATGCCCAAGCAGAGTGTCACGACAACAGATGACTTGGAGGCTACGTCACAAGGGGCACCTGTTTCCTTTACTGGCCCTCCTACCTGCAGCCATCGCGGTGGGCAAAGCGCCCACTTTCAGAGCTGTCAGTGGTGCCACAGGGTACTGCCACCAAAAAGCGGTACAATGCAGGCAGAGTAGAACGTGCTGCCATGAAACAACGCAGGTCTGGGTTGGTGCGTCATCCCGACAGTTCCACCTTTGCATGGATGCGATAAAAAGGAAGGACACCGTCAACCAACCATGGCCAAACATGCGACGAAGAAGAAGAAAACCACCTCCTCTGCACCTTGGCAAAGACGATCCTCCACTCAGCAAGGGGGCAAGATGCCTTGGGTGGTGGATCCCAAAAAAAGCCTATAAGGTCATGCACGACATGATTCATGCTGTCAAAAACATGGACATGACGAAGGCCAAACGGCAGGCTCACAAAGCGAGAGGGGGCAAACAATTGTGGCTCCAATACACTGGATCGCAAGCAGGAAAGCCAGCCCTTGTTGCCTCTTGAAAAGAGGAAACCATCAAACACTGCATTCCCTTTACTTCTCAATGAGGGTATAAAAGACAACAATGTCCCTGGTTGACGCAGGCAGTTTCATCAACATGAAATGTCTTAGATCTCAGTTGCTGTTTTTGGAAAGTCTGTTTTGAAATGCCCGTGGGAAATACCGCCGTGATCTCCTACGGCACACCAGCACCGATCAGATCAATGCCATCAGCAAATTGGTATTGAACACGTTGAAAGGGTGTGCCAGTGTTACCCCGGACGTCAAAGCCAGGTTGAAAAGGCATAAAAAGGTCGTGCACTAGTTAGCCAAGCAGAAAAATTAGGTAACCCAACGACAAGCTCTCTCACTCTGACAGACAGGCATTGGTTTGTGGCGAGGACAACAAGCAGTGTGCCGATACCTCTTGTGGCCTTGTTGCAAGCGGCTAAGGAAGAAAAACAGTTGAGCCTTTAAATGTCTGACTGAAAAGAACCAAGGGTATAAGAGGTGGCAACATGAGTGTTGTGAACTCAGACAACGCCTACTGCGCAGTATGCGTGACCAGTTGCATCACTGTCTTATCATGGAAGAATTGTTGATCGTATCCAAATGTGAATTCGCCCCTTGGGTGGCTAAGCACAAGGCTGGCTTGTTGCAGAACCATCTGTTAAACCATGTGGCCACATTGGCGGCCAAAGAGGAACGGTTGTTGGAGGCTCCCAACCTGTCGCCTGCAGCCATACGCATGAAGTTGAAGCCTATATCGGACAGCCAACAATGACGCCTCCGAAACGGACTTGGTGAGCAGTGCGTTTGACAAATGGATGCAACACATGGTGAAAGTGGCCCAAAAAACGGAGGGAGGGACCCCCACAGGTAGGACCCCTGCCAAGACAATGGTGAGCATGGCCATAGGTATGGACGTGAAACCCAAAGTGCCAAGAAAACCCAAATGGTTGTTCAAAAAGGAAGTGGCAAAACAAGAAGAGGACAAGGGCTGGCCCCTCCCACCCCCTCCTTGGGTGGAAGTCAAAAAGGAAGAGGAAGAGGACTGGCCCTTCCCATCCCCTCAGGAGGTGAAAGTGAAAAGGGAGGAGGAAGAGCCTACATCCAGGACCCCCCTTTGATGCTTGGGACCTCAAACAGGGTAAACGCCGATTGAAAAATGGGCGAGGATAATTTATAGTGGGCTGTCACCAGAGTCATGGATAAAAGGCAACAGGCCATGGAGGAAAAGTCTAAAACAACCTTGGCAGTGAGCTGGTTGAGAACCTAACCAGGATGAGAAGATTGGGAGCAAGGGCAGCGCACGCGGCGCCGACTTGATGAAGAGGACAACTAAGCAACAATGCAAGAAGCCCTCTGCTTCTCAGGGCGACCAGGGGGTGGACGTGCAAAAATGGCTGTGCAAAATGGGCCTGGAATTTCATTGGCTGGGCTATCAGTACATGGGCCCAAGCACGCAGTTGAAGAAACGTTTGAAATGCGGAGACCCAGGCCTCAACTGCTTGCACAAGATTGCCAAACAACACACCATTGACTACGACAAGGCCAAGACTTTGAGGGACAAGCATACCGCCAATCGTCGCATGATCAAGGGCATCGAGGGATTGCCAGGCAAGCGGACCCTAACGGAAAGGATCATCAAGAAAATCATGCAAACCAAAGTCAAGTTGAACGTTTAAAACCTGTTTTTTTTTTCAAAACCAGGTCAAAAACTATGTGTTACGAGTTCGTTGTGTTGAGAAGTGAGAAGTGAGAAGTGGGTTGTTTTTGCAGTCTAAACAGAACGTAGGGTTGTCGGAACAGCAACAAGGTTATTATTCCAAACAAATGTAGTAAACTCTGCACAAGGCTTCACAATAAGCTCACACTAGGCTTGTAAAATTACACTCGACCTCCGTCACATTTCAATACTCACGTCCTCTGCCAAATGTACACACGACCTCTGTCACACCTCAATAAACACGGCCTCCGCCAACTGCTCTCAGCTCTCAGCTCTCTCTCTCTTTTTTCTAAGAAAAATCTAAAGCTACACCAATCGGCTTATATACTTTACAACAAAGGATTCTAGAACTTTCCTGATTGACTAAATAAAGTAACATTACAATAAGAAACTATTTACAGCAACATATGCCAACGGCTTAAAACAGAATTACTGAATCACGATGATACAGCACTAATTAAATATGCAGAAGATTCCAGACACTTCCAGACAGTAACGCGAGTCACGCAATAATTTTTCGTATGTTACCATAAGTGGTTCGTTTTTGAAAAAGCAATTGACAACAAAAGGTTCTTTAAAAGCTATTTGCAATGCATGTGACTCGCAATCTTGGGTAGGGTGGGGTACTACTGAGCCCAAGTGGGAATGACCTCGCAGGTCCCCATGTCTTGAATGGGGACACTTTGTGACAATGTACGCTGCAACCATGGACGGTTTCTTTTTCAAACGTCTGCCGGGCTCCCAAACACCCCCTCCCTGATTCGTCGTGCGTGAAATGGGATGGTGAGATTGGATGGGCAAGGACTGTGGCTCCTACCATTATGGCTACACCCATCTCTATGACCAGTTGTCTCTGATGGACTGATGCACCGTCCAACATGTCTGCTCTAATGGGGTAGGGGCACTGCTTCCTCGCCCTGCTGATGGAGGGACGAGACTTTTCCAAGTGTCTAGGTCAAACTTGAATTTGGCCCACTCTGCTTCAAGTTGTGCTTTAGTGACTTCTTTGTCTTCCCTTTCCTTCTCTTGAAAAAAATGATCAGCCAGAATCTTGATCTCTTCGTTGCCATACTCTTTGAATTCAGGCGAAGTGGGTTTCGGCAGAGCGACAGGACTAAGTAAAGAGAAGGATGTAAAAACGGACAAGCAATCATTGAAGCGACTGGTGATGCTTTTTGCCATGCGTGATACATATGTAGAAAGCAGGTTGCTAAGAATTTTCTTGTTGTTGTTGGCGATGGTCAAAGATAGACCACCAATCGTCCTTCTGGTGTGATGTCTTCTTGTAGTTTCTTCAGAGGTGACTGGCTACTCTTTAACAGCTTCCAGGCTAGCCTGCGTGTGATTACTTACAATAAGTCTTTATTTCTCGAGAGATACTTGAACAAACTGCAGAACATAAAAAAGTACCATTATTTCAGATTTTCAAAAGACGAACCTGGTGCAGCTCCTTGTCTTAGATCACAAAGGGAACAGTGAGATTGGAATTTTGTAAACATAAAGCAAGCCAGTGCGAAGCACAAGCCCATTTTTCCCACCAAAACAAGACGGTGAATGACATTTTGAACATGTTCCTGTTTTTGTTTTAACATCACCAGGGCTGTGGAGGAGTCAGCATCAGTCAATACTGCAGAGTTAGTTGGACTGCACAATGGAACGACTGGATGGCTGGAATGACTGGATGACTTATCTTGGACAATATTTCAAAAAGTTGCCAAATCTGAAAAGCTACAGTGTATCATCACTTGTGATTTCATAGAGACCACCGGGGGACTGTTTTCTGCAAGGAATATTGGAATTCAGAAGAGCAATTAATCTTCTGCAAAATGCAGCTAATCTGCCAGAGCTGGGAAAGTTACCTCAAATTGTTAACCCCAAAGGCATGGGCCGCAAACATCATGAATACCTTTTTAAAGAAATAAGGGATTCTGTTGTACATGAACTGACGACCTTGTAGTGCTGGAACTTTATTAGGACATTTTCTTTGATCTAAAGCTTTGAAGTTGAGGTATACAAATGTGTATTTCTGGTGTTTTGCTGTTTACAGACTTTGGCAGCAGTGTTTAGTGACCGTTTGCTAACACCATTTTCCTTGTTTATTCAATAAAAAACAGTTTCTTCTGTTGTAACTTGAGTTCTCCACTCCTCCAGTTGTGTAGGCTTGTGCTTCCCAAAGTCCCTTGTGTGTGATATTTACACTCCCTGTGAAAACAATTTGAAGGATTGAAACTGTAGGCAAGTTAAAGTTGACCTCTTAAGTTGTCTTGTTCAAAACACACAAATTTCTTTCTGTTAGAGTATTGCACAACCCTATAGGAAATAACATTAGAATGGACATTACTCCCACTTCCAGGTTGCACAACCTTAAAGACACCTCATTTTTGTTCTGTCAAAGTGAACGCATGTGCAAAGTCCCTTTTATGTTTAAGTGAGAATCAAGATGTTTTGCTTTTCAGAATTTAATGCATTTGCCCAGCTTTGAATCTATCAATCGTTATTTTTTGTTCAAACTTACTGTGACGCATTCATTGTTCTTTGAAGATCAGTGCTCTATCGTATGTATAGAAACTATTTGTTTTGAAATCCCAGTCAACGCCTCAAATTGTACTGTTTTCTTTTGGAGAAAAACTTGAGAATAAAATTCTTGGTTCTTTCAAATTCTATGTGCTTGGGCAGCTATAAAACTCAAGATTTTTTTGGCACCCGTCTCAAATAGTTTGTTTTTTGGATGTTGAATGAAAATCTTTGAGAATAAACACACTCACTCAGTATATCGAGCTTTGTTCTTCAAAAGTCAATGTGCCCGCTCCCATTTATGAGTGTTAATCAAGGCAGTGTTTGAAGATCAATTCTCTCTCACATATACAGGAGCTATTTTTTTAAACCCGGCACATGCCTCAAATTGTACCAATTTGTTTTCATCAAAAACTTGAATGGAATTCTTCTATGTGCTCGGGCAGGTATAAAACATACCTTTCAAGATTTTTTTGGGCACCCATCTCAAATAGTTTGTCTTCTGGGATGTCGGATGAAAATCTTTGAGAATTAAGAGAGTGTCTCTGTAAGAGCGGTCCGACCAATTTTGTTTGAGACACAGATTTAGCTCATTTCTTATGTGTTGTCAGACATTCATGTACCTATACTAAAACCACAATCCGTTTGGTTGGATCTCTTTATTTTTCAGAGTTTTACGGAAATTAAATTTCACTCGAGCGAAGGCCTGTCGTGACACTTAACTTACCAATTTCCAAGTTTGGCCGCCATTTTGAGGGACTTGTCAACATGAAGCGTAGCAGATAGAAATCAAGCAGGTAGATCTAAAACCGTCAGAAATATATACAAAAGCATTCAAATGAACTTAACTTTCGATTCTAGCGGCAAAATATGAAACTGTTCCTATAACTTACCATTCCTACATCCCCATGCAACCATTTCCTCCAACAATTCAAACACTAAAACTAGTGTTCAAATTCCCCTCAGCGATTTCCACCGTAAGAAATAACCTGTGCCACCTAAGCTTCGACTCGAATGTGAAGTACGAATCAAATCAAATAACTGCTTCATCTTCGAGGCAACCTCACGCTGGTATTTTGATTTTCTGATCGACAAGGACGGTAATCAAGAAGTGATCGCCATGATTACCTCATAAACGTGACCGCTGACCAGCCGCTGAGTGAAAACAGTACTGCACAGGGTGGGGTGGGTGGCGGGCTTATCATCATAGTATATTCGAATACATGCTAAAAAAGCTTTAGGACTCCCAGTCTAAACAGTGAGGGCATGTTCCGTCGTACAGACAACTGTTATTTTATTCTCATAACTTTTTTCCTTTAAATTAGAACTGATATTAATTAATAGAGTTATTTAAATATTTTTAACCGGGGTACCCATATGACTATTTTGCTTGTCATCAGTGGAATAAGCTGTCTTTTCTTTCACAACCTTCTATTTATGCCCCATTGCACGGAATGAACACTATACTTAGAATGTTTGTTCTAAATCATTTTTGCTGTTCCCAAGACTGTATGCAAATTCATTGCTTTATACAAAGCTGGCCCTAAAATATGTTTTTCCGTAACA
>OX419346.1:12747842-12767842 GCA_948470475.1 Galaxea fascicularis
AGTCACACAAGTCGTAAATGTCATAGACAATCGGATGCGTTAAGCCAATTTCTGTTACAACTGATTTGACGGTGGTCATGTGGCTCACTTCATTCTCGTCAATTAATCCCTTGTCAGATTTATTGTCAACCGCGACGCTCGGAGACGGACCTGCCTGTCTCCTTCTCGAGGAGAACAAACGGGAGAAAAATCCTTCTATTTGGGCTTTGGTTTGCCACTCTTCCCGGAAAAACAGGCGCTCCCCGTTTTCCCCCTTCGCTTTCTTCATATCTTGAGAGACTTGTTGCGGATCCACTTTCCTTCCAGTTTGTTCACCAATTTCAAACTTGGAGGTGAGATACTGCCTTACTTTCTCTGAGAAGCGAACTGCGCCACCTTTTGGCTTATGAAGTGCCCATCCTTCACTTAAATTCGACTGGAAAGGTTCGCTACCCTGTCTTTCGATAACATTGGTACTGTCGTCCTCTGAAAGGGTAAGGGATGAGAATTTTTCAACCCAGCCTCATTTGAGTTTGTTGTACACATTCTCTGTATGTTGTCCAAGAGATACGTGCAGCTCCATTTCTCCGACAGATTTGAATGTCCTAGCACATGCTGGTTCTGGGCATTCCAACACTGGCCCCAATTCACAGCTTTCCGCATCACCACTGTCAAGCACGCTTCCATGCCTTACTCTCGGAGTGAAGCCAAAGTTCCCCTGTTCTGTTGTGAGATCAGTGGCGCCTTGATGCTTAATGTAAATTCCATCCCACAGAATGAGTTTGCCAGGGCCAACTTGGAATGCCTTCCACACTCTGAGCCCGTCTTGTTGGTATGAAAAGTCGTGCATGGCACTCAGTTGCTGGAGTTTCTTGATATCTAAATCTTTCTTGGTTTCATTTACGCGGCATACAGCTGCGGTACATCCTTGAACTAGCCTTTCTTTGAGCGCAATGTGCATATCACTGGCAGTGAGAACGTCGTGGCCCTCGTTACAGTATCTCCTTATGGCACCTTTCAAGGGGCAAAGGATTCTGTCGCATACGTCTTTTCCAGATTGTGGCTCAGAAAAGTAAAACCCTTCTGAGCCTCCTTAAACACCGTTGTTGTCCAACCACACCTGTATTGTTTTTAACAGGGAACGCTTGCATCCCATGCATTTGCCTAGTGGTTGTTTTGATGACATTCAGACCACACCTCATAAACTTCAGAATCCGTCTTGGACCCCAGGTGAATGGTCAGTGAAAAGGGTTTGCTATGAATCTCAGCACGAAAACTTCAAAATGTTCAACGAAACCATGGAGAAAATATTCCAAGGAAAATTCCAGCCACTGAATGCCCCGTTAACGAAATGTTGGTAAGTTGCAACGTCTACTGAGAAAGAAAATTGTCTCAAAACAGCCGAGATGTCTTGTCTATGAAATGGTTGAACAGAATACAGACCGCAAGCAGTCTCTTATTTTTCTTAAAGATAGTGAGCTCATGCGTATCCTGTGAGCATGGAGAGGCCGTGAGACGCTCTCGGGGGTTGGACAAAAACAAGAAAAAACAGGAACAAGATGTTAAGTGGTTATCTCGATTATCTAAACCCATTTGTTTACATAATAAAGATTTGTTTATAAATCTATGAATTGATGCCAGTCCTTTATGGAACGAAATGTATTTGAAAGAAAAAAAGAATACTAAGCACAACAAAAGTTGTCTGCAAGAGGAATCATGCCTTCGCATTAAGACCGAGAGTCCTAATGCTTATTGTGATACTTAAAATGCATAATCTGCCCACACCCACCCCACACCCCTCCTCCCCTCGCCTCTGAGCCGTACTGTTTTCACTCAGCGGCTGGTCAGCGGTCACGTTTATGAGGTAAACATGGCGATCACTTCTTGATTACCGTCCTTGTCGATCAGAAAATCAAAATACCAGCGTGAGGTTGCCTCGAAGATGAAGCAGTTATTTGATTTGATTCGTACTTCACATTCGAGTCGAAGCTTAGGTGGCACAGGTTATTTCTTACGGTGGAAATCGACGAGGGGAATTTGAACACTAGTTTTAGTGTTTGAATTGTTGGAGGAAATGGTTGCATGGGGATGTAGGAATGGTAAGTTAAAGGAACAGTTTCATATTTTGCCGCTAGAATCGAAAGTTAAGTTCATTTGAATGCTTTTGTATGTATTTCTGACGGTTTTAGATCTACCTGCTTGATTTCTATCTGCTACGCTTCATGTTGACAAGTCCCTCAAAATGGCGGCCAAACTTGGAAATTGCCGAAAATTAGGTAAGTTAACGGAGTTATAAAGTTTTAGTAAAGGTCGGGCCGCAAAGTTTTTTTCTGTAGTTACCTTTTCTATGGCACCTACTTCCTAGCTATGTTAGTTGGACAAGTTCAGAATGCCTCACTTTTTCAAAAATTTACCTTGATGTTGATTGGTTTTCGCGTGCGTGACTTAAGGGAACCGATAAGGTGCCGCACAAGTCTTCCTGTTTGCTTGATTGAAACGTAATGTTCACGAAAGTTGCCTCGATGGATAAGATAGAGTTAATATACATGGCTGGTGTATTTGTTTTTTGCTGAGTCCCGCAGTTTTTTGTAATTTGTCCTCCAAAGTTGTCTCAAATTAAAGTCTTGAAAAGTGTCACGACAGGCCTTCGCTCGAGTGAAATTTAATTTCCGTAAAACTCTGAAAAATAAAGAGATCCGACCAAACGGATTGTGGTTTTAGTATAGGTACATGAATGTCTTACAACACATAAGAAATGAGCTAAATCTGTGTCTCAAGCAAAATCGGTCGGACCGCTCTTACAGAGACACTCTCTTAACATGCTTCCTCAGTGAAGCGGTGTTTGAAGATCAATTCTCTCTCACATGTGGAGCTATTTTTTTTTAAACCCGGCACGTGCCTCGAATCGTACTGATTTGTTTACGTCAAAAACTTTAATGAAATTCTTTGTTCTTCCAAATTCTATGCTCTCGGGCAGGTATAAAACATACAGTTCAAGATTTGTTTTGGCACCTGTCTCAAGTAGTTTGTTTTCTGAGATGATGAAAATCTTTGAGAATTAACATGCTTGCTCAGTTTCTTTGTTCTTCAAAAATCAATGCACCTGCCCACACTTAAAAGTTTTCCCTCTCTTTAAACCCTATTCAATTATGAAGATGAGAAATCACTTCTGCCCTCCCACAAACAAATTGATTGTCCTAAGCTTCTTTTCTTATTGGCCAGTTGCAAGACCTTAAGCTATTAAAATGCCATTAAAACACTGTGATTCCATTATTCCTTGGCATGATAACTAAAGGAAGTGAACATCTATCACAGCTCTCCATACTTTACTGAGAGTTCCCTAGTTATGCCTTGTTTATTTTAGTTTAGACAAAACCACTTGCATTGTAGAAACGAAAAAGTTGAGAGACAAGGAAACCAAAAAACAGTTTAGTGATTGTGAGCCTGAAAAGTTATCCTCTGTCTCCCTCAGACACAATGGGAAAGTATTGGAGGCAATGGTAATCACATCAAATGGTAAGTTTCATTGAGGCTATGTTATGAAATCAACGCTCTCTAATCCCTTTGTCAGTGTTTAAGTGGAAGAATGTAAACAAATTCTGTCTATTTTCCAGATGATGAGGAAAATCTTAATGTTGAGGAAAACGTTTTGTCGAGGACCCAGCAAATGCCGACTTATTCTATGATATCCCTTCTCCCCTGGAGACCCCACAACGTGGAACCAAATAGACAGCTGAAGTCATATGGTTGCAGAAATTAGAGGAACTAACTGGAATTCACCTTCAAAGGTTTTCCAACTTTGAAGCCCAAAATGGTAAAACTAAAGTAGACAGCCATTATGCTACATTAAAGTTTGCACTGCGGTAGCATATGAAAGAAGGGAACAGTGTTTTATGTGGAGACGACATAGTAGATGGAACCAGGGGGAGGCTGAGGGGTACAAATGTTTATCCAATTGAGATAAACAGAGATGCTGAACCACCATCTGCAAAAACTCTCAGTGGTATCTCTCAGTACGGAAACATTGAATATACACCTGATGGAATTGTCATGGAGAGAACACTGGAGTAAGCACAGGGAAAACTTTCAAAGAACAGTTTAAATACTACTGAAACATCATCTGGGTTTGATCTCGCTAAACATGTCCCCAAATTGAGCCCAAAAGTTTCGAAAGTGAACACCAAGGCTCCACTAATAAAAAGCAACAAGAGAAGTAGGAAAGCCAAGATTAAGTAAGTGAATGTGAAGACTGTGGAAAAACGTTTCTGTGCACTGGAAACCTTCATAGACACAGAGAGACAAGACCTGCACTGCTAAGAAAATGCAAAACCTTAAATGCATGCCACACAAATCAGATAGTTCTGCTATGCAAACTACAATATGTAAAATTAAAGAGCAATCTGTCAAAAAACAAGCAAAACAGGTCTCAGAAGAAGAGCAAGAAAAATTAGCTCTAAAGTTAAAAGGAAGTGCGCAAAGACGTACAGCAAACAAAAGGATCAAAGGCTCCTATGAGCCAGCTCATGGATGTGGAACATAACAATACTTTGAATTTACAATAACTTTATTTTCTAAAAGGATATGTGCAAGAAACCTGTACATTCGTTTGTGTTTTGTGGGAGCACATCCTTTTCAGACACACCTCTTGGTAAAAGAACCGTTTACGCACTAATATTTTCCGTAAAAATACCCAGTTGATTGACAGGCGCCAGAAGCATCACATCAGATGAAACTGACAGACGTAAGTAATTTGAACTGGCGATTGAGCACAAATATGCAAATTTGTACACGGACTATAAAAATAATATTCAAATGTGATCACTTTGTTAAGAAGTGTAACAGGCAAGTTAAAGTTTCTTACTGGTCGACGGCTCATTTCAAGTTAGTTTTATAAACGTTTTTGGTCGTAAAATTTCTGACTATTCTGAATGCGAGATAACATCACAATATTTTGTGAAAGTCCTGAGGGAAATTAGACACACTTTACAGTCAACGTTTTTGAGCGATTCGGGGTCCGGCACAAAACTTTTGCTTTGTAAGGTGAGATATTCAATCCATCTATTTATGCTTTGTGCCACAGTTAACTTGACTTTCCAAATAGATTAGTTGTTATAGTATAATATTCTGCCCTGGGTATTTATGACATGTAAATAAGATATGGGAGATAGCTCTGGCTTGGGACAAGCCCAAACCAGACGAAGAGCCTGGAGGATGCGCTCCAAAAACCCGGATTCCTCGCGGGGTGGGAGGGTGGGTCACTAGATCTGATCTAAACGGCAGCCTAGAGTAGAGTGCAAGGGGCGGGCGGAACACCGACCTTTGTATTTATAATTTACAAGTCCCCAGGGCATGTTATTAGCATATGCAAATGACGTAGCATTGTATAATATTCTGCCCTGGGTATTGTTATTTATGACATGTAAATAAGGTATGGGAAATCGCTCTGGCTTTCCCAAAGTCCTGCGCTGACTTTTGCAACAGTCAGACCAAGCATACACCCAGTACAAAAATATTGTCATTAGCTCTGAAAGACATCTGCTATATTAGAGCAAGTAGACAACAACTTAACTACCAATCATGCCACCTTTATTCTTTGTCAAGGAAAAGTTATTAAGATCTACCTCCATCTATTAGCCTCTCTTCCAATCCTTATCCAAAACACCGGAAACAAAATTTAATTATACTGCCACAGGGAACCTACTTCCGGCCCAAGCCATTAAATAAATCAGATACTTAAGAAAGAGATAACTTGATTTACATACTAGAATACTGGAAAGAACCCCTCCAGATTATTAAGACGCATGTAGGTTTTACCAATGTCATAATCCAAATCTGCCACTTTGGCTGCAGCTCCTGCTGGACTTACAACCTGTTTTAGCTTATAATGTAGAGCTGTCCTGCCATTTTCGAGCCAACATGATCCATAATGTCATGTAAGGAGACCCCAGCAAGAGCTAACAAAATCGCCTCTCTGCTTCGAAAGCCATGAAGAGTATAACGATCACTGGTTAATCTACCACAAACAGGTTCTGCATTTGTATACTCATTCAATCTAGCCTGGGCTACCTGTGGCTCTAAAGCCTTAAAAGAAATTTTTCCCTCTTTCGTTACAGAACGAAAGAGATACCCTGGCTGTAATTCTATTCTGAGGAGCCTACAAATATTGAAATACATTTCCAGACCTTTAACAGGGCATATAACTACATTCTCACCCCTTCTAAAAGCAAAACTGCGACATTAACATCGCCTGATCTTAAGGATTTAGTCCCAATATGGTTGAACAAAAATCCTGAATTGTCTGGAAAACGCAGGATATCAACCACTTTCAAGCTTAACAAATTGGCATCCCGATCAGCTGCAAAAAACAGGGACTTGAAGATGGCTTGATCCCTCGCGAGGATATAAATCTTAGATGGCTTGCTACTTGGACACTCTCAAATCCACTAAGGCCTCTATTTTCCGACGAGGAACAATGAATGCTTGCTTTAGAGAATCGACTGTTAACCCCAGGCACTCCACACTGGTGGACGGATACAGCACAAATTTAGTAATGCCGATAGTGTATCCAAGATCAACTAGAAGCAACAGAACACAATAGTTAGCTAGTACAGCTATACTGAATCTGTATTCCTGGCCTTTGTTCTGGCAAAACCGACCAGGGTCCCTGACATGTGAGAAGTTCCCCATTCAGCCGATCATCAATATACAAATAGCATGGTATCCCACAAGCGAGAAGATAGCCCAATGCTACCAGGCCAATGGTATGGTATATATACAGGGAAATTTTCCACCGAGAAGGTAATGTAGCACAAACAAACCAGAATCCATTCTACTGGAAGCCAAAATAAGTCTGAGAAGATGGTGATAGGGAAACGTGATCGTAGCCAGATTTGTCATTACATTTGGTCATATATGATCCTCGATAAACATACTGGGGAACATCAGCAAGTCTATCAAATGAGAAAGGTAAGTTGGTCATCCATAAATTTAAAAACCTACCATCTAAACAGAGCCTAGGTTTGGTTGGCTCTACGGTCAATGGGAGAACCAGATAGGGCGGAGAGTCATCACCGACTCTTCCCCATACTCTGAGTGCACCGGCCGTTAAGGGTTTCAAAATCTCCTTAGAAACAAAATCCAAAAACGCTTTACAAGAGACATGGTTACTAAACTGCTTAGATGGCGGGAAATCTGAACAATAGTGTTGACCTTTAAAAGAGCCTTTGAAATGTCGAGTAAATTTTGAAATTTCAATCTTGTTTCGAACCCAGTCCCCAATTGTTTGCTTCTGGGGTGGTCTACCAATATCCTATCCCAAGCTTTTGGAGCCCACCTGCAACAAACTGGTCTGGATCTCTAAGGCGATTGTTTGCAGGTCGGGTTTCCCTTCAGAGTATAGGACATCCAACTGCTAGTGAGTCACATTTCCCCCTGAATGGGAATCCCATTTATATTAACCCAGTTTTTTACAGGTTCTAGGATGCAAAGTTACGTAGCGAACAAATAATAATTATTTCCCTGGGACTGAACGACTCTTTTTTTTCTCTCTTGCAAGGCCGTACATAAGAACAGAAAAACATTGAACGCCAATTAGCCTTTTTGTACAAAACCGAGAGATCTGTAGTTGAAGAAAAAATGGGATTCCTAATCAGGAGGGAGCAACTTCACAACCCCTCCAGTCTCCCACTGAATATCAACAATTATTCACCTTCGTCTTGGGCAGACCCCTTCCAAACTGACCACCCAAGTTCCCCTTCTGAAGGAAGGATTTGGGCGACGAGAAGGGGGGTTCCACTCGTAACGCCTCCTAAATGGACAGGTTGCTTGGAAATGGCCATAGCCACCACAGCCATAACAGCGACGTCCACTAACGCTCCGGTTTGGCCGTGAATTTGGCATCGCCTTTTCAGCATTAGACAAACTTCATAACTTTCTCATCATCCTTCACAGTTTCCAAGGAGAACCTCCAGGTATTGTTTGAAGTCATCATCCGGGATGGCAGCTTTCTGAGACATTGCTTGAAATACAGAACCATAGAAACCTGCTTTCGCATGGTTCCTTTCCTCGGAGATCAGCTTTAACGACAGTAAAACTATCTATAATCTGGCCCTTACTAAAGTTTGGAGACTTCAACAGCACTCGCACGTTCTGTAATAATGTTTCGACCGTAGCCTGCTGGGCTTCTTCCAGTCATTGTATGGCCAAGAGAGAAATCACCGTGTAAAATGGACATAGCACATGAGAAGGTTGTATGCATTTTAATCTCTAATTCCCACTATTATCCAATTTCATATTGACCAACAGCTCTATTACAAAAACCTTAGAACCACACAATTTCCTTCTTAAAAGAGAAAGGTTAATGGTATTCTCAGCCACCAAGAATCAACAATTCCACACTGCGAGACCGGTATATTTCTACAGATCCATTTATTTCTCATTCATTTGAATTTTATTTATTTATGTATCTATTTACTTATCCATTTACTGGGCCACAAAGGTCTATCACGCTTTATTTTTCTGTTGTTTTTGTCTTTTATCAAAGAAGATGAAAATGTTGCAAAAACCTCGCCTGCCTTGCCACACCGGTCTATTTCTCACACAGTCCTCCCTCTCACTGTTTTGTTTTTTTCGTTTGTTTGTTTGTTTTTTTTGGCCAGGGAAGATGAAAATGTTGCATACACCACTTGCCACACAGGCCTAATCGCCACTCAGGTCTTATCACCACCTAGGACTATTTTCACAGGTCTATTTTGTCACAAGTTTATTCGTCATGTAGGACCATTGTATGCATTGTGACCACATAAGACTATTTCATTCAAAGATACCAAGGACAAAATATGCACGCCTCATCTGCGTCAAAAGACTCTCTTCCACACAGGATTATTGCATGCTTTAAGGCCACACAGGACTTAACAAAGCGCTAACAAGTCACAAAGGTGAGAACAAACCCGAGCATAACAGAAACTACTACCCCCATGAGCACCGAGGCAAAATGAACTGTGACGACCAAAATAAAGTAAACACCGCTTAGAAAACCACGAAAGAAAAGGAACACGTGTACCCAACCAACTAAAAAACAGGCTAGGGATTAAAACATTCGGAACAGTTACCTCAGGTGGTGCGTTCTGGGCAACGTTGTCAGCGGCCGCGGGAGGCTGGTTTTCTACCTGAGCTACTGGAGCTACAAAGAGGGTCCCCTATACTGATTTAGGTTTATTTGTCCATTCGTGATTCGTGATTGCCGATATTAGATTTTTCGTGAACGTGAACGAATTCTGGGAATTATCCGTGATGCGTGAACAGTCTCAATATTTTTACGTGAATGCATTTTCCAAGGTGGTATAGGGGACCCCCTACAAAGACAGGCTCTGGAGCTGGAACTGCTGGAGCTAGAGCAACATCAATAACATCTTGAACCTGGTTTTGCAGCGGAGCAGCAGGCACTTGTTCAGCCATAAAGCGAGGGAAACAAACGAGGAGAGAATGGGGAGAGGCAGGAAAAAACCTGACTACGAAGGTTTCTTTGTTATTCAAATTCCCGTTTCTGAGCTAAGCGGGCTAATTCTCATGCCCGAACAGAAAGAAGCTATTACATCTCTTTTAAATGGAAAGGAAGTTTTCTCCGTGCTACTGACTGGTTTTGGTTAAAGTCTTATTTACCAAAGCTTTGTCTTTGGTAAAGAAATCCTCGATGGACATTCACCGTAACCGCAGTTACAGAGCAGAGCAAAATGATGACAACACACAGCTGTAATTAGAGCGGATTTTAGCGCTCAATTCCATGTGTTGCATAGCTCTCTAAGAAGCTACAACACTAAAGAAAGGATAAAGAGACGAATAGTCGCAAAAGAAACACAACGTCTTGCTACAAAACCAAATAACCGGGCCCAGTAATGTACAGACACTGCAAGATAAAGATTATCATATTACGTAGTTCAAAATTCCTATCCTTGATATTAAGAGAGAGGCTGTTCTGTCACTGAACGCACTGAAACGAGCCAAACCAAAACTAGACAAAATGCTTCAGATGGTATATAAAGGACCACAGTCGATAAACAGAAACAAGGGTCAAAACAAACAGGCAATAAATGCAGAATTTAAACCCAGAAATGACCTTTGGTATCAAAATACATAACATGCGACATTTAAGCACATGGCTGTTTCAATCACTATCACCATCACGTTATCCTTTAAACCACCGTGTTGCCCCACTTAAAACAAGCAAGAAGCTAAATCAGTCAATACAACCGAGATAGAAGCAGCAAACACGCAAACAGGAGTCGTGTAGGCCTTCCAACCTCGTTAAACGGTGGAACCATCAATCAAACAGGTGTCAAAGGCGGCAAATCGAAAAGATCAAAAAACCACCACAGTCTCTTTCTTTTTCCTCTTCCTCCGCGCCCGCACTTCTCGCGGCTCGCGCTCACCCCTCGCATATCACAACCCTAGGAAAAGAAAGAGACTGCTCGCAGTCTAGTAGTTGTGCTGATGGTCGATAGCACGTGTGACAGCAGTGTAAGAAAAAAGTCCTGAGAAACTGTGAGTCGGCCAGATTTTTCTGCTAACAGGTTATGGGCCCAGGACGTTAACTTGTTGCTGTAGGAATTTTAGGCTGTTTTGCCGCGGAACTTGACGGAGATGTAGTCAGAAATCGTGAAGATCGAGAAACTCAACAGAAAGAATTATCAGTCATGGAAGTACAACATAAAGCTCGTCTAAATGGAGTGTGGACTGTGGGGATTTACACAAGACCAAGAAACATCTCCAGCAGATTCTGCAACCGCTTCTGTTAGAAATGCCTTCCAATTACGGTCTGACAAAGCTTACTCACTGATCGCTTTGAACGTGGAAAAAGATCTGCAAGTGCATATTTCTTCTGTTACCAACCCGCTCGAAGCGTGGAAGATTTTGCAGAAGCAATTCGAATTTGTATCAGTTACACAGATCGTCCGTGTAAATCGTAAGTTTTACGCAGCTAGCATGAAAGAGGGAGCAGATTTGGTGCAACATTTAACTCATATGACTTCCCTTGCTGAGCAGTTACGAGAATTGAAAGAGGAAATCTCTTCAAAGAAATTTGCCACCGTCGTGTTAGGAAGTTTACCTGAGTCGTACGATAATTTCCTGACGAGTTTAAATGCCAGAAATGCCGAAGAACTCGACTGGGAGAATGTCAAAGGGCTGTTGATTGAAGAGTATATGAAGCGAACTGAAAAGAACGAGAAGCAAGAATCTGACAATGCGTTTTTTGTCAAAAGAAGACAGAGTTTCAACAGAGGAAGATATCAAGCACGTGGTAGTGGTGCACGTTTCCAGAATTTCAATGCCAATAAACACACTCAGCCTCACCATAATGAACGTGAAAGACACCAAGGAGTTAAATGCTTGAAATGTAACCGGGATGGGCATATCTTGGAGAACTGTCCATACAATGACCAACAGAACATCAAAAGAAAAGAAAGCTCGAACATGGCCGAACTAGGAGTTGCACTAATCTCAAGCACGATGAATCGGTCCGATGAATGGTTCATTGACTCAACAGCAACAAAGCATATGACAAACGATAGAAGCATTCTGGAGAACTATGTTCAATACCAACAACTAAGGAACATTTACCTGGGAGACAGCACAGTAATTAGTGCTTTTGGCGAAGGGAAGGTAGGACTTCCTACAGTAAACAGTAGCCATGATGTTGTCCTTCAATTGCACAAAGTGTTGTTTGTGCCAAAGTTGACCAAGAACCTACTTTCAGTACCTGCAATGGCGTTGATGGGAGCTGAAATTCGCTTTGACAAGGATAACTGTTTGGTACTGAAGGATGGGCAGGAATTTATCATTGGTAGTCTGTTGCGTGACAAGCTGTACACAGTCAATACCATTGAGTACGCTCAAGTTTCAAGAGCTAATAGTGTACCATCACTTGCAGTTTGGCACTGTAGATTAGGTCATCTAAACTTCACCTATTGTGAATCAATTGAAGAATAAAGAAATGGTTGATGGTATGAACTATGATGTTGACACCCAAAGCCAAAAGGAATGTGACGCATGTGTCCTCGGCAAAATGCAGAAGCCTTTTCCTAAGCAGAGCCAACACAGGGCAACCAGACCATACGAGATTGTACACAGTGATGCACGTGGTCCAAAGGTGGTAGTAAATAACATTTACAGATGATTTTTTCACATTATACCACTGTTTACTTCATCAAATCCAAGAGTGAAGTACTTTCTAAGTTCATGGAGTATGTCAGTTCTGTTGAGAAACATACTGGTTATCAGATTATGAAGCTGAACATTCTGGCAGAGGAAGATGTTAAAGTCCTTAGGAGCGACAAGGGAGAATACACTTCCAACAACCTCACTAAATTCTGTGCTGAAAAGGGAATTTCATACGAGTTTACTGTGCCGTACTGTCCACAGCAAAATGTGGCTGCTGAACGGATGATTATGGATTATGGAGGGAGCAAGATTGATGCTCTATCATGCCAAATTACTGCTGGAATTCTGGGCAGAAGCCTACAGCACAGCAGTTTACCTTCACAACAGAAGCCCCACAACAGCACTGAAAAATGAAACCCCATTTGAATGTTTGTTGGGTAGAAGACCAGACATTTCTCATCTGAAAGTCTTTGGTTGTGTACGTTATGTACACATTCCAGACAGTCAGCACAGAAAACTAGATGCTAAAGCCCACAAAGCAATCTTTTTTGGATATCCTCCTGGTGTCAAAGGATACAAACTGTATGATTTGGAGAAGAAGAGGTTTATTGTGAGTCGAGATGTTCAATTATTTGAAGAGAACTTTGATCATTTTGATGATCAATCAAAGGATGAAGCCCAGACAGATCTGAGTAGCATCTTTCCAGATGTGAACCAAGAAAGTGAAAGTGTTCCAGACAATTCCTCACATAAAGAACCTGCAATTCCAGAAGATGCTATGCCACCAGTTCAAAAGAATGACAATCCAGCAATTCCAGAAGATGCTATGCCACCACTTCAAAAGAATGAAGATCCTGCAGTTCCAGAAGATGCTGTGCTGCCAGCTCAAAAGAATGAAGAATCTGCAATTTCAGAGAATGTTGAAACAGTGGGAGCACCAAATGAAGAAGCACCAGTGAAAAGAACGTATGACGAAACTTTTATGGAAGTACAAAACCTAGGGCCGGTAAGGCAGCGCAGAATGAAAAGCAGATTCCAAGATTATGATTGTCTACTAGTTAATTCGGAGATTAATGAACCAAAGACAGTTCATGAAGCATTGAATGGTGAGCAGTCTATCCAATGGAGAGAAGCCATGGAGTCAGAGTACTCGTCTTTGTTAAAGAATGATACATGGGATCTAGTGCCTCCACCTGAGGGGAAGGACATAGTTGGATCTCGCTGGGTCTTGAAAGTCAAGCGTGATGAAGATGGTCGTATAGATAGTTTCAAAGCTAGACTTGTTGCACAAGGATATTCTCAAGTGAACAGTGTTGATTATGATGAAGTGTTTTCACCAGAAGCTCGATACACATCTGTGAGATCATTGCTTACACTAGCTAATGCACATAATTTGGAAATACATCAAATGGATGTAAAAACTGCCTTTTTGAACAGTTCATTGGACTGTGAGATTTACATGTGTCAACCAGAAGGATTTGTTGATCCTGACAGACCAAGTCATGTTTGCAAGATGAAAAAGAGCATTTATGGATTTAAACAGACAGCTCGTTGTTGGAACACTACACTAGATGAGTATCTCAAATCAGTTGGCTATCGCAAAAGTGATGCTGATGGATGCATTTATGTGAAATCAGTGAAAGAAGCAGATGGTCGTATCAGTTTCATAATACTGGGTGTGTATGTTGATGACATCATTCCAGTCTCAAATAACCCTACATTGCTGAAGGTCGAGAAAGCTGCTTTGTGTGGAAGATTTGAGATGATTGACCAAGGTGAGATACACTATCTCCTTGGTATGTCAATCAAGCAAAACAGAGAGTGCAAAACATTGACGATAAATCAACCATACTACCTAGAGGAAGTTCTCAAGCAATTTGGAATGGAAAATTGCAAACCTGTTGCTACTCCACTTGAACCTGGTAGAAAGTTTCAGGAGTTAACACCAAGTGATAAGCCGTTTGATGTTCACACCTACCAACAAGCTATTGGATGCCTGACCTACATGTCAACGGCAACAAGACCAGATATTGCTGCTGCAGTTGGAGTCCTGTCCCAGTATAAATTATGTCAAGACCAAGTAACGATCACTGGATGGGGGTGAAACGTGTTCTACGATACCTCAATATGGTCTCACATTGTCTGCTCATGAAGAGGAACCAGAATTATTTGGATACAGTGATGCAGATTGGGCAGGAGATGTTGACACTCCTAGATCAACATCGGGATATGTCTTTCAGTTTGGGAGCAGTACAGCGAGTTGGTCAAGCAGGAAACAGTCAACAGTTGCCAAGTCCTCCACTGAAGCTGAATATGTAGCTTTGAGTTCACCTACACAGGAAGCTGTATGGCTACGCCGTTTAATGAAAGATCTTGGAAGACAACCAAGGAGCCATTGAACTGGCAAAGAATGCCAAATATCATAACAGGACTAAGCACATTGGCATTTGTCATCATTTTGTTCGTGAAAGAGTTGTTTCTAATGAAATCAAAGTGATTTATTGTCCAACTGAGGACATGATTGCAGACATCATGACAAAGGGACTTGCAAGACCTGCCTTTGAAAAACTGAGAGATTTGTTAGGCGTGCATGATATTATGTAAACACCATAGTCAAGGTCTAGGTTTTCAGGCAGAGTATTATCTACTGTAGCAGCATAGTTATCAAGTGGGAGTGTTAGAACTATGATAATCTATGCTGCGCGGTGGACTGTTGTGATTGGTTGTGTTTACAATTAGTTTTATGACATGCGTCGCCATTGTTTGTTGTTCGCTTTTTAGTTCTGGTTGTTGTGCTGATGGTCGATAGCACGTGTGACAGCAGTGTAAGAATAAAGTCCTGAGAAATTGTGAGTTGGCCAGATTTTTCTGCTAACAAAATCGATCATATGTTGCTCATAAATCAAATGCGTTGCTAGCCAGAATTCGGTTTTTTGGCTAGAAAGTCTTTCTCGTGTTTCCTTTTTTTTTTTGCCGATTTTCTTCATTCTTCCTTGTTCCATCTAGCCTGCGAGAGCAGACGTATTTCCAGTTACTTTTCAGGCGGAAAGAAGCGACAACCGGAAATATGTTTGCCCTTGCAGGCTATCTTCCATCATATTGTGGCAAAAAATTCTCGATTACTACTGCCCCAGGTACCGCACAGTGATAAGCTTTATAGTTGCTTTTGCGATATCTCGAAGTTCATTTTCACTGCTCTGAAGTTCTCACAACTCGTGTTCTTCATCTTTAAACAAAATAGACCTTTGTTGAGTTGGAGAAAATCGAAATGAAAAACCGACGCCATGAACATTAAACACGTAAACAATATCTGCAGAACAAAATTCTCCGCCTTTGCACTACACCCTGAAATTTGCCAATGTTGGACCAAGAAGACTATGGAGACAAAAGCAATACTTACCAGGGGAGGGACCGGGGGAAAGTTTAATGAATAAATTAAACAGAATCGAGTGAGTGAGTGAGTGAATGAATGAGTGATCCAATGAGTGAGTGAGGGAAATTCAGACCCACAACAAAACCTCATGGCATGACTACGTCGTCCATGAGCTAAAAATGAACAGGTTCACTGAGGAACAGAAACAAATCATGGACAGATGTTTTGATTCTGGTGTGAAAAGGAAAAAAGCCCAGTACACACCAGCACAGTGCCAAAAAGAAATGGAAAGACAGATTGGTCCTGACAATGCTTTGAAAGAAAGCCAAATACAGGCATATTTTAGCAGACGCCGTGCTAAGTTGACAAAGGAATGATAAACAGACGTTTGCAGTAACAAAGAAATTTTTTTGGGTGGGGGGGGTGGGGGGGGATAATGCCAGACACTGAAAAACCTTTTTTAGGTTTTTTACATGGTAAAAATCATCCTCATTACATCAGCAAATTACAAATTATAACATAACTAAAGCAAAGCGAACACTCTGATTGGTTAATTCAGGATCTATTTGCTCATGGGTGTATGCTTCTGACGTACTCAATAACTAAAGCAAAGTGCCCACTTTGTGATGTAGCTCAATAAACAGACTTCTTTTGTCCCAATGTCTCCATGTTATGTTATAAAACAAATGGTAAACGCCATAATGTCCACTATTGAGTTATGGATGCACTTGGGAGGTTTGCTAAGCACCCAAGAAGCTAGAGTTGCACTTGGCTATCACCTTGTGTGACTTTTACGCTTCTTCCGTGCTTAGCAACCTCCCGCATGCATCCATAACTCAATAGTACATGCTATGGCATTTCCCATTTGTTAATGAGCAAGTGTGTCATCAACGAAAAAAACAATCTAGGTATACCAAGTAATCAGTGAATTTGCCAACTTCTAGATTCACTTACAACAAACTCGTTTACATGAGTTGACTGGAAAGTGGGACATTTTCTTCAAAACAGTTGGTGACTTAATGAATTACCACTAAATTCGACTATTAACTTTGAATGTGGGTGCATTCACTCTGTATAAAGAGAGTGTCATTGGGGGATGCTGAAAAATGAACCATGAGGATCATGGAAAGAAGATGGGAAACAATGACACAACTTTTAGCTGGTAATTACAGTCGCACTGTACACCATAGATTATTAACTGGACTGCCACATATTGCTTCGTAAGGTGATTCAACTCTTTTCCAAATAACAAGAAACACTAAAATGCATTTTGGAGGGCTGACACGAAAAAAATTGTCTAACCCTGTGATATTGTGAACTCTAATGACCTCTTCCATAAACTGTACAAACAACACATTTCAGACAAATAAGGAACCTAAACAATGAGAAAAGCAAACAGTAATGGTTTGCTGTAAGACCCAGCATCAAAACATAAACAATACACTGGGTTCCTTGTGGAAATCATTCCAATCAACAAAAACACTACCTGTACATCAGGAAAGGAATATGGAAAAAAAACATAATGGTGTTGCTTACTTTTTCTTGAAATATGTTTAAAATTCTGCAGGCAAAATAAATATTTGGTACAACAAACAGATGTTTTCAGGCAATCAGAATAAATAAAAACAAATCTGTATGAAATCTGAAATCTGGAAAAAATGGCAATGAGGCAATATAAGTTTCAACAAATTCCAATTAAAACGTAAATTAAGTCTTGTACTCTAAATGAGGATATAAGTACTTGTATTCAGTATCCCTAATTTTTGTTGAAACGTGAATAACTGAGATTTTTATTTGACACACTTTATTTTAACTATAATTTTGAAGAGCCTAGCCTGAGCAGTGAAACTGCAAACTACCAGTTGCAGTCAGTTGCCTCGAGTATCTTTTTGTACAGGAAGATTATGTGGTGTTGTTCCAATACAAATCGTTTTAGGTGCAATTTAAACTTATATAGAGACACATCTTACATATGTAATTTCACTGTGGTACAAACATGCCATCATATGTGATTACAGTAAAATATTGGCGGCTATTTGACATCCAGTTCGTAGTGAAGCTTCCTAGTAGAACGAATGATCAATAAACAAAATGTCAATCTTCTCTCCGTCTCCATTTTAAGTGATCGCTTAAAAACATATTTGAAACAAGAAAATATGTGCATTGGGTCATTTAGGAAGCTTAATGCAACCTCCTCATGGCCTTCATTCAAGCAAAATAAATTGAGAAACATTGTTTATGCCAAAGGGCATCGAGACGTTAGCTATCTTCAGCACAAGTCATCTAAAATCATTTGAGGATGGTCGCACAAAGACGCTTAAGGAAATTTATTACCTAGAGGAATAAGTGATTTTATGCGCCTGGCAATGCTGGTTAATGTTTCACTGACTAGGGTCAGTTTACATGTGGGACTCTGATTAAGGGCATACATAAGTGGAATAGGAGAAGTTGCAGCCCTCTTTTTCTTCAGTTCCACGAAGGAAACAGTTTTTTCTTTTGACGTCTTCCATTTGTGATCTGCTGCGGACATTGAAGGACTTGGAAGCCGACAAAAAGATAAGTAGGACTGTGTACTATAGTTGTGTCGAAGAAACTTGATTGCGTGCAGTTTCAAAACTGCAGCCTAGTGATCTATAATGGCTTCTAAACAACACACTCTTGTCTTAGGGCATTCATTTGTATGATGAGCAGTCAAGTTTATTGACCTCCACCAGGCAAATGATAGCTACCATCGCAACCTTAACCTATCTGAAGTTCGCGATGTTGAGATATTTGGCGTTGGCGGTCGCACGGTTGATAAGGTGATTTGACTGGATCTCGAAGTCATTAAGAGGAACGCCCCCAATGTCGTGGTTTTGGAGCTCAGCTTGAATGATATTTGCGACAGTCATTGCGATGCAGATACACTCACGCTTTCCACAGTCACCTTTGCCAAATTGCTGATCAAGAGCTTCTCTGTACCATTTGTTGTGGTTTGCCAAATACTCCCAAGGATGCACACCCCATTTGAGGGATATAATGAGCGGGTCCAAAAGGTCATCACACTGCTCCGAGGGGCACCTCAGAATATGAATTCAGTTAAGTTTTGGCGGCATCGTGGCCTTGTTAATCCCGCTAATAACATCTATGCCCGTGATGGCATTCATTTAAATGATTTGGGAAACGAAGCTCTGTATAGGAGCTATAGGGGAGCCATTCTATTTGCATTATCCCAATTTCACTAAAGGGTCTGAGTCAACATGCAACTTCCTTCCCTCTTGTGGTGAGTGTCAGTTAATTTTGTGTTAACTTGTAGAGGTGACTCAGTTTTTAATTTCAATTTATGAATCTGCCATAATTACCTCACCCACCCAAGCATATGAGGACTTTGAGACCCGCCTTGTTTCTTTGTATTTTTAATATGGATGTGGTTGTTTATAATCAACGAACTTAAGGATTGCTTGTGGCCTGAGCAGTGCTCTGTGCCATTCATGACCAGGTTGTGCTGTTGCATCATCTGGTATGCCTATAGTTGTAGTAGTAAGCTTCTTCAGTGTTATACACTGTAGTAATAGCATGAGCCCTCTTCCTTCCAATCTTGGATATATTAGAATTGCTATGTTTGCCTCGATAGCTTTGTACTTGATTTGTATGTGATATGCTATCAAGTGGGTCTCAGGAAGTTGTTGCTCAATGATATATGTTCATTTTTCATGGGTGGCACTTAGAGGGGAGGGACGAACAGGTGCCAGCAACTTGCGATTTCATTTGTCCCCTTTTTCTTTATACCCTCTTCTATTTGTTACCAACAGAATGTCTTCTAAACGGACTAGTTTTCAGGCAGGAGCAGCAAAACGAAAGAGACCTGTAGGTGTGTTAGCTCCTCAGCTGTCTTCATTACAGCCCTCCTCCTCTGCCACTAGAGACCCCAGTCCTGCCTTAGCCGGCCAAAGCAGATCCTCGTCAGCAAGCCAAGGCAGTAATGCCATTCCTAGCACAAGTGGAATGGGACAACTATCGCCAGAAGTTCTTAGCGCCATCACTACGGCAGTAACCCCCTGGCTTTGTAGTCTTCCTCTTCCTCTGGTCCTACTATACAGTTTGTCTCTGACCCAGCAGGTACCGCACCACAGGGTATGCCCCATGCCACTGATCAGCAGGGCCCCTCCTTAGGAACCATAGTGCAAGAGTCAGTTGATGCTGTAGTCCAGAGTGTCATTGGCCATCAAGACGCACAGGGTTCCCAGAGTAAGAACACTTTCTTATCAGCAACTATTCCTTTAAGTCATAGAGTGCCTGATCAACTAAAAAACCAAATATGGGCTAATGAATATGTAGATTTTTCACTGCTGCTCCACAATAGTGTTACCAATCCTGCAGAGGAGCAGTATACTGTCAAACTTGACACCTCTCAAGAGGGTCAGCAGTCTTTAGTTTTGGTACCAAGCACCAAAAAGCATCCCATACACACGATTAACCAATGGACGTCAGCATTCCAAATCTATGTTTCCAT
>OX419346.1:12777842-12785342 GCA_948470475.1 Galaxea fascicularis
TAGAAATAGACGTAGGATTCCTTGTCATATATTTTCTATTATTATTCCAGTGCCAGGCGACACATACATCACTGGGGCACACCTCTGAGCAGCACGTTCAATGTCAAGTAAAACAAAATGGCCGACTAGAAAAATATCGTTCCCAGTCCCCTAAGATTGGCCTATTGAGCGAACACGCGGAAATGAGTTATATTTCTCTCTTCGCTTTTGCGCACCTTCACTGGCTCTTCATTTTCACTCCCTTGGCTTCTCTTTCGCTTGATTTGTTTTTAATATGAGACGAATAACCAGTTGAAATTTTCACAGTAATTTTGCAGTGCATGATTTTATTGCCATACGATACTCTTGATTTAACAGACCATGTAAGGATTGCGTGACTCGACGAAACATTCTGCGTAAGATATTCATGTTTACAATAAAAACTGTAACTACTAAGGAAATTGTTCTTTTCTCGAGGAAGAGTTCGACGTTCTACATGGTGTATTTCTGACTTTATTCTTCGTCTCCTGAAAAAGCGCTTTCTACACCGCTGTTTTCGTACAAGGTAATTCGATATCTTGTTTCGATTGTGCATAAATTTAAAAAACTTCGACAAGGTTACAAAACGTGAACAATACCGTCAACTTTCAGTTCTTTCTTGGATATTTTTTGAATGGAAACTTCTTTCACTTTGAGCAAACAAAAGGTGAGCTGCCAGGACTGTAGAGTGTTAATAAGCTCAGTTGTTTATAGTTTGAACATTTCAAAAGAGAGAAAGCGAGATAAGCGTGTCTATTCATACGTCTAGAATTTTCCACGGTCGTTGTTAGGAAAATTAAATCTCACAGCCTCATCCAGCAATTTTGTTCCTTACCTAGTGAATATCTCCTTAAATAATGTTCCATGAAATAGCAAGTGTGGTGTGGCCAAATCGCTTACGTGAAAACTATGCCGCTTTACGTCGTCATCTGAAGTGTAACTATAATCGGCAGCAACTAAATTTCATTTCGGCTCTAAGTAGATCAAAATAAAGTAATGAAGTCTCTTTATTTGTGGATTTGGAATTTCCTGAGGGTAGGGGTGACCAAGCAGAAAAATCTTGGAAATTCCAGGGGGTGGGGGGGAATAACGTGAAGCCCTCCGGAACGGAAAATCCAGGGGGGTGGGGGCTCAAACTAAAAAAACTCTCCGTGGGGGGGTATTGATATTTTCTGGAACCACACAATTGCATTTGGTCAAGAAAAAGAAGTTGCCATATTGCTGGACCATAGAGTCAGGAATAATTACTTGGGCTTCCTGTGGAAGGCCCGAGTCTGAATCTGTCGTCCGTGTTTCTTTTTTTGTTGTTGTTGTTCTCCACAAACCTCATTTCCGGCGTATTTGCGCAGGCGCTAACGATGAACCTGTAAAACCCAGTAAAAACCTGTTTACATTTTGTTACACTTGTCTTATCTGTTGAAAAGCAAGGCACAAAGCAACTGTGGATTTCTTGACGGATTTTCAAAGGAAAAAGTTGATATGTCTGAGAGATGTTAAGTGGTTATAAGGAGCTGGGCCTGATCATCCCACTCCAGGATTTAAGAAGCAAGGAATCCCGAACAAAAGCCACTGTTGTTAAGTATCATTCTGTAGTGCAGTCAAATGTCATGGATGACATTTCTTTTTAAGTTAGGGGAGAGTGTTAGGTATAGGAATTGTATTCATGTGCCCACTGTAGGGCCTGGACCCTAAATATGATGTAAATAGTCACGTGAAGAGAGAGAAGAGAGGTTGTGTAGAAGACGAGCTTGTAAGAAAACACTGTGAGAAGCAAGTTTTAAAAATACACTAGGAAGACTAACCAAAACGGGTGAATTTCATGTGTAACATGATAAATTTACACTTGTGTCATGCAACCGCCTGTCTGAGAATCGCAGACCAAGAATGGACATGAGTTGATATTTTCCTTTTCGGAAACCGCCAACTTTAAAATTATTGATGCGATTGAACCGGTTCATCCGCTCTAAAACAGAACTTCAAGCCTTGATCTTTCCAACTTCTGTCGTCTGATCACAAACAACCTGGCCATGACATGATACGTTGGATATCATGATGAAAGCAATGATCCGGCCAACGAATGAGCTATTTTTGCCTTGTTTGTGCATGGCATAGGTGAATTTTCTCATGTAGGCCAGGTAATCCTATAGGTGGAAGTACGCCATTGTTTTCTGTCAGATACATTTAATTAGAATTGGATTGAGGATATCTCAGGGAGCTTGTGAGGTGCTCAAACTCATAGGCTAGTGCAAATTCCTGAAACTCTCTCAAACTGAGAGGTGGTCCATTGTCACTTATAAGTTGGTATGGTATTCCATGTCAAGCAAACTGAGACTTTATCCTTGAAATCACCTCCTTTCCTCCACCTCAAAGTAATCAGAGTAGTCATCCACACAGACTATATAATGCTTATCCTCAAAGTCAAAAAGATCACAGCCAACTTTCTCCCATGGTCTGCCTGGAATTTCATGCCTGATCATTGGCTCTTTCTGTTGATCGGTTTGGCAAATCTTGCAAACAAAACAAGTTGAAATGAAATCCTCAATGTCGTTATTTTCCAGGCCAGTAAACCACTTCTCTTCCTCTCCTCAAACAACCCTGAATACCAAGATGACTCTGGTGCAGTTTCTGCTTAATTTCCTCTCTCATACTTTTCAGAACTACTAATCTTTCAGCCTTCAGTACTAAACCATCCTGAAGCGACAGCTCATCTCTAAAATGGAAATAGCCCTGGACACTGAATGGAACTCCCTCTTTAGTGTCTCGCCACCCAGTCTGAATGACCTTCTTTGAGAGGACCATTTCACCATCTGCCTCAGTTGCTTGCTGAACTCTGACAAGGCCGAGGGCTGATTGACACAAACCTCAATGCATTAACACTTTCAACCTCTTGCTCAACAGGAGATCTAACATCCACCGTAAGACAGACATCCTCCTTTGAACACTTGACCTGGCCATGTGGAAGGTACGCTCTGCTTAGTGTATCGGCCAGATGGAGAAGAGTGCCTTTCTTGCACTCCACTTCAAAATCAAAGTTTTGGAAATGCAACATCATTCTCTGAAGACGCTTAGGTGCACTCAACAGACTCTTCTTAAGTATCAACTCCAACGGTATGTGATCAGTCTCCACCTTGAACTTCCTACCATAAAGATACGACTCAAACTTCTCAACGCCAAAAACTATGGCCAGAAGTTCCTTCTACATCTGGACATAATTGCACTCAGTTTCTGTTAGAGAACGAGATGCATAAGCAAGTGGTTGGCCATTCTGCATCAGACAAGCTCCTAGACCATGTTGAGAAGCGTCACACTGCAATACACGTTTGAAGCACTCGCCATGAACATTTTCTTCCCAGACAAATTCAACATCATCTTTAAGCAAGGTTCTGATAGGAATGGTAAGCTCAGACAACCAAGGTGCAAATTTCTGCAAGTAGTTCACCATTCCCATAATTCTTCGAAGGCCTTGCTTGTCAGCAGGTGGTGGCATGTTTTGTATTGCCTCAACCTTGACTGGATCAGGCTTCAACCCTTCTGCCGAAATAACATGGCCAACATATGACAGCTGGGGTAGTTTGAACTTCATCTTGTCCTTGTTCAGCTTGATGTGTCTCTAACAACAGCGCTCCAACAAAGCTAACAGCTTACAATCATGGTCTACCACAGCTTCATCATCTCTGTCACCCACACCAAAGACAATGATGTCATCTGCGATGGTCCTTCCTCCATCAAGTCCTTCAAGTGCTTCATTAAGTCTGTGTTGGAATTCCTCTGGAGCAGGTGCAATGCCAAAGGGCATTCTCAGCCACCAGAAACGGCCCCAGGGTGTTGCAAAGGTTGTCAACTTGCTACTTTTATCATCTAATTGCATATGCCAGAAGCCATTTTTCACATCCACAACTGAAAAGACTCGAGCTTTACACAAGTCAGGCAACAGATCATCAATCACTGACATGGGATAATGATTCCTCTTCAAAGCTTCATTTAAAGGCCTTGGGTCAAGACAGAGACGAATCTTCCCATTGGGCTTCATGACCAGCACTGTGGATGATATCCAATCGGTTGGCTCTGAGACTTCTGCTATGATACCTCTTTCAACCAGCCTCTTCAGCTCTCCCTGATACTTCTCCTTCAGCGCTACAGGTGGTTTGCGAGGTGGAAATTGGAACTGGCGGTACACATTGATCCACTTGAAGGTGCAGCTTGCCCATCAGCATGTCCTCACCCTCAAAAACATCTTTAAACTTTGTGACAACTTGTCTAACTGTAAGACCTGTGTCTTTTCACCAGTCAATCCATCAACAGTCAGAATATTCTCCATGTTAAGAGTAATAAGTTCCATACCCTGAATAGCAGATGCTCCAAGAACAGGCTTGTTTTCTTCACTGACGATCTGGAACTCAAGATTATACTTCCTATTGTTCTTTGGGTTATGCAAACTAATCCTCCTCTTTCTGAGTGGGCATATTTCAGTGCCATTGTACATACTGAGAATTGCCTCAGAGGCCTTCAGCTCTTTATGCTCAGGGTCATCACAAACTTTCTTATACTCTCTTAAGGGTAGCACATTCACTGTTGCTCCACTATCCAACTGAAAATGGATATCATGACCATTAACTACCATCTTTGCATACAACCTTTGAGAGTTAACACTGTCCAGTGACTCCACACTCACAGTCAAAAGATATTCTTCAGAGGAAGAATCTTCTTGAATTGTATGAACTGGCTTTCTCTTCTTTTTCTTCTTAGGAGGCCTTGAAGACTTTGTACACTTGACTGCGAAGTGGTTCTTTTCTCCACACTTGTTACAATTTTCTCCCATGCGGGACATTCTTCTCTACTTCTCACAAAATTTACAAGATGTCACATCCTTACCACTTTTATCTTGTGTTCCTTTCTTAATTTTGTCATCAGCAACAAACTTGAAGTCTTCCTGTGAAGCTGTGCCAATGTTGCTTCACTTGACCGACAAATATCGATGTATTTATTCAGTGTGAGTTTTGCCTCTTGTAACAGCTGCTTACGTGTGCCATTGTCCCTTATTCCAACAACTATTCTGTCGCAAATGAGACTATCCAAAAGTGAACCATAATTACACGTCTTCGCCAAAGTGCGAAGTGATGCAACATACGAATCAATGGACTCGCCTGACTCATGATGCCATTTGTTAAACTGATATTGCTCATAGATTTCGTTAGTTTCGCCGACACAAAACACCTCTAATTTCTCCAGGACCACATCAATGCCCTTGCGCTCCTCGTCATTGGCAAAATTCAAACCATCTACAATCTCCAATGCATCTGCACCCAAGCATGTGAGCAATGTCGCCATCCTCTCCTCTTTTGGTTGCTTTACCAAGCAGACAGATTTAAATTCTGGCACACTCAACAAAGCCTACATGAATCCGTTCAAGAATGGGAAGTTAAGGTCAGACAGGCGGGCAGCCTATGTTCTTACAACACATCGACAGACGAAATGTGCTGCAACAAATTCGTGTTTGGGCTACGTGATGACACAATCAGGGCTGAGTTACTAAAAACGCATTTGAAGTTGGATGGAACGGCCAAGAGCATGCAAGATGTCGTAGCCAAAGCCAAGGCCCTTGAGTTGGCTCAGAAAGCCAACAAACTCATTACAGACGTCACGAAAGGAATTGAGGAACAAGTAAACTGGATTAGCCATAAACAAATGAAATTAAAGCGGGAGCCTGGAACCTGCTTCTGGTGTGGGGACCAACGAGGAGCCCACCCCTGCAAAACATGCCCTGCCAATGGCAAAATATGCGCAGTGTGGGATTAACGACCACTTCTCCAGAATTGTCTTGAAACAGGTCCCCCCCCAACAAGCACAACCACAGAAAACTACCCGATAGCAAGCTCAGGGCAGAGGCTGAGGCAACAGAACCCCTCACGACCAGTCCCAACTGGTACCCCCCTGCTAACAAAACATACATCTTCTACACTCCCCCAGTGATCAACACCCTGTAGAATACTACACTGATGACTACGAAGAACAGTGTTACTCCCTGGAAACACGCCAATAGTGTCTGCACATACTCTGCTAAGAAAAAGTACTTTGTTACCCTGCCAATGTCTGCAACTGGGAGCAAATTCATCCCAATGACATTCCAGATAGACACTGCTGCCACCTGCAATACTCTGTCTGAAGATGCCCTTCACAGGCTGATGCCAAAAATGAACCTAACAAAGTCACCTTACCTACTTCACCCCTACGGCGATGCCCAGCCGCTGAAACCACTGTGGCAGATTGACCTCTTATGCGAACGAGACAGAAGATACAAAACGCTCACATTCCAGGTACTCCCTAGAGACGTCATGATGAACAAACTAGCCCTTCTCTCTGGGTCCGACTGTGAGACACTGGGGCTCATCATCATCAAAGCAGACGAAATATTTTCCCTCACAACAGCAGTAACAGACTCCACGGGAAAGAGAGCCCCCACCTACCAAGCCAGCTTGTCCCATACCAGTCAAGCCTCAGGTAGCCCAGCACCGAACACCAACAGTACACCCAGGGAAGCCACAGCCTGCACTCTGGACCAACCGAACCAGGACAAGCAGCATGGGGAACCCACAACTCCCTCACCCTCAAAACTCATAATGATCCCTTCTAAAAGACGTCTGGCCGCACCTGAGGAGCTCACAAAAGAAAACGTACAACAGTATCCTGAGAATTTTGAAGGCCTCTGCTGCTTGGGGCCCCCAGTTCACTTTGAAGTAAACGCCAATGTCTCACCAGTACAGATGCCAATCCATTGAGTTCCCGGGCCAAACCTATCAAAGAAAAGGAAGCCCTTGACAGATATGCTGCAGCCGGTGTCATAAAGAGAGTAGAGGAAGCCATGTCATGGTGCTCCAACGAGGTCATTAAAGAGACACCAAAGAAAACAAGAATCTGCATTGACCCCACCCAAACAATCACTAAGGCTATTCTGAGACCAGTATACCAGATGCCAACAATGTCTGAACAACTTCACAAACTCTGCCATACCAAATGCTTCTCACTAGTCGATGTTAGAGAAGGCTTTCTACACGTAGCCCTCGATAAAGCATCATCACTCATGACAACAATGCATGTCCTACAGGAGATACCGATGGCTATGCCTCCCATTTGGTGTCTCAAGTGCCCCAAAAGAATTCCAGAAACGTCTGATGTCAGCTCTAGAGAGCCTTGAAGGGATCCTGTGCATCACAGATGACATCTTCATCTTTGGAAGGTTCAAACTACCAAGAAGCCGAGCAAGACCATGACAACCGCTTTGTTGCCCGGATGGAGCGCTGCTCACAGAAGAACATAAAACTAAACCAGAGCAAACTACAGTTCAAACTAAAACAAGTCAAATTCATGGGCAATAACTGATCACGAAATGCAAGCAGACCCAGACAATATAGCAGCAATCACAACAATGGCCCCACCCCGAAACAAAGCAGGCATACAGACATTCATGGGGATGGCCAACTACCT
>OX419346.1:12792842-12795342 GCA_948470475.1 Galaxea fascicularis
TAACTACATATGCTCACTTCATGCCAGCTACGAAACAGGAAGTCAAGCGATATTTCTCCGAGACATTTATGGCCTTTTTGGGAGGAAAGTTTACAAAATTTTATCAGCGACTATCTACAAAATTCAGTTGTACGTTAAACAGATGCTTTTTCCATTTCAACTTGAACTGCCAATTTAGAGAGACAGATCACCAAGCAAAAGGACTTAAGTTTGTAACTTGCACTATCATTTATTGCCTTTATTGGACCATTTTAAGGTTATCAAAAGTTCACACAAACACAGGTTACAAATACAACCTGGGAAAATACGAATTTTGCCATTCATCAACACATATTGACATTGCAACATCATGTCCACTACCCACCTGCCATTACAATATCTCTTTCCCTAGGCACACGTTTCCATTGCTGACTTATTTTTTACAATAGCTGCGCCTTATCATTGTTCATAGTTTGTCAAAATTTGGAGTCTATTGCTTCAGTAGTTTGCGAGATATTTGTATTTAAACTTTCAATTCGCGGTTCTTGTTAGCAGTCCTGAAAACATCGTAAACTTCGTTTTCAACAAGCAATTATTACTTAAGATGGTAGCCTAGCCTGACGAGCCTTATATATGTTCATTCATATTTATTATATTACCTAAGTCTTTAATCTCAGCTTTACAGGGTCTTTTTTGTTCGAGGTAACGCTGCCCCTAACCCTAACCCTAACCTTACCAGAAGTGTTTTCCATGCTTCTCATCGTGTATTTTCTGCACAGTCAGCATCAACAGTTAAGGGGGTTCTGTCATTTATTGGTGTTATTTTAAATGGATTTTAAGGCAACTTTATGCTATTTTTTGGCAATATCTATTGACATAGCATCCCAAGGAAGCCAACCCATCACTTTTTTGGCAAATTGATGGTATTTTTTATAGTACTAGAAGCCCTCGCCGTTCGTGACTTCCTGATCGCAAGAATCCTGTTAGAAAATGGCCAACGGCCAGCACTTCTGGAGACCGCCCATGTGCTCGATTTTCAAAGGCTTCACTCAAAAGAGGACTGCTACATAGTGTATGTAAGCCAGCATAAAATGAGCAAGGCAGGCCCTGCTCCCCTAACAATGTCCCCCAACCTCAAGACGAACATTGAGGCATACCTCAAGAACATCCGAAGTCTACTTGCAAACAAAGACAAGCAGGCCCTCTTTTGTGACTTCCAATGGAACAAACACCCTTCAACCCTGGCACCATCGGCAAGTGCGTGATGGAGTCGTGGTGCAAAGCTACTGGGAAACACAACTCCTCCACGAGCCTCCTAAAGATGCACTACTGCAACTTAATCAATGAGGATGATGTCAATAAGAGAAGCGTGCACACCCTTATGTGCCATTCGGCCAGAACTGCTGAAAAGCATTGTATGATTAACCGTTTGGGGGAGGCTGCAGCCAAGGGACACAAAGTGCTAGCAGAAAACATAAAATTAAAGGACATTCTCAGTACCCCTGTTCTGGATCCTGGTGATGAAGCTCTCTTGTGAGCAACTGAATGATAGCGAGCTCATTTTCTGCGACACCTCTCAATCTCATGAGTGAGAGTATGCACCTAGTCGCAGAGGTAAACAACAACTGTTTTTTCAAAAAAGTGTACAAAAGAGTGAAATATCTCCAATCCTGTGAGTGGAATAACCACATCCAGAATGTCCCTGTCAGCAACCCTAACACCAGGACACGTGACTGGGTAGACTCCTCCACCTCAATTAGTCAGGGATCCTCAAGATGCCATTTGTGGTCAAAAGCAGAAGAAGAAGTAAAAATAGAAGTATTCCAACCTTTTGACAAATGCCCAAGCAAAGTCACCATCTAGCAACTCTTCCAGAACGATCACAGACTCAAAAAGGTCAAAAATCTCTTCAAAAAGCGACAACGCTGAAGTTGTCAAATTTGTGTTTTTTAAAAAAGGGGCACCTGTAACAGTAATTGTACATTCCCCAAAAAAACTACGCAATAAAAAAAAAAGGAAAAAAATGGGGGGGGGGGCCAGGGTAACCATGTCAACAAATCCTGGCAACAAAGAGTGGCGGTGGTCACCCCATGATACCCCAAGGTGACTGGTACAGAAGTGTGTTTGCAACCTGTCTGGGATAAAACACGAGCTAGGGTAATCAATCCCTGGGGAGTGCCCCACAGAGAGCTCCATTGCTTTGACTCCAGTCATTGACACATCATGGCAACAATGAGTGAAGTTGGTAACTTGATGATACCCTTCTGCAGGCTGAAAAGTCTCAGAGTAATACCTTCAATGCAAATTGAAGGGGGAACCAGGAAACCACCTTCAAACATTGTGTGAAAGCCGTTTGCACACCTGGCATGTTGCACCTTATATACTACTTACACTTCAAACTCGGCGTCATTTATACCCTTTTCCTACCAACACCCAGTCTTTCACCCAATCTCATCTTTTCACCAAAAATGACAAGTCCAAATACTCCTAAAATCCTCCCCAAACATAATTTCTCGACTCC
>OX419346.1:12802842-12817842 GCA_948470475.1 Galaxea fascicularis
ATCCTTTTGTTCAGAGAAGACTTGACTATTGGGTAATTAACGATGCTTCCCAGGATGATATTGAGAAATCTGACGTTATTTCTTCAATCAACTCTGACCACTCGGCAATTTTTCTTCATTTTAATAGTTTAGACAAACCAGAATACGGTCCCTCGTTTTGAAAATTTAATGCTAGTCTTATTGATGATGAAGATTTTGTCGCATTGATAAATGAAAGCGTGCCTATGTGGTTAAAGGAATTCGTTGAAGTTACAGATAAAAGACTGTTGTGGGATTTAATCAAGTACAGGATTAGACAAGTTTCAATAAAGTACAGTAAAGAAAGAGCGCTCAAAAAAGGAAAACGATTTCCGATCTTGAGACCTCTCTAAAGATTTGCAAAGAAAAGTGCAACGAGTCACCTACTTTTGAGAACCAGGAGGAGCTTGAAATGTTGAAAATGGAATATGATTCTATTAATGAACAGATAGCAAAAGGAGCCATTATTCGATAAAAGCCACTTGGTACGAGAAAGGCGAAAAAAGCAATAAGTATTTTCTAAACCTGGAAACGCACAAGAGAGCTAAAAGCTCTATTTGCAAAGTTTTTCACCTTTAATCTTTATTTCACACACACGAAATTTTCTTTTTAAGTTTACTCTATAAAAAAAGGTTACTATACATATTATAAATATACGAAATAAGAGTTCCCTGATGATCACAACTTCTGTACATTAACAATGAAGGTGTGCTAATCACAGATCTTAAAAAAATTCCACAGGAGATTCAAAATTTTTATTCCAATCTTTGTAAACGTGATTCTCTCAGACCATCAGATGAAATGCTAAACTCTTTTTTGAATAATTCTGAAATACCAAAACCCACTAATAATGAGGCTCGAATCTGTGATGGAAAATTAACAGTTGACGAGTGTTACAAGAGTCTTCAGCTATTTGAAAGTAACAAATCACCAGATAATGATGGATTAACAGCTGAATTCTATAAAGCTTTTTGGCATACTTTAGGAAATCTGATGGTAGACAGTTTAAACCATTCTTATTATCACGGCGAGTTGTCAAATTCCCAGAAGGAAGCCATTATTGCCTTAATTGAGAAAAAGGACAAAGACAAACGGGATTTGCTATAAGGTTGTCACTTATCAATGTGGACGTAAAAATAGGGTCAAAAGCTATTGCTTAAAGATTAGAGAATGTGTTACCAAATATCATACATTATAATCAATGTGCATATGTCAAGGGCAGAACTATTTTTGATGCAGTCAGAACGATAGAAGATGTCATGGAATTTCCGGAAAGGTACAATCTTGAGGGGAGAATGATTTGTGTAGATTAAAAAAAAAAAAAAAGCTTTTTGTACTAACCTCTTTTGGTTTTGGTCCATCATTTTTGCAATGGATTCACACATTCTACAACAATATTTCAAGCTGTGTTGTAAACAATGGTTTTTCTGCTCAGCCCTTTGCAGTTGAAAGGGGTGTGAGACAAGGAGTCCCCCTCTCTGCTTACTTCTTCATCATAGTTCTAGAAATTCTTTGTATTAGTATACGAAATAGTATAGATATTACTGGTATTAAGGTAGATAATGAAGAGATCAGATTAAGCCTTTTCACAGATGACCTAACTGGTTTCTTGAAAGACAATGTTTTGCTTTTGAGCTTTCTTAAGCTTCTAGAAGATTATGGAAGTTGTTCAAGCCTGAATATCAACCCTGATAAATAAGTAATGCTATTAGGTAATTGCGCTTATACTCTACAACAAGGCAACGCCGTTTCAGGCAAGTTAAAAATTTAAAAAGCTGTTAAAAGTTTGGGAGTGCATTTCACCTATGACCTTCAGGGAAAACAAAACTTAAATGTTGATAAATTAATTAGTTCCATTCAACAAAAACTACGAATTTGGAGGTGGAGGGATTTGACTGTTATTGGAAGAATTCAAATTGTCAAAACCTTTATCATTCCTATTTTCCTATATCGTGCGAGTTTGATATCAGTAAATAGAGAATTTGTGAAAGATGTGAACAAAATTATCTTTGATTTTATCTGGAAGGGAAAGGACAAAGTCAAACGCTTTGCTCTTATTAGTGACATTGGAGTTGGGGGACTTAAAGCCCCACATTTAGAATCCATAATAGAGACTCAGAGAGTCCTTGTTGCAAAAAATTGGAAAGTGATCAACCAAGGAACTGGAAAAAAATTCTCCTGCATTATCTCGAACCTGTAGGGGGCAAACTTATTTTATGCAGCGATTTTGATTTGAAGAAATTGCCTGTAAAGCTTCCAGTATTTTATGAAGAATGCTTAAAATGTTTTGCAAAATGTTCCGCAGCGAACCACACAAGTGTACAGGACCAAAATAGACAAGATCTTTTAAAAGCTATTGTGTGGAATAATAAATTTAATGTATTGGTGGAAAATCTGTGTACTTTAGGAATCTCGCAGAAAAAGGAATTCTTAGAATGGGGGATTTAATCTCCGACAATAATGAACTTATTCTAAAAAGTAATAATAAGTTGAGAGAATAGGCCATATTCGTATTCTCGGTATTGAACTGGATCTAGCATGAAGTGGAGGCTCTTGCGGGGGAATCTTTTCATATGTAAATGTATTCCCCCGCAAGAGCCTCCACTTCATGCTAGATCCAGTTCAATACCGAGAATACGAATATGGCCTATTAAATATCTCGCCATTAGATATATTTAGACTCATTTCTGGGATCGATGCCTTACCAGTTGAATGGCATGAATCATTAAGCAAGTTTGCTTCTACACCTTTCAATTTGCATAATGAGATTAAATTAAGTTTTAATGGGAAAAATGGTTTAATCGAAACAGTCGTTTCAAAGACCATATATACACAATGTAAAGAACTTCGAAACAGAGTCACCACTCCACCGACTGCCCAACTGAATTTTAATAACCAGTTTGTTAATGATATTTTAGAATGGAAAGAGATTTACAGCTGGCCATTTCGTACTTCTTTGGACACAAAATGGCATGAATTTCAATATAAATTACTTAACAGGTGTGTTGTCACAAATTCCTTTCTAAACAAAATTGGTATTATTCCATCTCCGGCATGTTCCTTTTGTGGTAAAAATGAACGAATCGTTGGAACATTTTTTATTTGTTGTCGTTACACTAAGGATTATAAAATGGTTTAATATTCAGGGAGTAAAGATATAATGTTTGGTATTCTGAGGTGCAAGGACGAGTTATTTATTAATCATACTTTAATAATTGCTAGGCAGTATTTATATTCTTGCCTACAGAATAAATCTCTTCCCTCAATGAAAGTATTTAACTCCAAAATTAAAATGATTAATCAACTTGAGACAATGATTGCAAAATCAAATAATAAACTTAAAGCTCATAATATGAATTGGTACAGTACAAAAACAATTAGATGGATATGGTATCTCGTGTTGTTGCTGCACTGTGCTAGTATTACAGTACCGCTCAAAGGTAAGTTGACAGTCCCTCGAAGCTCGATACTCGAAACTCGATTCTCGATCCTCGAAAACTTCGAGGATCGAGGCTCCAGTCGAGTTTCGAGACGTTCGAGGGCTTTCGAGAATTTATCGAGACCGTTCAAGAATTTATCGAGTCGAGTTTCGAGACTTTCGAGTGGGAAAAACAAAGGACTTTTTGCGCGATTAACTTTTAACACGTCTGAATCTTTAAGGAAAGCATATTTTAGCTTTCTTTGCTGGTAGATCTATTTTGATTTCAGGCCATAATTTCTCGCCGAATATTCGTGACGGAGCTTTTCTTTCTTTAACACTTTTTACCGAAATCTTTCTTCGATGAGTTTTACAAAATACTGGCTAAGAAAATGTGTAACTACTCCATGACTTTGTTGCTGTTTCGGACGGTAATCACAACATTACATGCAGTCAATGTAGTTTTCACGGCGTGACGGCTTGCGCGAAAATGCTCATGTTATCAGATTTATTTCCATGATTAGAAGTTCTTTTACCTTTTAGTGAATGAATTTTACATCCTTTTACGAATCTTTAATAATCTTTAGTGTATTTAAAAATAGATTTCACTGAATTTGTTTGTTGCGCCGCGCTGTGAGAGAAATATTTTTTTTTGTCTTCGCGTAATTTATCTCTAAATCTCTAGTCATGAATTGGCCGATTTGTGTGTGCTTTGATTCCATCTTATCGTTAGAGTGAAGCGCTATGGTTTGTAGAAATACTGCTCAAAGAGTCACACATGTTTTCGAAAAATTTCATTCATCTACATGTATGAAAGGTATGAAAACATAATTCGACTTTCACGGACTCGCGCGTGATATGTTCTACTTCCATGTGAATCCAATGAATTTCCATGTGCGGAAAGCTGAGAAAAATCTCAATACTCATGCATTTGCGAATTATTTCGGCCGAAAGCGATAAAATTTACCGATCGCAAATTAAAATTCTTGTATGTCAGGCGGGGTTTCGTAGAAAACATTTTTTTCGCAATTAGTGTTTGTTTACGTTTTGAGCGGCCGGTTGAAGTCGCGCAAATGAAAACAACACACTCGCTCCGGGATAGTCGTCGTGTAAAAAAACCACTTGCTCTGGAAGGAAAAAGTTAATAACACACAAAGATGCTAAGTTAGTTTGCTGTCATCGAGTTCTCAGCTTAGTGTAGATAAGCGAACCACATGTGTCTTGTAGAAAATGCACAACACGAAAAAATATTTGCATACATTCAAAAGCGGCTTTGCGCGAACAATGCCGCGCATTAATTGTTTTGTTCATCAGTATTGTTTTGTTTTCGAGAATTAAATCGTTTTCTCGAAAACTCTGTTCGAGATTCTCGAAAATTTCTTCGAGTGTCGCGAAACTCGAAACTCGAGCCTCGAAACTCGATTCTCAAAAACTTCGAGGATCGAGAATCGAGTTTCGAGTTGAGACTGTCAACTTACCTTTGAGCGGTACTGTATATCTAGAAGCAGAAAAGAGTTAAGAGGAACTATGGGGTGACTATGTAAATATATGATGTACGTGTCTGTGTGTTTATGTGAATTATGCTAGTTTAGGAAAAATTGTATGTAACTTCTAATCAATAAAAATTAATAAAATACAAAAAAAATATTAGGCGCAGGGATCCTGGTAATTCTAAGTCTCCCACGGAGAAGGGTGGACTTCATTTAGGGTGGGGAATATAAAATTTGTACCCTTCATGAATTTAAGAAAACATATCCCCATCAACAATACTCTTCTAGAAACAATTTTCTATTGTTATGAGCTAAATCAGGTTCCTAAATAAGGAGGTAAAAAAGGAGAGAGGCTTGACAAATGATGCATTGTAATTTATGACTGAAGCTACGTGAAAGATGTGTGGATGTGTATTTCTTACTATTTTCTTTATTTTTGTATTGCGGGTTTAGATCTCCTTACCTTGGGGAAACAATTCTGCCCTTGTTCTTTTTCTATTTTTTTTGTTCTTCACAGCAACGTCCTTGGTCACTCTTTCTGGGAACTGCCTGTTCAGAGGCAGAGAAATCTTTTCTTGGTAATTTTTACTTATTGCACTGAGGTCATTCAAGGGTACACTGAATAGGATCTTATGTATGTCACCAACATATCCTGCAATGAAAAATTGAACACAGTGTTAATTGTGACCTTGGTAAATTATGCTTTGCAACACTTTTTTTTTGGAGGGGGGGGTTAATTTTTTTTAATTCTTCTCAAAAGAAAATTACCTTAGATCCCATATTACATTGCATACAACATTACCCTGGTTATCTGAATTGTTGAACCCATAAGTGTATGTACTTACCATGTGTAGGTGGAATTGCCACTTCCCATACCACCTCCTCTCCAAGTTTGAACTTTGGATATGTCACCTTGTAGTATGTTTTGCCATCTTTGTCCTTCTTAATTTCCCTCTTCAGATTTTCATTAAAGGGAAGGCTAAGATGTGCCTGAAAGACATTCTTAATACGACTTTCTTATACACTACAATGTACTCCCCTGTAGAGGCTCATTGAAGAGCTTTTGAGAGCGAAAGCCAAAGCACTTTTGGTCTACACAGTGCAGTCATGAATTCTTTTGATGCCCAGAAAGATGAATTTGTGAATTTTGACCCGACAGCTCAAATAGCACAACAAGCTTATACATAGAAAAAGCCTGAATTGTTATGTGCTAACCTGCAAAAAGTCCCTAACCAAGAGAAGTGGTTCATTTTAGGGTGCCAATGATTAAGGGTAGTATGGAACCCCTCCAGACAGCTTGTTTGTGTGTCTGCAGACAGCGTCTTTATATCATTAAGGAGTTCTTTGTTACTCAGGATGGAGGACAGCTTGTCATATGCCTTTGTACCTAAATGCAAAAACCATGTAATTAAATAAATGTCTTCTAAACTACTGTACTTTGGAACTTTGTCCACAATATAACTCTACAGCATGGCTACTATCGGCACACAAACATTACCTATTTTAATCCATTTTCTGGGGGAAATATCCTCATGGGCACATTCGCTGAACAATGCATCAGGATGGTCCATGTGTTTATTGTTCACATGCCCCATAAATGACTTCCATTTGGCAAGTATTAGGTTCTTAAAACCTTGTAGTGTTGAGGTAACACACCAGTACAAGTGATTCCTCACACCTCTCATCCAGTCCTTTATTTTCTCGCACCCCTTTTCTTGACTTGCCTTCAGCAATTTCTTATTTATGGACCTAGCCACATGCCAGATATCAAAATAGTCAGGTGTGAGGCTGGTTTTGCTTGATCCACTTTGCGATTCCCCTGTGGCGATCTGATATGAAAGTGGCAACAGACAAACCCATTCTCTTCAAGAAGTTGAAGGACCTTTTTGCCCCTTCCAATTCCATGGCGTTACTGCTTCCTGTTTCATTGGCCTGTAACAAGAGAAAAAAAGACAAACAAGCTTTAAATTTCGTTACACAAATTCTACTTGGTGTACCTCATTAAGGCGTATGATATATATTTGGTTGAGTGGCTGGATGAAGCTGTAGATTAAAAATCAACAAGACAATATTATTATCATTACTTTGTTGATCAGATATTTCCTCATTTCCAAGTCACTTCAAGGTGCCAAACTGTCAAAATTGAAAGCCAAATTATTTTACATCCTAGGACAGTTGCGTACTGGAAGTCTTTCATCTCATAGCTTTCAAGATTGATTTTTTTAAAGACCCATGACGGACCAATATGCTTTGCGCGCATTAAGTCAAGTCGCCATATTTTTTGTGAGTCGAAAAGTCAAGTGAAGACCGTTGAATCCACAGCAATCCACTTCCATCCGGTGTTTATGGAACTTGATTTTTCGTTTCGTTGCCCAAAGGATTTCACTATTTCACTTGTGTGTTGATTTTGATGATTTTTTTGGAATTGCAATATCTGTAGAGTGAATATGATGAACTCCTAGAAAGCTCTGATCGTTTGGCATTTTGATGGCCCTACCTTCGCGTACGTGGAGGCCACGTTTATCTGGTTGTGCCCGTTATATCATGGTACGATCATCTGTGTTTGAACTATGGCATGAGAGGAAAATTACTCTTGGGTTCTCGGAAGCAACGAACTACCTTTGCTGAGTATCTACTGCATCAAACAGACCACAGAGCATCAAGTTCAGGACCTTGCTAGAATTCGATGGTTTGTTTATTTCTTATAGCTTTGTTACAATGCTTATGTATCACAGCTTTGTTCATTTTAACAGCCCGTGTGAACGAGATGGAAGGCAGGGAACATTTGGAGTTACCGAAAATTTTTCTCAAACCTCTTCAATCTCGACGGCTTCATCTTCCTCCTTCTCGTTACCCGCTACTATTGAGCCATCTTTCGCCTAAATTTCTCTCCTCCAGAGAGTTTTCCAATAAAGACAGTGGTGAACTCATATTGTGCTCTGATCAACCGACAAGCACGTGAAATATTCAAACTTCGGCGACCGCATTACACAATGGCGCCTCCTCCTTGTGTTTGTCAAAACAATAATAGACGCGCGCAAAGGATATTGGTCCATCATGGGTCTTTGAACAGTTGAAGAAATTTTACCTGTAAAAGCTCAAAATGAACGATTTTCATTATTGTAGAACAAAACGTGGTGTATGCCCCGTATTTTGCACTGTGGCTCATAGAATCAAATCTGCCGTCACCACTCCACACAACATTTTTCGTCACTTTTAGCTGTTCAATGAGGGCTGCCCTGTAAGTCTCCCAGTGATGTAAGATTGAGGGGAATGCAAACTTACACCACGAAACACACGAAACTATGAAACCATGAAACCATTGACACCACAAAACACATGAAACTATGAAATCATAAAACCACGAAACCTATGAAACTATGAAACCATGAAACTATTGACACCACAAACCCTATGAAACCATGAAACCATTGACACCACGAAACTTATGAAACCATGAAACACATGAAACTAGGAAACCATTGACACCATGAAACCTATGAAACCATGACTTCATGATACTTTCATTATATGACATAGACATTGGCATATACTAATAAATTCGTGCACCGTAACACCAAGTAATAACCATCTCTACCTTTGGCTTCCCTGCCTTACAACAAAAGCAGAACATGGAGAAGAGACTAAGTAGCATGCTCTAGAAGACCAAGAACTTTGGCTCACTCTCCAGTGAAGTGCTCTTCTCAATCCTATTGGAAGAGAGAGAGTCAGATTCAGGTGGGTATTTGCTACCATCGATGGGTATTTCCTATGGAAGCAAATACGCGTTGGGTATTTTCTACCGTAGAAAATACCCACCAATGAGTATTTACTACCATAAGTGAGTATTTGCTACCAGTAGCAAATACTCACTGTGAGAAGGGGTCGAGACGAAAGACTTTCTGGAAACACATTCGCTTAAATCAATCACACTAAAGCTCAGGCGAACGAGAAGTGAATACAGCTAAAACGTTTTTCTTCTGGTAGCGAGAAGGTACTAAGATTTCTTTCCTCGACACCGTGCCAAAATGATGTATCTGGTCCAGTCAATGCCCTCGCCTTAACAACTGACTTGTCCAGATATTGGAGAAAATTTACTGACAAAAGTCACGCAACATTATAAAGAAAGAACTCGTTTGGCAACAAGCAAAGGAAGATGCTAGATCAAAGCAACTTGGCCTAATAACAGGAAATGAAGATGCAGAAGAAGAGATCAAATGCAAACAGCGATTAACAGACAAAGTCTGCAATGAAGTTCGCCAAATCATGTGAAGCAAGAAAAGCAGCAATGCAAGTAGAAACTTGTCTGGGAAAGAATATAGGAGACCGAAAAGAGACTTGTAGTGCTATAGTTAATAATAGTTTGTGTTTGTTTGAAAATATAGCTCCCGGTCAGTTGCGTTTTTTAGGACTATTCAAGATTTCTTCATGGATTGTTTATTCAATTTATAATTTATAATGTCCTTCACCTTGGGGGTGATACGATGAACATTTGCTAAGAAGTGCATCTGGTGAAAAATGAAAGTACCTTAGATTACTTTGACCTTTAGTTGATTGCGGGCTAATGATATCAAACATACTTTTGCCCTTAGTTATGTTCTTTGAGGATGGAAACGATTTTATTCCCATACATTCCTGACTGAAATTATTTTCCAGTTTAGACTTAGACCATACAGTGTAGAAGTGTTCAATATATAAGAACATCCCAGGAATAAAGATATTTGAGTTCATGAATCTTGTTTAGTGTTATTGAATATAAATTAACATTTCTCTTTACGGGGAATTTTTGTTTAAGTTTATGTTTTTGTTTTCTTATCGTAATTGGTTTCTGTCCTTAGTTTATTCATGTCATGTCAGCGTTCTGATCACTTGATTACCTGCGTACATGAACAAGTACTTAGGAAAGCCTATGAACAAGCAATAACACACAAATTCCATTACACTTTGGGAAGCTGGAAAGCTTACAGCTGGGAAGGAGCGTGTTCTCCTGTCATTGAAAAGATTGACTGTAATGCGAATTTGTTTCATTTCAAGTCAAGTTAATCTTGCAAGTTTTATGCAAGGAGCCGCCCTGATCAAGGGAGCAAGCGGAGACTAAAAGCGGCACGTGTAAACCGGGGATGGCTTGGATGCTCTTTCTCCGCCCTAAATTTTCACTCATTCCGTTTCATTCACTCAGCTGAATGATCTGGCAAAAAAATACTGCACATAGTCTAGCCAGGTACATAAAGCTTACGTTTTTAACAAATTTGAACGTCTTCCGAATGACATTTCTTTAGATACCGCGTAAACAACAGACCTTGTAAAGGGCCCAGCCGAAGTTCTTAATTTCCCCCTCCTCGGTCAGGACACAGAACAATCAAAGTTATGGAAATCCCCCCCCCTTCCCAACCAGAGGGGCAGCACACTAAAAAATGAGAAGCCACATCAAAATTTGCAGCACAGATCAGTTTACATTTCTTAAGTAAAACTATGCTCACCTATGACTAAAACTAGTAATTTGCAGTTTAAAACAACAAGATGGAGATTTATTTACACAACAAAACCTGAAGAGTCTGCGATGTTGACCCAGTCAAACTAATTGGAATCACAAGGAGAATGTCATTAGACCAAGAAAGTGATGGGGGGTAGTGGGGAAAAAACCAAAAAAAATTCACGCAAGGGAAAATGCCAAAAAAAATTCATCCAGAAGGAAGGTCCAATTGTAACTTTTATTTAATAATTATATATTTGCCAGTGTCATGTCTATTAAAAATAATTCTTATTCAAAATATTCTTGGATTGACATTTTGGAGTGGAGGGCACTACAGAAGGGCTGTGTTGGTGAATGGAGTATGGCATCATTATGATGGGCTGTGGGAGAGGAATTCCAGAGGGCAGGGACTCCAAAAATGAACAGGGAAGCCATCCACTCCAAGTGGCTTCCTCCTCTCTCACTGTGTGTACATTTCCGAAAAGATTTTGCATTAAAAAGTGGCCTGTATCCTTTGATCTGTTGTGAGTGTAGAATAATTTATAAATCACAAAAACATAGATAATGAATCAAGATTTCACTGTCAAAAAAGCAATATTTGCCTTTGTGCAGGGGTTTCACCTGGAAAAAAATTCCTGCACAAGCAGTCCGCGAAAAAAAGAAATCGTACCAGCTGAAAATCTCCCACCCCCTCCCCCCACCTTCCCATTTCTTTTCTAATGGCCCGTCCCTTAGGTTTCATGTCTTTTTTTAGACCACGTAATTAAAGAGATTTAATCATGAAAACGCTAATATTAAAGAATTTAAAATTGATGTTTCAAAAAGGCATTACTCGACAAACATCTATGCCGAAAAGTGCCATTTAAAGTGCACCTAAACCCAAAAATTTTTTTGCTCTAAAAAATTTCTGTGCATTTTTTGGAGTATTTTGCCACAAACATTTTTTGATTTGGTTAAATCCTCGATTTTCTATGCACTGTTGAAGTGGAGCTTCGATGGCCCCATGACCGTGAAATAGGAGTCTGGGGCGAGCGGGACGTTGTGATGTCAAATCGAGAACGATTCAGAAGACGACCAGAAGACACACTGGTGAAATTCTCAGGATGCGAAGACTTCACACTGCGAAATTGTTTCCATAGGAGCTTCAAGGTCATACGAGTTGTCTTAAATTAACAATGTCGACCACATCCTCTGATTAAGAAATGAGTTATGAGTCGGAGGACTCAGAAATTTATTTTATCGCTGGATACGACGTTGAAGACCGCGTGAGTTATGCACACTGTGCAACTCGGAGGCAGATCTTTGCCAACTTCGAGCGATGGATGTTGATCCCCATGCTGACGATCCGCTCGCAGACGAGGAATGGACAGCAAAGTATGAAAAGGAGTGAGAGCCGACGAAGAACTGGAAGGAAAACTTAAGGACCGGTATCATGGGAAGGTTGAAGTCAGCGAATGGTAAGCTTTTGTACGATCGCAACACGTGTTCGCTTTGTTTACATTCAGATGCTTCTTCACGCTTACTTTATTGTTAGCATGATGTTGTGCTTACCTTAAAGCCCCCTTTTTTATTTCAACTGCTTGCATCGGGTTTCCTTAAAGTAATGTAGTGTTTGTACGTTTTAGGTGCAAGTGTAGCAATTGCGGTTTTGTTTCCCTTCAAGAGTGATCCTGGTCCTTTCGTCAAAAACATTTTTTGTTTCCTGGACGGCAAATGTTGCTTCTCAGTTTAGCCACCTGAGCAGCAATCCCAAGGAAACAATGTTTCTAGTTTAGCCAGGCCTTAAGTCTGATACAAATGTAGTAACAAACTTTTTTCCATTGATCTCTTACAGTTTCTTAGAGGTGTTTCCTCTCGAGAGTGTTCAAGGCTGGTGTATGGAATGTTGGGGGCGAAGAGGATTTCTTTACCTGCTCGTGGATGTGCATAGCTCTCAAGTTAACTATTTTGTTGCCAAAGTGTGAGATCAAGGCAAAAGGCATCTCCTTTCTTGTTATGTTGGGGGGGGGGATGCTCCTTATTCTGAGTGCATTTTTCCACTGTTGGAAAGCGTTTGGCACCTCAAAGGGAAAAGGAAGCGAATTGTTTCCAGAATGATGCTTCAGTTGGTGTTTACTTAACTTCAGCAGAATTTTCCCTCGGTCCAAAGTAGCATCTTCTGTGCTATATTTTATCGCCGAGTTGAAATAAAGTTTATCAATTATTTTCTCCCTCAAAATGAACTGTTTAATTAAAAAACCTTCGATGTGTGAGAAATAATAGTTTCAGTGTGATAGTGCATTTGTTTTCATGAGACTTGAGAGCTCTGGCACATGTAGCCATCAGGAAACTCAATTTCCAGTCAATAAGGATGAAAGTTTCACAGGATTTGACCTTGATGAAGAAGACTAGAATGTCATTTTTAGTTACAATATTGTAAAGCTTGGTTCATGAACAAACTTTACACATCAGGAAGTGCTTCATGCAGCTTGCACAATAAACATTGAATAACAATAACACCTTTATTAAAGTATCAAATCTCTGTAGCCAAGCACAGATGCTCTGCTAATTGAAGACATTAAATCAAACCAACTCTAAATAAAGTAGAATCAATTTTATTGTGGGGGCAGTTAAGAAATTTGCTTTGCCCCTTCATTGGTCACTTGCAAACTGGAGAGTAATGGGGCATAGATTATTTCTTTGTTTGCTGTCTACTTCCTGTTCTTTTGGTCGATCCTTTGCTACTACACTGGTGAGACAAAAAAAAAAAAGAAATGAATAAATAACTTAACTTAACCAAGGCCAACTCAACATGTCTTCAGGCACAGTATAGACATTAATTAATCTTATGTGTTGCCAATGCCATAAAAAATAGTTCTACTGGACTTGGTTGCAGACAGAATGCCAATTATTCCCTGGGGGAGGATAACAATGCTTGTTGTAATAAATGCTTTTTACTGCTTGATGCTTTCACTGAAGCAAAATGTTTAATTTTACCTTACTTGGTTTTGTTCTAGTGTATGTAAATTCTAGGCTTAATCGTATATATTACTTTCTAAACTTTAATTTTGGAGGGCCACTGGTTCATCAGCATAAGCTGTTATGTGTAAACCCCTCTTTACATGATGATGCCACAAACTTAAAATTATTGGGCTACTCAAAAGAGCTTCTCGAAAATACCCAGTGTAGTAGTAGGGGGGATATCTCTTGTAACCATGTTCTGTCACACTTTGTAATAACCATCGCACTTTGTAATACCTGTCGCACTTTGTAACAAAACTGTCGCACTTTGTAATACCTGTCGCACTTTGTAATAACACTTGTCGTACTTTGTAATAAATTAATCTGTCGCACTTTGTAATAACAAGTTGTCGCACTTTGTAATGAACTTAAACACCCTTTGAAAAGGACGTTTGGTAGACATTACATGACGTACCTACTAAACTAAAAGAACGAAAAAGAAACGCTTTCGTCTCCATGCTTCTCGCAATTGTTATTTCGGAGATCACACAGCTTGTCTAGCAATGATGGAGTGCATGAATGAACAGAGGGGAAATAACTCCTGGTAAAAATAAAAAGATGCGCAAAATGGTTGAGTTGAAGGGTGAGTAAGGAAGTTAGTCGGGCACTTCAGAGGATTTACAGCGAGCGCGGTCCACCTGATCGCCTTCAAAGTGACGGTTAGACCTCTTTGCAAACAGTTGAAAATAAAACTAATTAAATCGAGACCTTACAACCCGTAGTCCCAGGGAAAGGTTGAGAGATCGCATAGACGATAAGGAAAAAATCATGTACGACTTAGTATCCGTTGGCAAAAAGGGGTTAACTGGACAGCGAATCTTGAAGACTACAACCGGATTTTAAATGAGGAATGTAAAGACGAACTTGGCTGGAGGTCTCCTTTCGAAATATACTACGGGCGGAAGTCAAATCAATTAGTGAAGGCGTCGCTGGACTGTGTAGATTCCGATGATAACATGGTTACCACAGCACCAAAATAACGAGAATTGGGAAAAAACGAGTTTGGGATGGTTTATCATCCTCAACGTATTCTGGCGAAAACATCAAAAGTAGCATTTTGTTAAAATCCGCTGTGTAATACCCATCTGGTCTTTAAATAAAGACCTTTGCTTAGAAGGAAAAACAGTTCCTTGAACTGAAGAGAGAGAAACATTCTGTTCGTCCAGTTGTTTTTTAAGTATTTCAAAACAACTAGTTGTCGTTTTATGTTATACTTCGTTGCTGTTTATTAAAGGTTGAAATATACTTTTATTTTCGAATATCACTCTGGTTCAATGCACTAGTACTAATATCGCATAAACTGTTTATGCTATGATGGTTGTTGTTCCATGTTAAGCCTATATTTCCGGATCGTACCATTTTGTACAGCTGTTTTCAGTACCAGCAAGATGTACCCTCTGCTCTTTTACTGATACAGCATGTCCCTGCAGGTTGCTATCCAGTTTCTTTCCCCCTAAAACCTTACGGAAACAAACCATTTTTTTTTTTATCTATTTTGTGTAAACAAAATCGCTCTATGTCAGCATGAAGCTCAAGAAATTCTTCCTTGGTCGGGTGGTTCTGCCTTGAACCAATGAAATAAAGGTTTCTTTAGATGGCAT
>OX419346.1:12822842-12845342 GCA_948470475.1 Galaxea fascicularis
TCAATTATCCTGTACTCTGAGGCTCCCAGTTTACGCTCACAAAGTTTTGCAAGACTGCATTGAAGTCACGCATTAAGCAGCTGTCTTTTGTTTGGAGACTCAATGCGAAGTTTCAGTGACTATTTCGAAAGGTATGTATACTTTTCTTTTATTTTTTTGTCTATACAATAATAACCGCACTATTATTTTTAATGTATGAGAAACGATCGTTCTACTAGAGCTTTCATGACCTTTTAGTAATAGTGGTCTTTCGTAATATATCTCAATCTTCCATCAACTACAATAATCACTTTAATTTCTTATCCATTCCTTTTTAACTATTTAATGCTGTTCTATCGATCTGTGCTCAAATGGAATTTGGCAACACAAGTTAAATAAGTGATAAAGCCCCTTAAACAACTGAGTAATTTATTTTGAAGTAAAGGAGAAGGCAGACAAAACCAGAAAGCATGGTCATTGAAGTCTGTGTATAGCCACATGTGACACAATCTATTATTATGTCACTGGAAGTTAATCTGGTTAAAAGTAGAGTTACAATATCAATTTATTAAATCATTCAGTCTTAGCCCTCCCTTTTTTGACTAGGCAAGATATTTCCGTTTTTCTTTCTATTTCTAAAGGTTTAAATTTTTTTACTGATTAATCTCACTTAATCTTACGATTGTAAACACACGATTTAACAATAAACTGCTAGAAACATTCAAAGAAAGAAAAATTCAAAGAAAAGGTTGACAATGTACACATTTAATCCTTGGAAAAGGCACGTGTAAGATGGTTTTGCATGAGTTAAGAAGTATCAAGCCTGGGCAAAACGTTCCAACTTTGTTAGACAACAATTGTTGATCTGACAATGTTGGGGCGTTAAGGTCTGTGCATCATTTGTCCATTTAAATAAAGATATTGATTGATTGATTGATTTCATTTTCAATTTAGAACGAAGATGAAATTTTGCTGTTCGTTTTTTCTTTATTTATCAATTCGTGTCGGGTTTTTGAAACAAAATTACAATATTGTAGAATAACACTGATATTTTAAATAGTAAATTTAAAGTATTGCTTTATTTAACACTATTTTGCCATTTCTTAGATTTCATATGAATGAAAAATAGAATATCGTTACAGGAAATCAATTGGCTTTTAGAAACAAAAATTGAAAAATCGATTCTATTTTCAATTTTGTTTTTAAAGGAAAATCGAAAATTCATTGAGCAAAATAAAAAATTGAAAATTGATTTCAATTTTCAATTTCGTATTTTGACTACAAAATTGAAAATTGATCGCGCGGAATGAGAACAAAAGCTGAAGCAGTGGGGGTAGGCTAAGTTGCTCTTTTGCTTATACCTTTTGTGACTGTTCCACCCTGTCCTGAGGCACCTGATTGACGTGTCAAGGAGGGAGGGGAGGGAGCGTACTCTAGTTGCCACGGTCATCACTTCAAATTGCTGTGGCCCGGGTACTAGGAACGTTGGTACCCGCCAATTTTCAATTAAACATGGAAGCCACAAATGTGGACTTTGTCAGAGATTTGTTTCTTCACCGAGGAAAAACTCATGCAGAAATCAGTAAGATATTAAAACAGATGTATCCTGGTGAAAAGGGATTCAGTGAACGAACAGTTAGAAGGTTCTGTTTAAATAACAATATTGTTCGTAATCGTCTCACCACTGATGAACTCGAAGGGCATGTTCGAGCTGCAGTTAAACAGGTGAGCTCAGGTGTTATAAACTTTGTCGTTATTGATATGGATAATTAAACTGAAAAAGAATTTGATTCACAATTATTTCATTATTGCAGATTGGACCAGATTGGGGCCGTAAAGTGATAAAAGGATTCTTGAAAGGGAAGCAAGGGAATTGACGCTGGAGATAGACGTGTTGGGAAAGCGTTATCTGTAGTCTCTCCTCTGTATCATGCGGCAAGATGTGCTAATGTTCAACGAAATATAAATCCACTACCTTACAAGGCAGATTACTTTGGACCCTCTCTACTTACATCGAACGACTTAATAGCTGCCATGTTAAACTAGAGATCGTGAAAGGAAGACAACAGTTCTGATCTGTAAAAGGCGCGAAAATGCAACAGGGTGGTTATAAACTGTAGGGGGGAGGGGAAGGGGTAGAATTCACAATCTCTCTGTCTTGTGCAGTTTTTTTTTTAACCAAACACTGCAATAACTGCCATAGTTTGTCTGTTAAATTCAAATCCTTTTTACTCACGGGCCTGAGATATCTCAACAAATCATAATTTTAGCAAGTAGAGGACACTCCCTTCCCCTCCTTGCCACACGACTGATGGCTCTATGGCAGGCTGGCATAGTCACGAAACGTTTAGCCCAGTACGGGTAAGCAAAAGAGCAACTTAGCCTACCCCCACTCTGCCAGCTTTTGTTCTCGTTCCACACGATCAATTTTTAATTTTTGATTTTGCTCAATGAATTTTCGATTTTCCTTTAAAAACAAAATTGAAAATAGAATCGATTTTTCAATTTTTGTTTCTAAAAGCCGATTGATTTCCTGTAACGATATTCTATTTTCTGTTCATATGAAATCTAAGAAATGGCAAAATAGTGTTAAATAAAGCAATACTTTAAATTTACTATTTAAAATATCAGTGTTATTCTACAATATTGTAATTTTGTTTCAAAAACCCGACACGAATTGATAAATAAAGAAAAAACGAACAGCAAAATTTCATCTTCGTTCTAAATTGAAAATGAAATGGACGAATGACACACGGACCCGTTTAGCATCCATGGGCGCTTTCCATTAAGAAAAAAAGTCCGGGAATTTCGGTGTGAATTTCCGGGAATTTCTCGAAGGGAAAAAGTTGTTCCATTTTGCTGCAAATTTTGCCCAAATTTCGCGGCAGAGTTGATATTATGTTAGATGAGCCCTTGGCGGCTGATGAAGAGGTAATGTTGATTGATTCTGATGATGAAGAAGAAATTTGTGTTATAGCAGCGACTTCCATCTTTATGAGGCGAGATTTAAACAAAAATTACAGGTTTTGCGATGTTATAGTGCCGACATATTCCATAGACGAGTTTAAGTCTCACTTCCGAATGACAAGAGGTACATTGGATATTTTGTGCAGAGAAGTGGCAGCAACAGGAATAATTCCACAGGGAAACCGCTTTGGAAGACCACCTATACCTGTCCAGTGCCAAGTGTTGGAATTTGTTTGGTTTATGTCCAATTCTGAAGTCATGAGATCCGTCTCGGACAGATTTGATGTGATGCTAAGTAGCCTGTTTAGAATTATTCAGCAAGTAACAAATGCTTGTATTTCTATGCGACAGCAATACATCAAGTGGCCTACAGGTACACCTATAAAGAAACTATCTAGAATCTATTGTATATTGTCATTATTTCTTTGTTCTATCGTAATTGCTATATTCTCTGGAACCAGGAGAATTAATAAACAAACATGTTATTGCCTACACAAGTTGCATGACTTCTTTACAGCCATAGCTAAAAAGCTACCCCAGGAGTAACTCACAATAATAATTGGAACATGAGAAACCAGTCGGGACATTCCAACCGGGAAAACGGGACTACCTTCTGAGCAGTTCCACTTTTTCTGGGAATTTTCCAGTCGGGTGAACCGAAAAAACGTTTTTCATTCACCCCCGAACCGAAATTTTCGGAATTTTTGACCAAATGGAAAGCACCCCATGTTTGTTCAACATTTTTTGTTGGACGAACGTTTGATAAGTTCTCAAACATTCGTCTAACAAAAAATGTTGGAAAAACATGTATGCTAAACGCTCTAACATTGTTGGATCAACAAATGTTGTATAACAATGTTTGAATGTTTAGCCTGGGCTTTAGAAAACGAATGAAGGTGTGAAAACAAGAAGCAAGTTTTCTGATACACCTCAAAAAGTAAATGAGAATCGTACAAGATTTCTTCATGCCATAATTAACTGTCCGCAGCGTGCTGCACTCTACTGTTCAGTGTAGAGTTGTTCAGTACAGTGTAGTGCACTGCATAGTAACATCTAATAGTTTTCAACATTTCAGTGTAGTGTAGTTCAGTACAGTGTGGCGCACTGCATAGTAAGATTAAAGAATTTTCAACAGTTCAGTATAGTGTTGTTCAATACAGTGTAGTGTTGCTCAGTACAGTGCACCGCACTGCATAGTAACATTAGTAACACTATACACTGAACTGTTGGGAACTCTTAGATGTTACTATGCAGTGGGCTGCACTGTGGTTTTAACACCAAAACTGAAAGACCGTATTTCGTATGAAAAGTAGTTCTACTTTATGAATTCTTATTTTAGCATTAAAGTATTAAAAAACATATTGGCACCACGAGGCGGGTGACATATATGTGGTTGACCTGTAAAAAGTCAGGTATAGGTTTAAGGTAATTTTCTGCTCTTACTTAATTTGGATATACCTACACTCCTATTTCAACTATCTTGCGAGAAAGTATCTTGAGAGAAAAGCAACGTTTTTATGTTGTTTTTTTGGTTTCATTTTTTGATAGAATGGAGGAGATGGTGAATGGAGGTAATGATGCCCCTTCAACGTCTAAAAATGTAGACTCAAATACTAACACGACCAAACGCCAACAGAGGAACCCCAAAAAATGCAACCAGTGTGGAACGAGTGTCATAAATCTTAGTCGCCATCAGAAGGACGTGCATGGAATGACAAAGTTGAAAAGAAAACTCGATGGTTACTTCACTGGCGAGAAGATGCCTAAGCGACGGGTGAAATTTTGTCCTTTATCTCCATGTAAGAGCCTCAAAACGCCAATATTCCAGCTACATAAACATCTCCAGACAAGTATACATAACCTGAAGCCACAGTCCAAGATATTTAAAAGCGTTAGCAGACGCCCCAAGAGCATCAATCGCAAACGTGAAATCGGCCTGCCTCAAACAGCAGAGAAAAAGAGCACAAAAAAGGAAATTAAAGTGTGATAAGAAGATGCAACTTACCGACACAGATGGCAGTATTTATTCAAATGAAGAGGAGATGGAAGAAAAATGAAAGATGGAAGAAGGAGGAAACCATGGTTGGTGCAGGGGAAGAAGGCGTATCACACAGGAAAGCGATGGAGAGTGACTTAAAAGACCGCAACCGCGCTGAAACTGATGAAAGAGTACAACTTGAAAGAACACAAAACAGCACTCACAGTGATGAAGAATACGACAAGTTGACAAGCAGAGTATGGAAGAATTATGAAGAGAGAAGGGCTCCTAATGTAAACGACCAGAAAGGGCACCACACAAAGAGAATCAAAAAAGGTCACAAGGATGCTTATATAAATAGAGAAGAAGCTAAAAGCCAAGACGAAAATGACGAGGAAAGTGCTAGTGAGGAGGAGAATGCAGATAGTGACAAAGAGTATAAAGATTTGCTTCGGCGTACTGTGAAGACTGAAGACATGGATTGCACTTTCGATGAGCCAGCCGATAATGCCATCATGGTATCCAGTGGTAGTGATCGGGCTTCAGACTTAGATTATATCTGCGGCGATGAAGATGCACATTCAGAAGAATCAGATCTAACAGATGATAGCCAGTCATCCAAAGCAGAGAATTTTCCGTCTCTCCGCAACAACCGAATTAGTCGAGGTTGTTGGTGAAAAAAACATTGACAGGGGTTCATTCATGGAAGAAGTACGTAAACAATTTAAAGACAACAGAGTAAAGGAAGGCCACAGGTTTAAAACTTTCCAGGAAATAGCGGATGAACTAAGTCGTGTTTACAAAGAGGAAGATAGAACTTATGATCGGAGGAGATGAGAGCGATGATGATGATGAAATAGATACAGAATGGGTGCCAAGCGACTGTGAGCTAGACAAGCAAGAAACTGACAAGAACACTGCTACAGAGGGATTCCTCGTTGATTTTTATGGTTGGCTGATCGACGTCGATGGAGGATACCGTAGCACAAAAATGGCACAGCAGTACAAGTCCCAGGTACAGTGTCATCAGAAGGTTGAAACTAAACGAAACTGCTACCAAACCAACTCACCCTAAACTACCTGCGATGTATCTACTGTTGCTACCAGGAAAGGATGGGGTACAGGTTTTGAAGATGTGGCTATCATATGCTGTAGAAAAGTACTAACTAGGGACTGTCAGATCTTATCTGATGAGTTTAAGACTGTTTTATAAATTTGTCAGCCAAGAACGACAATCTGAGCTACCTGATGTAAGTGTGGAAATGTTGAATGTGCGCAGAGTTTATATGACTTCATGGTCAGCTGCCCAAAAGAAAAAGGTCATGAAAAGAAAGCTAGAAAAACATGACGACGATTTCAGGAAACTTCTTTCAAGCAAGAAACTCCACCAAGTCTGTCACGGAAATCAGCACATGAATGCCGTCAAACAGCTTGCTGTAACATCAGAGGAAACACAAGGTGGAGATAATGCTAGCAGGGTGCTAAGTGAGAAGTCTCACTGCGAAGTTAGAGACTGGCTCATGACGTGTCTCCTAATTGACAACAGTGGGAGAAGTGGAGTTGCAGCTAACTTGACAATAAGCGAATTTAAGGAAGCTGTGTACTATCCTGGCACAGAAGAAGACAAAGCAAGATACAGAGTAGACGTAAAAGAACATAAGACAGCTGGGATGTATGGTATGGCCAATGTCTGGATATACGATGACTTATACCTTCTGATAGATATGTACCAGAGGACAGTGAGAAGCCAGTTTGTTACACCAGATTCCCACATACAGCAAGTGTTTATCTCGAATAAGGGTTTGACACTGACATCATCACAAGTTTCCCCTTGCGTTTGGAGAACATTCCAAAGAGAGGGAATAGAGTTCAAAGTAAAGATATCTGCAACAATAGTCCGGAAATCCCTTGCAACCGGAATGCACGTTCACATGTCTGGTGAAAGAGATCATTTAGCTGCTCTTGCCCAGCACAAGACCGAAACGCAAGCAACACCACGACAGAGTAAAAGAAACTGATTTGGGAAGAAGGGCAGTCAAGAAGCACGTTTCTCTTCAGACATGTGAAGATACTCAGGGAAAGAAAGAGAATGAAACATCTGACGTGTGGAAAACAGAGGAAACTGAAGAGTTAAAGAAGCTCTTCCAACTTGAAATAGAAACAGGCTTCATCAAAGAGAAAGATGTCAGTGAAAAAGTGGTGAAATCAAACATACTCAAACAACATTCCACCAAAGCAGTTGTCCTGAAACTCCGTCGACTAAGAGAAGACCACGTCAAACATTTGGAGCCCCCCAGTGAGCAGCTGACCAGCTCCTGGAAGGTTATACGCTACCTGAAAGAAGCAGAATTTCATAAGAACCATCAGTGTCAAGCGCTATGTCTGTCTCAAGCGAATCTTTGCAATTTTGGAGAAAGTTCACTGATGAACAGACAAGACACCTAGTCAGTTTAACAAAGGACCTCATTGACAACAACGCTATAAAGAAGGAAGTAGTTTGGGAGAGGGTGGCTAGCGATCAGAAAGCACTGGAGCTTGGTCTAATTACCGGAAAAGAAGATGAGGGTGAATCCAAAGAGCTAAGCAGCACCTCACGGATAAAATACGTCAGGAGGCAAGGAAAGAACGACTAAGTAAGAAAAGGTAAAGCACAAACCAAGACTATTGTCATTTAAAAGAGAAATCCAAGTGAACTGTGTAATTATAAGCCTGAACGTTATATCATGCATGTTCGTGAAAGTGAACTTTAGTTAGGAGTCCAAATTAACTAAACCAGACGTTAAAGTGGACGATGAACTTTACATGCAGGTACATTAGTTTGAAATCTTATATTAGCTCCGTTATAACTATTTGAAAGATATAAAACCTTACTAAACATAATTAGCCAGATAAGTATTTGATTAACTATATTGATACCAACTTTAAATCTTACTTTCATTTTTTATTTGCGATGTGAATATTGTTTGAACAAGTATTAATTGCATGTTTTACATATATGGTAGAATTTCTTCAGTTCAGTTTTCGTTAATGTTTCGCTTTGCTTTTTTCCGCTTTATTTTTAGTTCATTCATCGGGTATTTTGTAACCAAACAAAAAATTGAAGGTGATAATGATGTATGATCATAGGTATTGAATTAATCCATTGTGTTTTTGTAGATTATGATATTATATAATAATTAAGTTATACCTACTATTTTGAAAACAGTTCTCTGATAAGCTAGGTCACTTTTTATCTATTCTATTGCAAAACGTGAGTAGCAGTTGTTGACAAAATGGCGCTCCATGGCTTTTGAAGTTTTAAGTGTACTTTTTTTAAGGTGTCTTTGAAGAACATCGAGATAATGTTGTTCTTGAGTTTGACCTTCTAGTAGGTTTTTACTAAAATGGTTGATTTTGAGAGTTAAAGATTCTAAGAGTTAATGGACTTAAATGTTTTCTTTAGATAATTCCAATTCTATTCTTAGATTTCAGCTTGAATTTCGTTTCAAAGATCGGTTTCATTTGATCACAATGATCAAACGATGTGTCGCCATCACACCCAACACATTTGCAGAATTCAGCTGGTAAGTTGATATCGGGTCGGGAGGCAAAACCAACTAGTAGTGTTCTTTACCCTCAACTGTGGCCTCAGAGTTTTATTTGCCTCACTCGCGCTCAGCGTGAGGTTATTTATGAGGATCTTTCCCTGGCTGAATTTGTTGCTAGCTATGCCCAAATTTTACAGTCCAAAGATATTAGTGTGTTGGAAAGGTCAGAACGACTCAAGCATCTGGTGTCTTTAATGTACTTTGCTCAAAAGTTCGAATGGTCAGTGGTTTTAAATTTCCATGACTCCGTTCTCCTCAAGATCAAACAGGGTCTTGGAATTGGAGAGTCGCACATTGTACGGCCATCCATTACCTGACAAATCGTCTTTCAAATCGTCGATAAAGTCTTCGGTCAAATCTTCTTCCCAAGTGCCTATTCTATTTTGTCGTGATTATCAGTGCGACGCTTGTGCCATTGCTAGGGAGCATTATGGTTACATTCGCGGTGAGCGCAAGTGGCTTAAGCATATTTGTGCTACTTGCTGGGTCAAAAATCGCAACCAGGAGCAGCATCGCGAAAATTCCGCTGATTGTCCGTTTACTGCTAGTGGTGGATCGGATTCAGTGGCAGTTTCAAAAAATTGATGTGCTCTTCCTCTCTCAGCGTTTGTGGTCAAGACAGAGTGATGCATGACTTTTCTAATTCAAGACTGTTCGAGTTTGCACGCCATGTCCCTCGTCAACACTCTGTATTACTTGACTTTTCCGATTCGCGACGTTTCGAGTTTCACTTCTGGCCATGATTCTGTTTTTCCTGATCCTTCTCATTCGCGATGGTTCGAGTCTTCAGGTATTCCTTGTTCTCCTTCAGGTTTCTTCATCACCGCTCATCATGTCGTTGCTTCTTCTGGACAGCCCAATTATGTTTCCGTTCGCCTCCCAGTTCCATCAAGACTAAACATGAAGGTGTGGCGAGCTTTACTTCGCAACTATCATGACAATGTGATCTGTGACTTTTTAGAATTTGGTTGGCCCCTCGGGTATTCTCTTCCCACTCTTCCCGTGTTTGATTTACGTACTCATTGTGGAGGCCTTAAATTTTCCCGTTGCCGTCGCTGATTATCTCCACAGTGAGATTCTACTTGGTTGTGTTGCAGGACCATTCGCTGAACTGCCCTTCCAAGACGCCTTTGTCATTTCTCCCCTTAACACCGTGCCGAAGCGCGACTCTACCGAATGGCGCGTAATTGTTGATTTGAGTTGCCCTAGCGGCTCGTCCGTGAATGATGGAATACCTAGTGATTCTTTTCTGGGCAAGCCGCTCGATCTGACGTATCCGACCATTGATGCTATCGTCCATGTTATTGTATCTCTCGGTCCTGGCTGCCTGCTTTACAAGCGTTATCTTCGTAAAGTGTATCGTCAATTTCCGGTGCACCTGCGAGACTATTCTCTACTTGGATATACATGGGATGGACAATTTTATTTCGATACCGTTCTGACTATGGGTTTACGCTCTGCCGCTATGGCTTGCCAGTGGTCTACTTCTGCTGTCACCTGGATTTTAGCTGAGCAAGGAATTTCGGTTTTTAACTATGTCGATGATTTTATCGGCATTTCACTGCCCTCTGATGCTAACCTTCACTTTGAAGAGCTCGGGGCACTGTTAACGTTTCTAGGCCTGGAGGAATTTGTCGATAAGTGTTGCCCCCCTTCTCCGATCATGACATGTTTGGGCGTTGAACAAAACACGATAGCCTTGACCTTGTCAGTGAACCCGGATCACTTATCTGAACTTGACGACTTATTGCATGCATGGTTGCACAAACGAACAACTACTAAAAAGGCCCTTCAGTCCCTAGTTGGCAAGTTGATTTTCGTGTCTAAATGTGTGCGTCAGAGCCGGATTTTTATTGCCCGGATTCTGCGTTTATTACGGTCCATGCAGTTTGATCACCATCACATTAACTTGAACGCAGAATTCCGTAAAGACATTTACTGGTGGTGTTGCTTTCTGCGCGAGTACAATGGGGTATCAATGATTAATACCGCCAACTGGTTGTCACCAGGTGAAGTTTTCTCTACCGATGCTTGCCTTCGTGGTTGTGGAGGCATTTCTGCTCGTCAATATTTCCATGCTGAGTTTCCAGAATTCATATCAGCGCAGGGTCTGGACATTAATTGTTTGGAGCTTCTGACTATTGTTGTTGCCCTCAAGCTGTGGAGTCATCTTAGGCGTTGCCTACGTTTCACAGTTTATTGTGACAATGACGTTGCGGTCACAGCTTTGAACTCTGGGAGGTGTCAGAACTCATTTATCAATTCGTGTCTGTGAGAAATCAGTTTTGCACGAGTTTGAACTGCGCATAGTCCATCTCCCTGGCGTTCTTAACAGCGATGCGGAGGTCCTCTAACGATGGCATGCGCACTCTCTCGCCAAGGAACAATTTCTTTTTGTGTTAAGCGTGACAATCTTGTGGATGTGCCTGTGCCAGTCTCGTTCTTCAAGTTAGACTGCACTCTTTTGTTTGTTCTCTTCTAGGGTTATTGGCCTTTTCGAGACTACAAAAAGACCTCAGGAACACTCTTTGTTCTGCCTATAGTGCAGGAACATTTAGCAATTTAAAGACACAATTTAAAGCATTTCTGTTATTCTGTACTTATTTCCGATTGACACCAGCTCCCGCTGAGTTAGATACAATTTGTCTTTATGTTCAGTTTTTAAGTCGTACACTTAGTCCGCCTACTATTCGCAATTATTTGTTGGGCGTTAAACTGTTTCATTTGTTTTTGGGGCTAGACTTTCCTTACACTAAGGATTTTCTTCTTTCGTTAATGTTGCGTGGTATAGCTCGCAACGCCTTACACATGCCACATAGGGCGCTGAAAGTTATGCCATATATTTTGTTTCAAATGTCTCAAGTTTTAGATTTCAAGCACGACCCTGCGTCGTGCGCGCTCTTTCACGCCTTTTTGTTTACGTTTTTTTGATAACTCGGTTGGCTAACACATTTCCTTCATCGCGTCACAGTTTTGATCCTCGACATAATCTTACACGTAGTGATGTTGTGGCTAACGCGCACAGACTTATAGTAACTTTTCATTCTACTAAGACCATACAGTTCGGAGAGCGTCAACTTCACATCCCTCTGTTATGCCTTCCAGGCTCTCCTTTACGTCCAGTCTCCGCCTATCACCACATGATTTGCCTGATATCTGCTAGTCCTTGGTCCCCCTTCTTTCTTTTGCCTGGCCCACGCGGCTGCACTCCTCTCACAAATCAGCAGTTTGTCAAGGAATTTCGTTGCATTTTGTCTGCTGCGGACATTGCTGATCCCTCTTCTTTTAGAGGCCATTCTTTTCGTAGAGGCACCACCTCCTGGGCTTTCAATCACAGGGTTCCGGGTGAACTCATTCAGTTATACGGAGACTGGACCAGTGACACTTATAGAGTCTATTTAGAGTTTAGTTTTAGTCCAAATTAGCTGTTGCTCACCAGATTCGTCCCGCTATCCAGTCGCTTGTTATTTTGTCGCAGTGCACACCCTTTGTTTTTTAGTCAGGTTCCATTTGGTGGCAGAGAGGTTTATTACTTTTATCGTTGGTTTTCACTGTTACTTTCTTAATAAACTCTGTGGCAAAATACAAATCGTGTGTTGTCTGTCTAGGGATCAGTTGGGGAATTTACCCCCTTTGGGTAGGCACGTGCTCAAAGGGATTAATTGCGCAACTGAATCCATGGGTATCGGGTTATTGTGGTTCGTGTTTCACTTTAGTTAGTTGTTTGTACCTTACACAGCTCCTACTGGTTTCGTTTTCCCACCCACCCACCCTGTGTATTTGCGCATGACGGTGGCAGAGATAAATAAGCATGAACAGTAGAATGAAAATGTCATGTACGACCTCCACACTGTACCAGCTGCAGAATTAAATTAGTTGGAAATTCTGAAATGGTGCTTGGCAGTTTAAGTTTCTTCAAACATCTTTCCAGACAATCGGCTATTAGACGAGCAAAATGTATTGCTTTGCTCGTCACGTTTCGTTGTTTTAAGAGCTCTTGTAGTTACTGCCTATTCTATTCGTGGGAAACAGTCCTTATAATTCTTCAAGTTCGTATAATAACTACAGGGAGTCGGACTTCAGAATTCATCACAAATCACAAGTTCGACGTTCAGCCAAACAAGTCTTTTGCGTGCTGAGTAACCACGCAAATTGCCCGCGCACGTGTTGACCATAACCAAAATCGCAAATTGGCCATGCGAGCTCTACATGTGAACCAAGAGTAGGAAATAGAATTGTAAGAAAATAGCCCAAAGTACGAAAAGTGGCAAAATCTCAAATTTCATGCTGGAATAATGATTTATCAGTACTGTACTGAGAATTTTACGTCTTTTTCTATTTCATTTTTTCGTCGTAAAATGTTTGTCGTTTAGTTGCAGCATGCACATGCTGGCATAATTTGATGGTAACTACAGCAGTAAATAACAAAACAAACGAGAAATTTTATTAGACAGAGTTTTGATTTTTCACAATCTTTTATGCTTGCAATTGCATACGTGACAGCATCGGGATAATTTTCGTACATTGGACGCACTATTCGCAAGTGTTTTTAGACAGTTTTCTACCTCTAAAGTTCTCTGTGCGTCATAAGAAATACGTTTTTTGAACGGAGGTCTTTTTTAGCTTCAAATAGACACCAGAAGCATCCAAATATATTTTCTAGAAGGGGAGTTATGATTTTTTTTTACTGTAGTATAAGATTTTTGTTTCAGTTTCACAGACAGTTTTACATTTTCGCGTGATAGCAAGAAATGTTTTGGGATGCAAATCAGAAATGTAAAATCGCAATCAATAACAAAACGAAAGAGCAATGTTATTAGCCTTAGTTTTGATTTTGTCACAAAAATATAATCTTTCTTACTTACATTTGCATACGCGACAGTGTCGGGATGATTTTCACACGTTGGGCGCGCTACGGCAAGGGTTTTTTAAACAGTTTTGTACCTCTAAAGTCCTCTGCGCATTATAACAAATATGTTCTTTGAACGAAGGTCTTTTTAGCTTCAAATAGACATCAGAAGCATCCAAATATCTTTCCAAGAACGAGAATTATGACCTTTTTTTTAACTGGAGTACAGGATTTTTGTTTCAGTTTCACAGTCAGTTTTCTGATGCAAATTAGAACTGTAAATACACACAGTTCAGCAGTCTGATCAAATTGGAAAAGAGTTTTATTATTGGAAGTGTTATATGATTGTAATTGAAGCTAGAAAATATCTGCGTTCGTTAAAATATTCAGCATCAACCCATAAACAATTTTACCGTAGAAGTTTGCATCCAAAAACGAGGAAAACACTTCCTGCTGTTGCGTGAAAATCTAAACAAACACGTGAACGGCGTGACAATGTATTTTATTTTGGTTTTGTTGCTGTGAATCCTACAACGATATTCTTGTTTGACTCAACAAAATATCAGCTTACCCTATATCCACTGGAGGAAGCAGTTTATTTGCTTCCACACATCTCACTCTTTTCTAGTTTGTAACACGACATGAAAGAAAAAGTTACTTCTTTCCGAAATCATTCGTTCGCATTCCTCCCTATCTGAAGCTCTGTTTGCTTGAGTACCATCTTTTAAAGGAAACTAAAGAACAACTGGAAAAAGCTAGACTGTTTATAAAAAAACTTTTTCCATTAATTAAACTCCAGTCTGATCTTATGCTTCGTGTGCCTGGGACCATCCAGGGCTGGCGTGTCAGTCCATTATCGTGTATGTACATCGCACGCATGGTGTGTTAATCCGGAGATCCTAGAGGTGTCCGTGCAATGAGTGTACAACAACCTGCTTCACCTGAATAAGCATAAAGCTTCTGGCCCAGATGGCCTCTCCAACTGGGTGTTAAAGGAGTACGCCGAAATCCTAGTTACTCCCGTTCAAAACATCCTGAACGCCTCATACAGTGAGAGAAAACTACCCTCAATGTGGAAAATTGCAGATGTCACCCCTCTGCCCAAGGTGAAGCAAGTCACTGACCCAAAAAAGGATCTGCGTCCAATCTCTCTCACATCCACCCTTTCGAAAATATCTGAGGACTTTATTGTTTCTGATTACATAAAACCTGCCCTAGAGAGCCTAGTTGACCCCAACCAATTTGGTACCATATCCGGTTCTTCAACGGTGTTAGCACTCATTAGTATGATTCATAAGTGGCTCGAAGCAACGGATAATAACGGTGCTTCTGTGCGTGTCCTCCTCTTTGACTATCGAAAGGCCTTTGACCTCATAGACCACAAGATTTTGGTTAACAAACTGAAGCAGGTCAATATTCCTAATAGTGTAATCAACTGGGTTATTGACTTCCTTTCAGGAAGATCTCAAAGAGTCAAACTTGGAAAGGACTGCGTCTCAGAGTGGGGCACAGTGCCGTCCGGAGTGCCACAGGGGACAAAATTGGGTCCCTGGCTTTTTCTTTTGATGATTAATGACTTGACTGTCCCAAGTATCTTCGACATGTGGAAATATGTTGACAATACTACGGTATCAGAGATCATACCTAAAGGTCAACAGAGCAAGTCACAAAAAGCAGTTGATGCAATTTACGATTGGCCCAAGGAAAATTTGTTCCAGCTTAACAGCGAGAAGACTAAAGAGTTAGTTATATCCTTCAGTCGTGACTCCCCTCAACTCCCTCGGGCTTGCATAGACGGAACTCCTATCAAAACCATACAGAGCACAAAGCTACTCGGCTTTACAATCAATGATATGCTAACGTGGAACGACCATATAGAAGAACTTGTTAAAAAAGTGTCTAAGAAACTGTACTTTCTTATTCAACTTAAGCGTGCGCATGTTCCTACTTCAGATCTTGTAACATATTTTTGCGCATGTATTAGGTCGACACTAGATTACGCTTGTCCTGTTTTCCATCATAGTTTACCAATGTATCTACAAGTCGAGTTAGAAAGAGTGCAAAGGAGGGCCCTATCACTCGGACGCCCTTCAGTTAGCAGGGCTTGAGTCCATCAGGGTCCACCAGGGAAAGTTAACAGAACACCTATTTAAGTCTATTGTTAATGATCCACGCAGTAAGATTACCAGCTTCCTCCTCCCCGCAGTCTCTATCTCACATGAGCTGAGAAGGCAGAGGAGGTTTGCCACGCCTCTTGTAAAGACGAATAGATTTGCAAATTCATTCATAGTTAAGAGTGCGAGGGAAGCATTTAAGTAATTTCTGAGAGTAGTGGTTTCGTAATTTTATAATAGTAGTTGTTTTATTTGTTATATTCTTACTTGTAAAGAGGCGCAATTCAGTTTTTTTTAACTGCAATGTTTTCTTAATAAACACAGTCTATCTATCTATCTATCTAAGGCACGCGTGCCTTATGACATGTGTGCAGTGTCATATCACATGCTAGGCGTGACTTATGGCACACTGCTTGAAACAAAAGCTTCAGCGTGCCAAACAAAACCTACCGTGACAGTCTTTGTTTTACCGATTAAATTTGCACATATCTGTGACATTGTCACACGAAAAGCATGTCATGTCATGACACGCGTGCCCGTGTCATCACCATTTTACCTAAAATCGTGTGGAGGGTCACAAATCGTGTGTTGTCTGTCTAGGGATCAGTTGGGGAATTTGTAGGTATAATTGAGGGAATGATTGATATTTATCATTTGAAAAGGGACACTTCTTTTACTATCAGCCTGTAAACTCAGCCCTAAAATATAAGATTCCCACGTCCATCTGTTCTTAATACTTTATTGATTACTGTATCTTAGAGGAAACAAACTCGTTGGATATGACTATCTGTGGCCGTTTCTCTGCCCTTGCAAAATGCTATGCAAAGTATAGTACATAGCAAATAAAGACCAAAACGAATTGTAAATAGTGGATAAATTGAGTATCAGGCGAAAAACAACAAATCATGAATCAAGCACTGCGTTATTTTTAAGTGTTGCAGCCATACAGAAAAAAAAGAACTCGTGAGCTATTATGTGGTGCCCACCTGAAAATGAGTGTGTTGGAAACTGGGGTAAAACCTGAAACTAAGCTTACACTGGAACTGACTTATGCACTCCAGTCAAAAAATCAAATCAAATCAAATCAATTTATTTAAGCTCGGTAACGTAAGGAGTGGTTGCCCAATCTCCCAAGCCAGAGGCTCATGTATTAAACGTCTGAGCATTCCAGATCGAATTGGAATTTAGAAGTGTTGGTTTTTGAGGAGAGGGGAAAACCGGATGAATGATTGAATGCACTGCACTGTACCAAGCAACACTACTACGAACTGTTGAGAACTCTTTAATCTTAACATGCAATGTGCTGCACAGCTGTACTGTTGAGAATTATTTAATCTTACCATGCAGTATGCTACACTAAACTATTAAGAACTCTTTAATCTTAATATGTAGTGTGCTACACTACTGAACAACACTAAGCACCCACTATTAGATGTTACTATGCAGTGCGTTTCACTGTACTAAAGAACACTACACTGAACTGTTCAAAACTATTAGATGTTACTATGCAGTGCGCTGTGTTGCACTGTACTGAACACTTCACTGAACTGACGAAAGCTATAAATATTGCTATGCAGTGCGTTTCACTCTACTGAACAACACTACACTAAACTGTTGAAATTGAGAGGAGAAAATAAAGAAGTTGAGAAGATCAGCTGTTGCGGTGTGCTGCTCACTACTGTTTATAAAATGTTTAATAAAGGAAAATTTTATTCAAAAGAGGCCAAGGAGTAACAGAGAAATGAATTCTTGAGCTTGCTACCACTCCCTTTTAAGTTGTTTTAACTGATATAATTAATTAATTAACTAACTAATTAATTAATGGTAAATCTACAAAAAAGTGGGTATTTGCTACGTAGTGGCTTTTGTGTAATAAAATCGTTTAATTGCAACATATAATTCAAAACACGGGTTAAACAGGTTTCCTTTCACAAGTGCAGAACTCTCCTAACAAAAAACGTAGTTAATGTAAAACAAAACAAAAAACATTCTCTGCTTGGTAAAGCGTTTTATATTTTAATTTGGCAGACATATACAAGTAGATTGTTCGTAAGCAATACATAGTTAGTGCCCTAAAACTTAATCGTTTACTAAAAAAAATGTTTTCAGAGCAAAAGAAATAGAAATGGGTATTTGCTACAAAAAGTGGGTATTTACTACGTAGTGGCTTTTGTGTAATAAAATCGTTTAATTGCAACAAATAATTTAAAACACGGGTTAAACAGGTTTCCTTTCACAAGTGCAGAACTTTCCTAACAAAAAACTGCAGTTCATGTAAAATAAAGTGATTTTATAAGCAAAAAAACATTCTTGGCCTTCTCAAGAAATCTTGACTTGAAGGTCGATTTGATATTATATGTTGGAACATGGGTTTTGTTTTAAAATTCAGAAGGCATGAAAATTAAAATATTTAAGACCCCAGAGGGGTTTTATAGTAATAACAAAAGACTTAGAAGACCTTTAAAATCTGTCAATGTTTTTTTATTTTTGTACCAAAGATTGATTATTTGCTACGTTTGGTGTGTTTAGATGAATATACTGACTGAAGATTTCGAATTGGTTGGTATCTTTGAAAAGATATGTTATTATTAAATATTAAAATAAGATATTTCACTGTAAAAAAGGGAAAATGTTAGATATGTGTAATTAAAAATAGAAAAGGAGAAAAGGTAGCAGATACTCAGTCATGAATCTAGAGAGAGAGAGAGAGAGAGAGGAAGATTTTTGGGCATAATATGTACAAGTACATGTGAATCACAATATTATTAAGAGTTACAGTTGAAAACTACATATAGTGTAGTTCTATAACTTGATAAATTCAAATCAAAATCAGAGGTGATCACAAGATACACACTATTGACAAGTTCTCAGTTCTTCATAAGACAATATTTTGAACAAATTCTTTGATAAACACATAGGGATATCAAGGCTTATTTGCTCCTTATTCATACATGTACCTGACGTTTGTTTCTTTCTCATCATCATCCTCATCACTGGTTCAATCTTTCTCTAAGGAGGCCCAGTCCGGATCACCTCCGTCTCCATTTTGTGTTCCAGAAGAGAACAGCACCTCTTGAGAATCTGAATGCTTTTGATCAGCATTATAGTTGCTTTCATGCACTTCCTCCTCTTCACCCTCGTCTGAACTCTCAGTGCTCTCATCAACATGTGCCTATGCAAGGTGAGTTTATAAACGTTTAACCAGGATAAAAGCAAACACAATTTAAAAGAACTTTATTTTTTACATATAACAAAGATGTTAGTTCATACTAAGAATAACAATAATTAACCAATAAAAAAAGGAGCCAGAGCGTGACACAAGAAAGAAGCTAGAGCCCCCTTCGCCCCACTTGATGATATGTATAAACAAACTACTACATATGATATTAATCACGGGCATACAGCTTTCCCCCCCCCCTTTTTGGAATACTGAGCCCGTGCAATTCAGTTCATTCAAATGGATTGGTTTAGTTCATTGGGTCATGAATGGTCCTTTGACAAAGCCTACAACTTTTTTTGCATAGTGCCTCAGGAGTCTCAGATGGCGATCTCAAAGATTACAGTTCACTTCAAGCTTTAATTAAAAGCAGGTATAAATCTGTGATATGTAGCTTTCGGATGAAACTTTTTCAGTCATCCCATTATTAGCTAAATGCACTGACTAGTTTTGATTTTTTTTCTACATTTCTTAGCAAGCAATAGTCAGAATCGGAATCTGACGACTCCATAATTCAGGAGAAACTGAAACAACGCAAGATATTGAAATGCTCATGAAACAACATACAAAAAGAAACAGTGAAATCCCTACCCATTTGGAATCAATGGACTTAAAATATACGAAATTAAGGATTTCTGACAAAACCTCAGTGCCCTTAAAGATGGCAGAAAATGGAAAAACCATGGCTGTGTGCACTTTGCTGATTGCAAGGGGTTGTACAAGTGCATCCAAGTAAAGTGTCCATTTAAGATGGAATTTGGTGTAACAAATAAAAGCAATTCGAAAAGGAAGGAGGTGAAATGATTAGCAAAGGCTCTGGTAAAGTAAGAGAATATGTTGTATGCAGTGTGCGCAGTTATCTTAGTCATCGTAATAAATCAGTGACTGTTTACCACACTGGTAATCACACATGCCCGGTAACTGGCAGTCTCTGAAAAAAGGACGTCACGAGCATCAAACAAATTATACCGAATCAACCAGACATCAAACCCTCCAAGGTACAGTCAGCATTTGTCATGTCCGCATTTCAACAGCAAATGAACTGAACGCTATTGAAAGAGAGGCCAGTGCTGTATGGGATAAGAAACCCTTATCTAACATGAAACTGAAACTGAAGAAGGAAAAAGAGCCGTTTGGCCACAACTTTGAGGCGATTGTCTCTTTTACGGAGTATGCAGATAAAAAAAGACCCCTTATATTTGTACAAAATGAAAGACAAGAGGGGAAACCCGGACATGCCCTCCTTTGTCTTCAAGACCAGCACGACGAAAATGACAATGGCATTCAACATGGACAAAAAGGGGACTGTTTTCCGAGCAAAGAATTTTGTTTTTTTGATGGAAAAAGGAAACAGTGCAATGGGTTTAAAACGCCAACAGGCAGTGTGTGTCATCCCTTGCTATGGAAGCGGATACTGCTGGCTACAATGGAGGCAGACACCGAGGACACGGTCAACATCGAACTTTTCTAGTGTTTATTTAATGAAGCCCTCAGGAAAGTGGCTGCTTTGGATACTGCTACATTTTAACCATGGCAGGCACTAATTTAACAGGAATTTCAAAGGTTTTTGGTGATGATGCTGAAATTAAATTGTGTGAGTTTCATTTTAAAGACCACAGAAACAGAAAAGCTCAAAAACTTGACAGCAGGAGTGGTGGCAAGTTTAAACAACTGTGCAATAGGCTGTTACATGCACGACTGTTGCTGGATACCAGGCCGCCAAGTCTGATATGGACTTATTTATTGTGGCTGATAATAGTAGGGCTTTCCTGACAGACTGGGTATCATGGTGGCATGAGCGCCATGGGTCCATTTTCCATGCATTCACCAACCCCAAAGCCCCGTGAATGGACCAGGCTGAAGTGATTCATGCCAGTTGTTCTCACCGAGACCACCAAAACTTGTCTCTGCTAGACACGTGTCAACCAGACACTCCAGATGTTTTGCTGCTCAACGTGGAGATCAAAGCTTACTTGGCCGGTGCTACGCCCAGAGGAAAGGGTCCCTCGTTTGCTGACCACGCACCTAAACAACATGAAGCAGAAGTGCGGGGGGCAAAGTCAACAGGGAATGAGATGATTTCCTCTCCAGATGGGCTGCTCATTGATGCAGGCTCCTCACACAAACCACCTTCATGGAGAAGGCAACTAAATCAAAGGGTCCGGCTTTACCACCACCACAGGTAACTAGTCAAAGCGTAAATCCCCCGTCTACTTGGCAGCCGAGCTACCCTGCTCCAAATGGCGCTGCCAATATGATACAGCCGTGAATGCAGACTTTTTCTCAATTGCCTGTGTTTCTTCAGTCGCCTTCGTATCCAGGACCACCTTTTCCGCAGCCACCTCTCCATCCACCATCTTGCTGGCTTACAGCCCTTGTGGAATTCTAGCATGTTGCCAAATATCTACGAGTTGGTCATCATGCCTCCAACAGTGAGAAAATGCTATGGGTGTGGGAATGGCAAATACAAAAATCCACCCTGTAATATTATAGTAAAACATGTAGACAAGAGGGTCACCAGAAACGATTCTATAACAGGCCAGCTAACACACAGTCAGGACTATTCAAACACATATTATTATCCTATAGTGGCTCATATAACTAAAAAAAAACCCACCTTTTTTCGGCCAAGTTTACCTCAGGTATGAACTTCACACGTCATTGGATTATGCCCAGTCCAATTACGTCAACACGCTTCATGGCCTAAAAATTGTTTTAAAGCAACCTTTTTCATTGAATGGGCGCGATTACTGCTTGCCTTACTACTATAATTTTCACTCTAAAAGTTTCAGCTCTGGAAATAAAATTCATCACCGCTAGTAAAATTAATTCTCATGACATGTACACACTATGGCCATGCAAACGAGATTAATTTATGCAAATTACTGTGCTATTTTTGGCATATAAATCACGGGAGGAAAAGGTTAAAATGAACTAACGATTCACCCCCCGAGTTCTGCTTTACCCTGCTGACAATAAAGGTGGTTTCTACTGATCTTACAAGTGACCGTGAACGGTCTTAAAGAATGGTCTAAATAACGTGTGTGAATCAGACATCAAGACAGGATTTAGCAGGTTGTCAACTTCACCCTGATTCAAAACATTTTAAGTAAATTAATTTGCTCAAAATAATAATACAAAGGGAAGAAATGAACTCTTAAGTTTTCTTCCGAGTCATTCTACAGCAACTGGGTGAAAAGATGTGGAGATACAGCTCAATAAACAAAAGACAATGATTTTTACAAATAAAGGTTACCTTAAAAAATGGCATAATTTTATGCAACTTAGCGTAATTTCACGTCACGCCGATCGCTGTGGAAAATGTTGAATCCCTGTAAGAAGAATTGAAAATAAAGCAAATTATCTCACAAAATGACATCATCTTCCAAAGATATTTTCTCCAATCCAATCAGGCCATGTGATGTTGTGCAACGTGTATTATTGCATAATCCGACCACTACTAAATGGCTAGTCAGCAAAAGGCAAATCAGATCAATTCAGTACCAAGTGTACAGGCATTGCTAAGGTTTTCAATCTCTCATAAAAGCGTGACCAATATAGGCAGCCATGTGACCACGACCATGTTGACCAATGTGACAGATGCGAAGGCCTTCGCAAGACACTGGCGGATATAGAACAGCTTTAAACGAGACAAATTTCCCATCAGATGATGACAAGGATAAGGCTGTATTCATGTTCCAGACAGCAAAATCTGCAATCTACGCCTGGAAATCTCATATCCTGAGATCAACAAACCAAGACCAGGCACAACTGGACGCCTTGGAAAAACTTGATGAGAAAACCGTCTT
>OX419346.1:12852842-12867842 GCA_948470475.1 Galaxea fascicularis
ACAAAAAAACCGTCAACTTCCTCGATGTCACCCTCAACCTGTCTGATGGGAAATACATGGCTTACACCAAACCCGGAAACATCCCACTCTACGTCAATAGGAAGTCAAACCATCCACCTCGCATCATCGAGAACATCCCGAAATCCATCAACAAACGACTGTCAGAAATTTCAATTGATGAACAGTCATTTAACGAAGCAGTGCCTCTCTATCAGAAAGCCCTAGATGACAGCGGATACAATCATCGACTCACATTTAAACCAAACCTTGCGCAGCCTTCGAGCTCCAACAGAAAAAACCGCCAGCGAAACATCATCTGGTACAATCCAACCTTTAGCATGAACGTGGCTACAAATGTTGGGCGAGTGTTTCTCAAGATCCTCGACGAAGAGTTCCCGGAAAGCCACGTGTTCCACAAGATCTTCAACCGGAACACGGTCAAGATCAGCTACAGTTGCATGCCCAACCTCAAGCAGAAAATTGATGGTCGCAACAAATCAACGTTGCAGAAAACAACCGCACCACCAATCGTGAAAGCATGCAACTGCCGAAGACCAGCTGACTGCCCTATGACCGGGAATTGCCTAAAATCATCCGTTGTCTACCAAGCAACAGTGGCAACGGAAGACAGCAGGCCAGCCCAAACATATGTCGGGCTCACGGAGACCTCGTTCAAAGCAAGATTTGCCAACCACAAATCTTCTTTCAGTGACCCCAGCAAGAGACACAGCACTGAGCTCAGCAAGCATGTTTGGAATTTAAAGGAGGCAAGGTCGAAATTCAAGATCACCTGGAGGATTTTAAAACAAACCTCTCCATATTGCCCCGCCTCAAACCGCTGCAATTTGTGTCTGTGGGAGAAGTTCTTTATCATTTGCAAACCGGAACTGGCGAACTTGAACAAGCGTAACGAACTGGTGACTTCCTGTAGGCAGGCAAACAAATTTCTTCTAAAGAACTTCAAGCCTACTATTGTCACGCGCTAAAAACTGTTTAAGTGCGCATTCCGTGCGCTAAAAGCTGTTAAAATTTAAATTCAACTTGTGCACGCAAGTGCGTCTGTAGTCAGTGAGTCTTGTAACGATCTTTGCATTTGGCTATTTTATCTGATGAGTGCTGCACTTCCCGTGCGGTACGAAACTAGTTAGTAATTAAAATGCCAAGTCATACCTTCTGTTGACCACATCACCTGGATTATATATATATATATATATAGATGTGTAATAGAGTTGCTATTTTTGCCTGATGAGTGTGGTTGCTCTCGACCATACGAAACAGAGCTGTAGCAAATCAAAGCGATGAGTACCATCTGAAGCCTGGAACTGCATCAGCAAAACCATATATATATATATATATTTATAAAAAAAACAGAATCTAATAATTATCTTATTAGCACTTGTTTGACACATTATTTAACTAACAAGGTATGCTTTTGGCTGTGTACCAAAAAGATGCCACTTGCCAACCATGAACTTTACGTTGCTCTTGGAAATTACGCAGGTTGTGTTGTGCTGGTTTTCACAATGAACTGTAGGTTCTTAGCCAATAAGACAGATAGTACAGTTTAAAATAAACACACTAGAAAATGAACCTTGTGTTTCAGTAGGCAGTTACAATAAAAAAGACCATAAAAAATGGATACCTTAGTCACTAAATTGAAAAGAGAATCTTGTTCCATTGGCAATATTGACTTTCCTTGTTTTTTGCATTTTTACCCTTTTTCATGAAGGTGGAGAGTATTAATTTCCCTTTTCAAGCAAGGTGATAAATTTTATTTGATGAAGGGTTGTTGGTTTATTATTATTATTATTTATACATTTATCTACATTGTACTAACACTGGAATGTTGAAGTAAATGGTGGTGCTTGCTCTCCCCATCCACGTTTGAAATCAAATGAAGGCCTCCTGCTACTGGTATAACAGAGGGTGTGAGAATAGGTGCAAAATTCAAGTAGTATCACTTTTGTAGCCCTTGGTATTGGTTTGTTTCTGGAGAGATGGTACATTTTTTAACAATAATAGATAAAAAGAGTCAAAGCCATGCACAGCTTAATTGCCTGTATTGTACAAAATTAATCGTGTTTATCAAAAGACAGAATTATTATCGCTAATAGCATGATTTGTAGTGATATTTGGCATAAATACCACAAGTGATATTTCAAAATTGTTGCAAGAAAAATGAGACAATTTTGAAATATCAGGAGTGCTATTTATGCCAAATATCATGTACAAATCATACTATGATTTGTTTATTCTACTACCCGCAAAGGGTTTGTAATTTTCACATGTAGGTATTTCATATTAAGCTGAGATACCACTGCTCAAAGCCAATCAAATTGCAGAACTTTTTCATGTAGTAGTATAAGTACAATAATTAAGTATTACAGTCATGGGTATGACATGGATACCGCAGCTGTACAACTTTGATTTCATGAAAAAAAAAATGGCTGTTTGGGCATAGAAAAGCAGGTTACAGTGTATGCTGAGGATTAGTTGGCAAAGTAAAGAGGATTCCAGTGGCCATCTATATCTTCTGTACCTCTTAGTATGGTATGAATGTTCCTGGGCATCCTTTCCCATGTGTTCTGTGTGTATATGTTTCAGTTCAATTTGAGCAACTAATGGATCATAGTTGAATACTAAAACTGAAGCGGAAATGTTGTTGTTCAGGGAGCTGTGATGTGACTGTGCCTCAAATTCGTACTTTCAGCATGCACTGGCTTATGACCAACTCTGTAGAAAGGCTATGACTCACATACTCCTTTTAGTCCAGGCATTTTATGGCCAAAAGACGGTCAACCTGCCACTAATTGCAAAAGAAGGTTTTTTAACGGTTTTTGGTCCAGGAACATGTCCTCTACAACATATCAAAAGTCCCCGAAAATCCGAGTTGGGGAAGTTGACAAAAAACGAGTTTTTTTAGAGCTCTATATAGACTAATACTGCGCAGCATGGAAACGAGGTTGCATGCACTGCCTGTTGTTTTGCTCGAGTTTGAAGCCACGTGCAGGATGGGTTAGTGAAGATCGAGAGGATTTATTGTGTTTTCTTCCTAGGTAAGTGCATTTATGTACCTATTAAATAAAATAAAAGTTATGTATAAGATTCTTTAATTAGAAAAAAACATGTAAAACCTGTAGAACATAGCTACTATCGTTAACTATCTGGGTGAAGTATTTAGCGAGGAATAGCTGAGGAATTATGTCTTCCACAAGCGAATTTAGAACTTAAAAAGGATATTTTCACACTGAAAGTAAAAGTAATGTCATGTTCTAAGATAATTTCATTCAAGAAAAAAATATTTCACTCAAGCATCTTGAATCGTACTGAAATTAATAAAACTGGCGAAAATTTTCGCTTAAGACGAAGGAAATGCTTTCTTTCACTTATGAAGTAATAAATTAAGCGGACGCGCTGCAAATTTTGCACTTTGGTTCAAGTTGAAAATTAAAAGGTCCAGGAGAATTGATTCCAATACACTTCAGGAATTTCGTTCATATTTAAACTTAGAGTTTCTATTTCAAAAAGAAAATTACGGCATTGAATATATCCTAACATTCAACCAGCCTCAAATTACGCGAGTCGGATGACTCAAAAATCGGTCCCTCAATGAAAAAGGTTTCTACAAGATGTTATTTATGCTAACAATATATAGCGTTTTGAACACAAAACAAATTTGATTGATTTCAAAAACTGAAAAAAGGCAATTATGGCGTTATGCCCTGAACGTTCGTCTTGTTAATTAACAAGCTTCAATTTGCCATTTGCCTATAATTTCATACTAAGAGTTCCAAGTACTAATGGATGAAACAGCGAATTGTATTATTTGTAAAAAAAGTCTCAATGGCGAGGGTGACGTCATGACTTTGAAAGAAAAGGGAAGCGAAGGGATAAACCGGGCCAGCGCAGAGCGGGTTGATAACATCACTACGGTCCCTGGGCAGCAGGTACATCAGAACTGCCGGCGAGAGTACTGTCGTCCCAGCAGCATCAATCGAGCCAAAAAATCTGTCTCAGATGTAACAACTAGTAGTCGTCGCTCCCTAACTCGCAAAGTTTTTCCTTCAAGACTGATTGCTTCTTTTGTGGTACCAAAGTTGAATTAGGGTTGAATTCGAAGAGAAAAAGACTGGGTGAAGCATTCAGGGTAACAACAATTGAAACAAAGGACACGATATTAAAAATTTGTTCGGAGAGGAACGACGACTGGTCGGAAACAATAAGAGCTAGGCTTATGAATGTCCACGATTTGCCTGCGGCTGACGCTATTTACCACCAAACCTGCAATGTGAACTTTCGCACAAATAGGCAATTACCTCAAGTTTATGAGGCAGATGAGCTGCCTGTCATGAAAAAGAGGAAAATCGGTCGCCCCAAAATGAAGAAAAGAACCAGGCTTTTGTAAAAGTTACGAAGTTCCTCGAAGAGAATGACGATGAGCAGATAACAGTTGGTGATCTAGTGGAGAAAATGAAAGAATATTTGAATGATACAGAGAGTGAAGCTTATGGACGGTCACACATGAAAACCAAACTTTTGGAATACTTTGGAGATAAGATCATTATAACGGATATTAACGGTAAGCCGAACGTAGTAACTTTCAAAACCACGGCTACGGCAATCTTACAAGAGTTTCACGCCCACCAAGATGTTTTAGATATCAAAGAAGAACAAGAGAACATCATCAAAACAGCAGCTAAGCTAATTAAAAACGACCTCAAATCAATCCCGACATCAAGTGACAGCTACCCTACAATAACAACCGATGCCGAATCACACGCCCGCTACCTTCCCGCTTCGCTTTCAACCTTTTTGAGTGTTCTTAACTCGGAGAAAAATAACACACTGAAGGTAGCGTCTATCGGGCAGGCAATTGTTCAAGCTGCTCGGCCACGGGTAGTTATCGCACCTCTACAGATTGGGCTTGCAGTTCAGTTGCACCACAATTTCGCCTCACGCTTCCTTATTGACACCTTGCATCAACACGGATTTTGTTCATCATACCAGGAAGTACAAATGTTCAACAAGAATGCTGCGCTTAGCCAAGGAACTGATATACCTTCTTTTAACGGCGAGTTTGTTCAGTACGCAGCCGACAATGTTGACCACAACATTAGGACTCTCGACGGGCATAACACCTTCCACGGTATGGGAATGATTGCAGTCGTAACACCTGGCACCAAACACAGTCGTAATGTTGCGGGACGCAAAGTTACTCCCGAAGAAATCTCGGCAACTGGAAGGGTAGAAATACATCCATGCGGGCCCCGACAGGTGAACGTGGAGATCAAATATAAAGACTTGGTTCTTGTACGAGCAGAAGACCCCACTGCTAGCCTTGACATCTTATGGAAGACTTCTCTACTGTTTGGCAACCCACGCCCATCTTGGAGTGGAATGATGCAACTTGTTCACCAAGGAAGACACCAGGGCAAGTCTTCTGTTATGTTCCTTCCTATGATCGATATGAATCCAAGTGATGTTACGTGTGTCTCTTCCACCTTGCACTTTGTTTCCGAGCATGCTAAGCAAGACAGTATTGCAACTCCCATCGTCACGTTTGACCAGCCACTGTGGTTAAAGGCCTTTAACATCATACAGATGGAGCCAGCTAACAGTGATTTGCGCAAAGTTATCGTGCGTCTAGGTGCCTTTCACGCGGAGATGAGCTCTCTTGGAAGTACTGGCCATCTGATGGCAGGGTCCAGTTTACGAGAAGTGTTGGAATTGATATATGCGTCTAATGCGGTAGACCATATAATGACCGGAAAAGCTATTTCCCGTGCAGTGCGTGCACACCTCATTGTCGACGCTGCATTGAATGCACTTCTGTATTCGGAAGCTCTGGAGGTGCCTGTACCGCATCTTCACCATACAGGTATGAAGTTTTTATGTAGTTGCAATCATTTACTGTTGTCTATAAAATATGTCTTGTCTTTTTTAATGTTTGAATATTTTATCACTTTTGGGTCATAGCTTCTGCGGATACAACAAATAGCGACGAGAGCCCAGAACATGCGGCAACAGCATATAGAGAAGCTGAGACTGGGCAGAGAGGTACTGTCTTTCTTTAAAAATAATGACAAGATACTCCTTACAATACCACCTCGAAGCAGACAGCAATTACATGAGTTTTTTTCTACATGTTGTCATTTCAGATAAACAGTGTACTTTTGTGCCTGAATTACCTGATGAGTTTGCCGTGTCAGCGATCGACTCCCCTCACAAACAAGGTGCATATAGCAGTAAGTATATATTTAAGGCAATAATTTTACCCCCAAAACTGATGTTTTAACAAGAAAAAGCATTAAAATGTTTTAATTTAATATTGCAGGCGGCCAACGTCTCTTGGAGACGATACCAGAAGACACTCACTTGGACACTGTAATTCTAAAACTTGAAGAGGCGCGAGCACTGTTTGATAAGCTGATGGAAAAGAAAGTCTCAGCTGATGAAGCAAGCACCTCAGAGGTTCTTGATAACATTGAAGAATGCGTACACAGAAATCAAGACCTCCTAACTGAGAGAACACCCGGATGTCTACCGAGACTTTGCGTCGGGTCTTCACGTAGCAAGAAGAAGTAATCGATTTTGGGCTGGATTATCGATAGACCTAGTCATCGAGCAGGTTCTTATGAGAAGTCTGAAACCCTGTGGTGGCTTGACCAGAGGGAGGGGCCTAACGGAGCAGCAACGTCTTATCTGGCTGTTATCCATGCCTGCATGTGCCGAAACAAACCACATCATGCAAGAGCTGACAGGAGTTCAGTTTAACTCTGGAGAACAGAACAAAGATATGTCTAAGGCACGACAGACAAGAGATATGAAGGACACAGTGACCATCCTCAGGGCTCTGGCTACCCACAACCCTTTCTCTCTCGACACTGACAGTAATCTAAGAAACATCATGAATGGTGTAAACGCCGATAGTAATGTCAATGCTGACACAGCCAAGATTGTCGGGGAGAAGATTCTATTGTCGATGAATGGAACGTTAGCCACTGATTACTCATTCAAACGAAGTGCCCAGGCAGTCACCATGGCATCGAAGTCCTCCGTAAAGATTGACAATGACCAAGTACAAGTTGACCCTCAACTTTTATTTCAGCGGCTCATTATCGCCTGTGATAACTCCCACCTTGAAGCATTATTTCAGTACGAGCTCTGCACGTATCCCACGGCTCTTTTCGATTCCCCATTCACGTTAAGGCAGCCACAAAAGCCAGTGCTAGCAGATGCACTATGGACAAGGCTTACACCAGAGGCCAAGACGCAGCCTGAAGGGAATGTACAATACGTGCTGGACGGAGGCGCTCTTCTCCATCGAGTGCCCTGGCCAAGAGGTTCTCCATCATACAAGGAAGTCTGCGACTTGTATTGCACTTATGTGCAAAGGAAATACGGAAGGGCGATAGTAGTGTTTGACGGGTACGACGAGATATCAACTAAAGCTATGACACAGCAGAGGCGCGCATCAGGGAAGGTTGCTGCCACTGTCACCTTTACAGAAATCATGTCTATAACGATGAAGAAGGATAACTTTCTCTCGAATCCCAAGAACAAACAAAGCTTTCTGTTAATGCTAAGTGAGGCTCTCCAGAATGTAGGATGTGTAACACACCACGCAAATGGTGACGCCGACCTGCTTATAGTCCAAACAGCTGTAGAGTCTGCCCGAACGAAAACCACGATTCTAGTAGGGGATGACACAGATTTGCTTGTCCTTCTTTGTTATCATGCTTCCGAAGATGGCTGCGACCTCTATTTTAGACCAGAACCAAAGGGAAACGCAAGAGGTGCGTGCGCCTGGCATATGAAGAGAGTCAAAGAACAGCTGGGTAAGGAAGTTTGCAGAAATCTCCTTTTCCTTCATGCTGTCACTGGATGTGACACAACATCACGCCTCTATGGAGTTGGCAAGGCCACAGCCATAAAGAAATTTGAGAATGTACTACACTTCAAACAGCAAGCTAACGTCTTCAGCCGTCATTCTACCGTTTCCGACGTTGTCAGTGCAGGTGAAAAAGCACTTGTATCGCTTTTCGGTGGTAAACCAGGGGTAGGTCTTAACGCTCTCAGATATCAGCGTTACTTTGAAAAACTTGCTAACAAGACGTCTCATATTGAGCCGCAGAATCTGCCCCCGACAGCAGCAGCTGCCCGATTTCACAGCCTGCGCGTCTACCTACAGGTAAAGCAGTGGCAGGGAGAAGGTGCTGGCATGTCAATGGAGGACTGGGGTTGGAAAGTCAGTAATTATCAAGTATTTCCTGTTGCAACGGATTTGCCGCCTGCCCCAGAATCTCTTCTCCAGTTAATCAGATGCAACTGTTCATCTGACTGTAGCAGTATGAGGTGCATCTGTCGCAAGAATGGTATGCAGTGTTCTCCGGCTTGTGGCCAATGCAAAGGGTCTTCGTGCACAAATTCTTTGAACACTGTAGACTACGAAAGTGAAGATTCGGAAGACTAGCATGTTTAAAAATACGTTATATATAGCACATGTAGAATTGAATTACAGGGGGTTGTCTGGTATAGGACTTTTTTGTCGTTTAAGCATTTTTGACTTGTAATGTTTCCGCAAAATCAAATCTCGCTGCGGGAAGTACATAGACTCTAAAAAACCTTAATATTTGGTTTATTTAAATGACATATTTTTGGGAACTTCACTTATAATGCCTTAAAATAATTGTTTTTAAGGATATATTCTTAGGTTTGGCGAAATGGCTCGATTTATACCAATAAAAAAATGCGAAACAGCAACTTCCGGTTTACAGCCTCGTTTTCATGCTATGAGAAAAAGGGACTTATGTTGTGAGTCCTGTTTGGAGGTGTTCCCATGCTTGGATCTTTAGGGACTTTTAGTATGTTCATGTATAGGATATTTCTAACTGGTCAATGATGAGAAAGCTTCTTTTGCAATTAGTTACAGGTCCAACGAGAAAATGCCTGGACTATTTGGGTAAACAGCATGATGTGCATGCAGTAAAGACCCAGACAGATGTAACCTGGAATGTAAATGAGTGATGTGTATTAAGTCAGCTCACGGCATGTTTGGATCAACCGATGATTTTAAAAATCTGTATGCATCAGCTGCTTCAGCAGGCTCAATGCTATCAGGGCAAGGCAAATGTCTTTCACATTCCCTTCGGAAAGCTGGTTTCAAATAATCATCTGTTCCTTGTAGAACATCTGACAGGTCAGCTACTTCCTGTAGCTGCTCCTGTGTAATGTGGAACCCACACTTCTGTCCTCCATACTGTTCTGGGAAGTTACAGATATGTTCTGGTACACCACTTGGCAGTTCCTTCTCCTTTTGTTGTTCCATACTGATGTTTTGAAGACATCAAGCTCTTTTTGTAAAACTCGGATATAAATGTAGGCAAGGAGATTTCTGAAAAAAAAAAGCAAGGTACTAATAATGGAAACCCCCAGTTCACATAAACACAAGCCCCCTTTTCAGTTTATCACAAACAACCCTAGCTCCCTAAATTGCATTTTAAAAAAGGCCAAGGCACACACAGCTTTCTCAGTCACTTATGAACCCTGGGAATACAAGCATTGTTGACCATGAAAGAAAGACCAGAGCTCCTACAAATGGTCCAGTGCTATAAGTACTAACGACTGTACATAAAGAAAAATAATGAAAAAAATTGGCCAAAAAGAGAATCAGGTACACATAAACATGGAGAACAAAATTGTTATGTAAGCTAAACACACAATCAGCTTGTTGTTTGATAAAGTTTAAAAATCAAGCATGACACAATGCTGTTTGTGTTAAAAACAGTACAAGAATTGTTGATTAAATGTTAACTGAACGTTTTCATTGCCACCATTCTCTGGTTTATGAGGCTAGTATGCATGGAATATTGAAGGCCTACCTGTCTCTTTGGCCACTGGAATCGTAATGCCCACCCTCAACAAGAGATCTAAGTTGGGATTTAAAGTACTTTTCCATTCTGTCATGGAGCTCCCTCCACCATCGCTCTATTTTATTCTGTGTAGAAGGTCCATATAATACACTGTCAGTTGAATCATCTAAGTCACCTTGTTTGCTGCGCAGGAACCAATGGATTGTGGCCATTATATCAGTTTCCGTTCCACTATCTATTCTCAGAGTCCTAGGCAACACTAAAAAGCAAAAATAATATTCCATGTGTTACCAGGGTACTTTGGCTCATTGGCTTAAATAATAAAAGGAGACATGCCACAAGTGTTAGAGCGATGGAAAAGCAATCATTGTATCAAATTTTAAATAATGCCTCAAGTCAACTTATTGTCAGTTTGCCTCATAATGGTGGCACTTAAGTATACGATAACACTAGTTTGTATGACTCCTAGAAACATGGAAGCAATTCAGAGTCATTGACCCTATAATCATGTATTTTTCTATCTTGCACTAAAACTTGACCAGGCTCTTGGATATCCAATCCTTGGTTACCTGTGACAAAACAATCCTACCTCTACTCTCAAACAGGTAGTCTAGATAAAATCTTCCAATAATCTTTGGATTGTTGTTTGATGTCCATATTCGCAAAAAATTGATGTGACTGCTGTATGTGTCTTGCCCACCATATATGCATAAAGGGAACATGGACTTCTGATAGCCGGGTAATTTATCATGACCATCCAGAGACATGGTGCAGTCTGGTCCCTACAAAAGAAACAAATTTTAATTAGTGTTATGAAAGCACAATAACAGTTAAACCATGTATTATGTCTCATTGTCAGGACCATGTGGCTACCCACAATACAGAAGTGGACTGCCTGTAAGAATCAGTCATCGCTCATGATCAGTGCTGCATTTTATTTTTTCTATGTACAGTAGTATTATTCACTCCAGTGATAAGTCAATTTCATGAAAGCCTTTAACTTAAAGCATCTGGTGTGGATGCTGATGCATTGCCAATCATTGATGTTGAAGCCTTTAGGCAGGTTTGTGATGAGACAGCCAGGACCCCTGAACAGCCTCCCCCAAAAAGTATATCCAGTGAGCCACAAACACCGCTTACCTGTGCGCTGACCGAAACAGAGCTTGTAGTCAGAGAAGGGCTGATCCAGACATGCGTCATGCCGAGGAAAGTGTAAGCCCTCAAGCAGATGCTGGACAAGGCAGTTGAGATCCACAAGTGTGCCTTGAAGTTGCTCCCCTTCTTCTTTAGTAAGGAAGAATTAGCAAGTTGCAATATGAATGGCAGCTTTGGAAAGGGGTCCCTAGATGCAACCAGACTAAATAAGATTTTGTTGTTCACCAAATTTCCAAATAGCTCACCATTATAGAATGATAAGCTCTGGAGAGCAATTAAAAGTAAAATAAATGCTAAGTGTCGTACCAGCAAGTTTGCTACTTCGAGGGACATTCAGGAACCTCGAGGTCAGTAGTTTATCAGAAGAACTGTTCAAGTCAGATGGGGAAGAAAGCATGTAAGACAAGTAGTTTTGTAAACATTAAATGGAAAATATTGAAAGAAGTGTTTATTAGTGTGATTAGTATATTATACTAATCTTTTTTGTGGACTGGGGGGATGCTATATTTTTGAGTCAGCTTTTAAACCCATTCACATCTCAAACAATAGCCTGTGTATAGGTGTGCCCCTGCCTGGGGGTGGCTGTACACAGGCTACAAACAAAAGGTAGGAAGAAATTCCTATGATTTGTTTATTTAATATCTCAACAAACATTTGCAGCAGAATAAGCTATATCTCATTTAGCAGATTGCATTCATGGAAGCTAGTAGTTAAAATTATTGAATGAAATTTGGTCAAGAAAAACCAGCTGCAAGTTGCAAGTTTGTTTTCCTTCCTTCTGATTTCAAGCAAACCACAGAATTATTTTCATATTAACTTGAAATACTTTTCGGATTGTAGTCAGCCTTAAAAGACATCTTCAGGATCTATACAAATCGTCCAAATTGGGCAAATCGTTCATTCAACAATGTCAGCCATTTGGAAATCTTGAAAAAAATGGTCCTGTAAGCTACTGTCTGAGGTCAAATTTGCAGGGAGACTGGGCAACTCTTGCCACACATTCAACCAACAATAGCGCCAGACGTGATGGAGTATTTTATAGAATTGATTCTCAATGAATCAAAACCACGAGCTAGGAGAATATTTTTGCTAAGAGTTATTATTCTGCGAGTGGGCAAGCAGCCGAGAAGTGGATCCTGATAAAAGCCAAAAACTATTACCTATTCAATCCCATGCGGTTTATACGCCGGTTTTGCTACTTCTTGAGTTTGCTACTTATCATAACCAAGTTCGCTACATAACCTATTAACATCCGAAAAAAATACAAATAGCAATGACAGGCATACTAACATTCTATCAACTTCACTACCTAAGTGTAACTTCCAAAAAAATACCAATGACATATCGTTAAGCCGGCAAATAAATCCCACAATATCAATATGAAACATATGTATAAACAAACATATTTATTACTTACAACTAAACCAAAGTACATGTGGGGACATGTGGGTTGTCTGAATGACTCCCGTCCCTTCTTAATGTTAAACTTAAGTACAAATTAAAGCACAGAGAATTTAATTTCCAGTCCAAACATATCACACTATTTGCTTGGGATAAAATACGCATTATAATGACAGAACTAGTTTGTTTTTGGTTGTCCTTGTGTCACGGAGCTGGGGCAACTAAGTTCTCAGGTCCTTGTCTGCAGAATTGCCTAATCTCTCGATATAAATAGTTTTTATGCTCTTGGCTGAGTCCCTCTGGCTTGATCTCTTCTGGTAAGACTGCAACTGGTGGGATAATGGCACGGTTTTTAAGTAACACAAACCGTTGTTCAGGAGATAATACAGATTCTTTGCAGTACACAACTCCTGGTTCGTCCTCCGTAAATCGGAAGTGATGAAAGTTCGTGATGTTTGTGATTTTCTTAAAATGCTGTCCCAGAAATGTAGACCAGTCATAAACAGGTACAATAATTCGGCCGTCATGTGTTGCTACTAGTTGCGCTTTGTTGACTCCTGCGCTGCTGGAGGCAACCACCATTCTAGCAAGGTTGTAGAGTGAAGAAATGAAATTGACTTTGTATGATTTGTTCAGCATTCCAAAACAACGATCAGGGCCAAATTTTGTGTGACCTGCTATAAGGAATGAATACTTGATAGATCAGTAAAGTTTGGTTGTAATCCTCCATGCAAGATACCAGAGAAAATAATTGTTTTTGTTTTGCCCTGCACAATTGTCAGCATGCAAATGAACATCACTTTCTCCTAGTCCATGCCACGAAAAGAAGTGATGAACATAGCTTATGGTTGCATTGGCGCCTTTTCCAATGGTGGAAGCCTCGTCGATTAAATAATTCACTTGACGAGGTACTCCTTCGCACATAATGCCGAAAATACCACATTTTCGCGGCGCTTTGAAATAGATGGGCCCTGGTTGCAGTGGGTTACTTGGTATGTGCACCTGTTGGGCATAATCGAATGAATAGAGCATACTTCTATCAAAAGGACAAGCCTCACGACTTTCATTAAAATCCACATCATCCTCTATGCGCATGAAAGTTGCGGCTGCATCTGAGCAAGTGTTTCGGTAAAATTCTCGTTCGGCTTGTGCACAGTTCAAGTGGTCCTGCTTACTGTAACTGACGGCTTTTACTCCAGAAGCTTCACATGTTGAAGTGTAGGCTCGCCAAACACTCATTTTAGTTTCGCTGGAGGGCAGTACCTTTACTTTGTCACTCTTAAATCCAGGAATTCTTCCAGGAAGAACAATTGTGTTTTCTTCCACATAATTAGCGAGAAAGTTGTGAACGTTCTCGGTAACTAATTGGTGAAGGATGTTACTTGGAAGCCTCTTGGTGTTGCCGTGGGTCTGCGGAAAGATGCCATACTTATCGTAATGCTCCTTCAGTCTACGAAGTCGGAAGTCACTGACGCCATAAAGATGAAGAAACATTTCTTTGGAGATCAGGATAGATCGATACTGGTAATTGCATCTAGAGCTTCCGCTTCTTTTACCTCCAATGTACTCGTCCCTTGACAACACTTGGATGTTGGCCAAAATAACCAAGTCAAGTTCTGCTGCGGTCAACTCGAGACAGTTGTTTAGATTGGACAACACAGTTTCTTCACTAAAATTTCTTGAACATTGAACTCCTTTGGATCCACTTGAGCATCCACAACAATTGCAAAGGAATTTCTTAGCTTTTTCAATCTGATTTGGACTTTCTTCTATTTCTGGAACAAGATCTGCCATTTTTCTTTGTCTAACTGTTTGAATTTTCTCTCGAAATACGCGTGAAGTCACAGGCGCATCAGTTGTCGTCATGGAGATTCTTGTTCCCAGGGCTCTACAATACACCTTGATTTCATGCCGTGATGGAGTCGTGTTTTGGCTTGGAACGTTCGACTTGTTACAAGTTTCGGATGGCTGATGATGAGCGGAGACAACAACATGTGAGCTTGCAATGGGTGGAGGGAAGCAGATCTAAAAAGTGTAAGTTTGAAACATTACTACAACTGAAGAACCAATTCTTTATTCTTTGAGTAGTTGAAAAGCCTGTTCATTATATGCTCAAAAGTTAATGCATTGTAAAGGTTCGGGCTATCCATTTTAACGGCTACAATCGAACAATAAGAATATTCAACACTCGTTTTAACGCTTCGCTCTAGCCGTTATAACGGCTATGTGCTGCCGTTAAAACGCTTACGCTCAAACGTTTGAAATTACTTGTTACCCATTCAAACGGATGAGTAAGGTGTTTTAACGCCTTCGTGAGCTCTTCTTTTGCTGTCCGTTAGCCGTTATTTTTTACCGTTTTAATGGGAAGCCATTAATGTATGTTTTCCTGTGGAAGGTCACATATTTTTTAAGACAAAGAAATTACAAATGAAAATTCTTTTAGGAAAATCACATATTGCTCTTAGAAAATGCAAGGGAAATAACAAGAACCTCAAGGCAGGACATTTGAAACAAGGTGCACTAGACAGGTTAATGCATCATGATGAAGGATTTAAATTCCTTAAAGCATTAC
>OX419346.1:12875342-12882842 GCA_948470475.1 Galaxea fascicularis
CGAGAAAGACTGGACCTAGGTATAATTTCAGTTGAATGCATGTGTAAACAAAACGACCGAACAAGGCCGAACATACAGTACAACAAGAAAAACAAGTGTTCTCACTTCCTTGTGGGGCAAAATGTGAGAGGTTTGCTGTAATTTTTTGCAAAATCACGGCCTGGTAAAGTTTTTCGCTGAGAGAGACGAAATAAATCAACAGTTTCGGAACATAGACCGAAACACCTCGATGAGTGTTGATCTTGTGAGATACAAGGCATGCACTTTTTGAGGATTTTCACGGCAAGTTCGTGGAATGGTTCGGCAGACTTCGACTGCAAACGGTTCAGTAACCCTTTTTACTGTCTTAACAGGGACATGAAACCTAAGCACTGACTAAAGACAATGAAAGTTGTAATAAGTATTTTTATTTCTGCAGACACTCATGAAAACGTAAACCACAAACAGTTAAAAAAAACCTCAAACAGCTAAATGGATCAGCCCCAAATTGCGTTTACTAACCTTCTATACTAAGATCTTTAAATGTGCAGTCAAAATTCTCTAAATCCTCCTCTGGTTCCGCCACTGCCAGAGAACCGCACATTATATGGCAGAGGTCTCCTCTTCTTTCTTTGTTCTTCCCATCGACCCAGCCTCCCAACGACACAAAAAGAGACCTCTGCGGAGGAGAGAGCCGCGTTAACGTATGTGTTAATGAAGTTTTCGGTCCTTAAATAAGAATCAACCCGAAGAAACTGACAAAATGTATAGACAAAGGAACCTTGTAAGTTTCTGTTTTATTTACTATCGTTTGCGAAGTTGTTTAAGCGAGTGAAACGTTCTCATCGGAGTTTGCACAAAAACGCAAAACAGTCGACGTCCTACCCAAATGTTTAAGCTTATAATCTTACATAAAAACAACACAAACATAATTTGCAAAGTTGATGGCGAAGAAGCTAAAAGTTTAGCTGGATAATAAACTTAACAAAGCATTATATTTTTGTTAAAGTTAACCTTAATGTTTACACTGTTGTAATAAAATTCTATCATATTTACGTAACTAAGTTGGTATTCACTTTCTTTTTTATAAGTACAAAACTTCTGGAAATTCCGGAGGGGAGGGGGGTCATCAAAGACCCCCCTGGAACGGAAAATCCTGGGGGGAGGGGGGTGCAAATCAAAAAGTCTTCCATGGGGGGGTATGGATATTTTCTGGAACCACACAATACACAACTAGGATTTCTAACGGAAATATCCGAGTTTTGTATTTTGGAGATTAAACAACTCGGATTTTTGCGTTAGAAATCCGAGTTGTTTAATCATAGAGTTAACAACTCGGATTTTTGCGCTAATAATCTGAGTTACTTAATTGAAAAATTAACAACTCGAATTTTTGCGTTAGAAATCCGAGTTGTGTCTTTTGGAGATTAAACAACGCGAATTTTTGCTGTAAAAATCCGTTGTTTATTTGAACAGATTAACAACTCAGATTTTGTAACAAACATTTGAGATGAAAATGTCAATCAAAAAAACAAGTATTTTAGATGTCCTATATGGGCCATGGTACGTGCCAGTGAATGATGCATATGAAAGAAATGATATGTGAACTGCAGTTATGAAATCAAATGAAGAATGATCGTCCCAGTTGTGATCGCAATTTTTGCAATTGCGTAAAGAAGCCTGAAAAAAATTATTTAGGACTTCAGTGAAGCGTGCCAGTTTGAAAATTTGGGGTATGCAGCACAGAAGTACAGTGGTTGGTCGCGTGAGAACAATACTTGGCTTGTCAACGTGTCAGCTAAAACGTTTCTTTTTTACTTTACTTCACTTAAGTTTTTTGAAAGAGGATTATAGCGTGCATTTGTATAAAAGAGGTAATAGATTAGACAAGGAATGATACTAGAGTAAGGCTATAAAGGAGGTTAGTATTAACAAAGGTAGAGTTTGCATGGAAAGCTGAAATGAGACAAAGTATGTTACAACATGCAATAAGACGCTTAGAAGCATTCACGTGGGATGCATTGGTGATGCACGGCCAGCAAGCTTAAATTGTTACTGCGGTAGGGTTGGGAGCTTGTTGTGGCTACAGCCTCAAAGAGGCGAAGCCATATAGTCATCAGGTTGTGTCCGTAAATGCGTAACTATGAACTGAAGACCCAAGAAATAAAAAACATGTGACATACAACATCAGAGGGCGATGTAATCTCGTACCCAGATGTCACTGCTCACACCCTGACCGTGGGAGATCTGGTTAAGACGTAGATCTTCGTGATTTTCGAGAGACCTCGGGAACACAAGGAACAATATACTTCAGGACTTCGGAACCAATCATTGAGTGTAATTTCCGAGAATTTATCGACTCTGCTTCATGGTTCTTCAGCAAAGCGCAGCATTTTGGGCACACACCTGTGCTTCAGGTAAGGAAAAAACTTTATTTGTAGCGGAGCTCCAGCGGCCCGAAGGGCCGCAAAGCGGAGCCCCATACCTATAGAAACCTGTCAACTGCTTTTCTCATGGTAATCTTGGCTAGCGGTATTGCTTGTGGGCGCGACCGACGACGTCGCATAATAATTAACAATACCCTAATAATAATAATAATAATAATCCAAAATGGCGGCCATACTCCAGCTGACCATCTAGTTTACTGTGGACATCTTTGATATTAGACATCCATGTCAAAGTCAATTGACACCTGTCAAAACAACGTATCCGCTGACCAGTATCACATGACCATATTGCGGGCTCAAGTTATGAGCTGTCAAGGTCAGCTGTTTTTTTGAAGTTGGCCGCTGACCAGGTACTCGTTTTCAATTCGATCGCAGGCTCAAGCCAAGCCAAAACGAGGCATAAGTTTTCGCCAGGATCAACAGATCTCCATCCTGTAAACAATTTGCCGCCTACCTTGACTACTTCTCAGTTCGTTTTTTGTTTAAACCGATGAGAATCAACCTTTGGATGTTAAGAGCAGCAAATTGGATTGCCTGGCTTTGCTATTTTATAGTTTACGGATCTGCGAGAGAAAAGATCGTGTGGTTTGGCAGGGTTTTAATCATGCAGGCGCTGTCTTCGATTGCTCACTTTTGCTGTGGATTAAACTGGATGGTTTTGCCGCTAAAAATCCTTAATTGAAGAAGCCTCCTTGGTAGACATGGGAAGTAAAACAAAGTGACGGTGAAAAACTTCAAGGCCCGATAAGGATTTGTATCTGCTTAGCAAATGAATACGTATACTTTTGTGTGAACTGACGGCTTCTGCTTTAGCTCTGTGTTCAGAGTGATTGTTGACTGAATTAAACTGTCCGCAGGTTAGTATTCCTGTTGTGTCTTTTATATCACATATGGTGATTTGTCTCTGTGACTACGAGTTATGTTTGTTACTTGTCTTAGTTTTCCAATTTCTACAAGGAACACTGAAGAAAATTCGCTGGCATCGTTCTTTGTTTTCTTACCTTTTGTTGTTTTCATGTTGTTTGGATGGACTAAAAACGCTCGTCTTTTTTCCAAATGCATATTTTCGCTCCAATATTTCATTTTGGAGCCTAAAACTCTTCGTTTTCCCTGCTGTCGCTCATTTTTTTGGGCAAAGAATTGGTTGAAGAAAAGCCAAGCGAAGTCCGGACGGTTTATATCCTCGGCTTCGCTTTGTTGACAAATTATTGGAAACTCGCAAAAGAGTAATCAACAACTCATTGCCAAATATAAACACGATTTTTAACAGCTGCAGCATTGGAAATGCCAGCAATTTGTTGTCCATCAAAAGCAATTCTCGTTGTTAGTTAAAAAATCCCAGATTTTTAAGGCTATTGCAATAAAAACTTCGTCCTTTGTTCAATGTTTACGGCTGAAAAATGTTTTTTCTGAAATCCTGAGTCAGATGTTATCATTAACAGTGATGTCAAAAATAATACCACCCACGACTTGTAGTCAAGGTTTGTTGTTTGCAATATTTGTAAGTGATCGAAGTCAAGAAAAAAACGATTCTCAACATCACTCGATAATTGCAGTTGATCACCTGAGTTGATTCATGGCTAAAATAGTATGCTCGATCAGTCTGTCGCAGTCACTTTTCTCAATGAAAAGTAAAGTCGATTTTGCTCAACGTTTTTCCATGTTATTGTAAAAAGGACATCTACGGCACTTTCTATCGTCTTTACTGCATGTAATAGATCACAAGAATAACACAATAAAATGTACAAGACAAGGCGAGCAAAGTACTTTTGTTCTTTTATGGGCGGTGTCGAAGAGAGCTCACTTTGAGGTTGTATTGCACTTTCGCTGTAAAATATTTTTTGATAGATTAAAATGTCACCGATACATGTCGATTGTGAAGTTGGTTTAATAGTGGGACACTAGAACTGTTAACCTAGTTAAGTGATTTTTACCACTTGTATCGAAATGTAATCAGATGTAATTAAACTGTGATGAAGAAAAGTTTGTTAATCGTTTTTGCTCATCATAATCATATAGTTCCTGTGCCACAAAGTAGTGGTGGGAATCGGTTGAGATTTCACAACCGATCAATCATCGATTATAATCGAAGAAATCTGCCAATAAGCATTTCATGTATTTTTCACCTACATAGAAGTGAAACTGACAGCGGGTATGCACAGGTAAACACATTCTTAGATTATCTGCTGTTATGACTTAGAAGTTAGGAGTCCACGAAAAACCACACCAAACTCACACCAAGATATTAAACGGACATTTTTCTTGATTTTAATATTTTTGTGTCCCCAATAAATTTTTAATTTTTCCGCAACAATCGATTATGAAAAAAGCATAATCGATTGTCGCTTCGCTTGAACTTTTCGATCAACTCTTTCGATTACAGTTGTTCATCGGCCCACCACTACCACAAAGGCCGATGATAATTCGAAAATGTACGTTTGCACTTGATTGAATGATGGCTCTGGCTCTGCAGCAAAACAGAGCCAGAAATATATATATATATATATATATGTATTGTATCGGTGACATTTTAATCTATGATTTGCAGATCATGTGTGTTGAATTGTCTCCCTGGAGCCAGCCACAATAAGGTCAATACACAGCCACGTTGCCAGCGTGGTTGGGTGGCCGAGTGGTCAAGGCATCCAACTAGTGCATAGCCGATCGACTGGGGGGTAGTGAGGCGATCCTGATTTGCAGATCATGTGTGTTGAATTGTCTCTCTGGAGCCAGCCACAATAAGGTCAATACACAGCTGTAGCGGGGGCGGATATTGACATCGGGTTTCTTTCAGATCAGTTCAAATATTCAGATCAACATCGCCGTCGGAGAAACGTTTTATAGACAGAGAATCCCGAGCATCGATTCTAACTTGTTTATTATACTTGAAATTCCCGTAAAAACTGAAAATAATAATCGAAAAGCGAGCGATTACAATAGATTCTAAGATAATTCTACTGGGAGCACGTGGCATGCATGAAAACGATTACCTGGAATAACTCTAATAATATAACGAAATCACTAAACTTAAGAAATAACAATACTACTAGGACTGAACTTAAAAACTATAAAACAAGGAAACATACCTCTTTCTCCGATAGAAACTATCTTAACGGCACACGCGTCTTTCTTACTTTCGATCCGTACAATTCTCTATGTGACACTGAAAACTGATCCGACACACGCAAAATACAAAGAAGCTTCAGATGATTAAAATAGAAACGGAAATGACGCGAGTCACGCAACGAAAAACTAATAGCTAACATTTACACAGCCACGTTGCCAGCGCGGTTGGGTGGCCGAGTGGTCAAGGCATCCGACTAGTAATCTGGAGACCCGGGTTCAATTCCCGGCCGAACCACATTTTCACTCATGCAATCAGTTGTCCAGATTCCTCTCCTTAATCTACTATTAATTATATATATATATATATATGTAATCACAATATAGAGAAGTCCTTACTGAAGCCATGGCTCGAGTCCTGTGGCATTGCCACATTAGTTTATCTGGCTTGCCTAAATATATATATTAGCCCAATTATTTACCACACCTTTCAATTACTGTCTGTAGGTAATGAAGTGTTATTCACGTTTTAGGCCAATGCATGCGCGGTAATTCACTTTACTTGACAAGACAACAAACAAAGCGATCGTTATTGATGTGGATTAATCCAAACAGCATCTCTACTGTAACTTGCTGAAGATCACAAATGCGAAACAAAAACCCTTTAAGGAATAAATGAGCCTCTTTGGAGGAATAATGAATCTCTTAACCACTTGATTCAAGCAGACTGAATAAATTTAGATGCCCACTTTTTTTTTTTTTTTTGAATTTAGATGCCCACTTGGTAGTACTAAACTAACGAAATATCTATGGTTGGTAATACCACGTTCAATGTGCAAATAAGCAATAGACCAAAGCATATTAAAGGTAGTTCACTACCCTTTGGTGGTGTTAGTATTATTGTTATAGGTGATTTCTTCCAACTCCAACCAGTTATGGATAGACATGGACAATAGTGAATATGGTATTCTTTCCTCTAATCTTTGGAAAGAACTTTTTTCCATTTTAAACTATAAGAAATTATGAGACAAAGGAAAAGTAAGCAATTTTCTCAATTGTTTAACAGACTAAGGAAAGGTAACCACACTAACGATGATATAATGAAATTGAAGAGAGTGATTTTCAACACTACTGCTTCTGACTATCCAAAACATGCACCACACTTATTCATACAAAATGCTACAGTAAATGACTATAATGACAGAGCACACCGTGCAATATCAGGTACTAAGTATTGCATTAAAGCCCATGACAGTGTCATAGGGGCTCACAATTCAAGCAGAAGATTTTAAAACAGGTTCTGAAAGATCCTCGCAAAACAAAACAGCTACATTCTGTGCTTAACTTGGCAGTTGGAGAAGGAACTGAGATCTCTTAACACCAGAACAGATGATGGAATGACAAATAGTGCAAGTAATGTTATCAAACTAATGCAAATTGACCAGAGAGAAATGCCTTCTGGTATAATATGGGTACAGTTTGACCATATTGATGTTGTCATAGAAACCAGACATGATAATAGACAATTGTATGTACAAGGTATTGAACCAACATGGACACCTATTAAACCTGTCACTACACAGTTTACTGTAGGTAGAGATATAACTATACAAGTGGTAAGAAAACAGTTTCCACTGAGACCTGCTGCTGCAAAAACTACACATAGATTGCAAAGTGATGCTGAGAAACGAATTGTTGTTAACTTTGACACTAAAAGAGCAATACCACATATACATTATGTTGGACTAAGCAGGGTAACAACTATAGAAGGTCTACATATTACTGATCTTTCAGAGACTAAAATTGCTGTAAGTACTGATGTACAAAATGAAATGAAGCAAAACTTGACCTTTCCATAGCTCCCATCTATAGAACTAATGAAGTTTTTCTGAAGGTCTGCTTCTTAATGCTCACTCTTTACATAAACATTTTCAAGATATATTTACAGACTTAAATTACGCTAGTTCTGATGTTAGCATTTTTTTGAGACAAGAATAAATTATTCTGAAAG
>OX419346.1:12885342-12900342 GCA_948470475.1 Galaxea fascicularis
ATAAAGCACGCCACCAAGTCACATATTTGCTCTTCCTGCAACAAAAAGATTGACGCAAAACCAAATGCTAAGTTCGGTTATTGTCAATCTTGCAAACTGAAGCAGAAGCTCACACCTGATTTTACACATTGGTCACTCAAAATGCACTTACATGTACAAGACATACACAACAAGCAAGTCCTTCGACTGAACGGCTACAATCAAACAATCCTCCAGCTGGTAGCACTCTAAAAATCCCCCAGACTTAAAGACCTGCTCTGAGGAGGAACTTACTGAATCACTTTTAATGCAACTTGATGAGCTCTGCATAACGTAAGAAGAATCACTGAAGTCAGCATGTAGCTCAGAAGAACCTTACAGAAACAATATGCACAACCTTTCCAACACACTGTTCAGTGGTTCAATGCCCCATGTTATTGTCATCAAGTACATGAAAAAAAATTGTAAGATATTGATAAGGTTTTTAATTTGTCAGACAATTACTTCAATTAAGTAATTCTATGTGACCTTTATGGTTGTTAGGTTACAGGCGATGAGACTTTTCTGTTTACCTGTTCATCTCATTGACTTTGTTAGGACAAAATGCATGTTACTCTTTGTTGCATCGTTTTTGTTAACAAATGTTAATTATTGCAAAATAATTCATCTTGACTATATATTTCTCTTTTTTGGTCAATATTTCCCATTTATAATATGGACGGGAGTGTTTTACCAGGGACTAAAACACTTGTTCTCGCCACTCCAACATAAAATTCATACCTTCTCACCATTATGGAAAACCCTTCCTTTTCATTGACAACCCAAGAACTCTATCAGTTACACTACTTAATGTGCCAGTTTCGAATTTATTGCAATTCAGCCTTGGATCCAAGACTGAGCAATAAAATGCAAAAAACACACACATTAAGATCGATTCAGGGACGAATAATTCACTTCTTTTGTTTTATACCCCTTAGCCTCAGAGCCAAGTATCAATTTGGATAGTTCAGAACTGACATGTTGAAGTTAAGTCTCTTTTTCATATCTCCGTTCTTTGTTTTATCACAAACACTCCCTCACTGGTGAAAAAGACCAAAACCACATGTGTAAAATAGCCACGAGTATGTCTCTTCAAAGAAACACCCTGCACCATCCTTAATTCCCATGACCAAGATTCGAACGCACTTACTAATCCCTGATTACTTCTAGTCTATAAGAAAAATTACCACTGACACCAAATTGCGATCCCGCAGTGCTTCTCCGTTTTTGTGTCTGCTATTTGCATATGCAGACACTATGCAGAGGTGTAGAAATTTTGAACACTACCTCATATAGTATAAATGTGAAAAATTTTTATAGAGGTTTGACTGAGGTTTTCATTGGAAGTCCATTTTGTGATCAAGTACATGAGGGACAGGTAAAGCGTAACCATCTGTCGTGAACTATGATGAATGTTGTCACTCAATCATGAATTATCGTAACCCTCACCATTGGTTGCAAGAAAATTATGAATTCAAGACAACATTCAGATCCAATAGAATTCAAGGAAATGAGTCAGCAATTGTGTCAATTATCCCGTGGGAAAGAAGGCAACGCACGCTTCACGAACAAAAGCCATTTGCGTTTTGTCTCTGTGGCTTTTACTGTGATGTTGGAAAGCAAGGTAGGTGAGTGAGCTTTTTTCATTTTCTTAAGTTTGTCATAAATTTCTTAAAAGGTGTTGTCTCAATATGTCACAGCTTTCGAAGTACGGGTCAATCTGGCCGAATAAATGGCTTTGACAGATGCTTTCACGTTGTCAATCGATGCACAGCTCTGCGCCATAGAGTTACTCCTGTGCTTGCGAAGACACAAGTTTTAAAGTTTTATCACCCAAATATGTGACCCTCCACACGATTTTAGGTAAAATGGTGATGACATGGGCACGCATGTCATGACACGACACGCTTTTCGTGTCACAATGTCACGGATATGTGCAAATTTAATAGGTAAAACAAAGACTGTCATGGTAGGTTTTGTTTGGCATGCTGAAGCTTTTGTTTCAAGCAGTGTGCCATAAGTCACACCTAGCGTGTGATATGACACTGCATGCGTGTCATAAGGCACGCGTGCCTTATGACACACCAGGCGTGCGATGTACATACACGATAACGGACTGACATGCCAGCCCTGGATGGTGCCAGGCACGCAAAGCATAAGATCAGACAGGAGTTTAATTAACGAAAAAACTATTTTATAAACGGTCTAGCTTTTTCCAGTTGTTCTTTACTTTCCTTTAAAAGATGGTACTCAAGCAAACAGAGCTTCAGATAGGGAGGAATGCGAACGAATGATTTCGGAAAGAGTAACTTTTTCTTTTGTGTCGCGTTACATACCAGAACAGAGTGAGACGTGTGGAAGCAAATGAACTGCTTCCTCCAGTGGATATAGTGTAAGCTGATATTTTGTTGAGTCAAACGAGAATATCGTTGTAGGATTCACAGCAACGAAACCAAAATAAAATACATTGTCACGCCGTTCACGCATTTGTTTACATTTTCGCGCGACAGCGGGAAGTGTTTGCCTGGTTTTGGATGCAAACTTCTACAGTAAAATTGTTTATGGGTTGATGCTGAATATTTTAACGAACGCAGATATTTTCTAGCTTCAATTACAATCATAAAACACTTCCTATGATAAGACTCTTTTCCAATTTGATCAGACTGGTGAACTCTGTGTATTTACAGTTCTAATTTGCATCGGAAAACACTTCTCACTATTGCGCGAAAACTGACTGTGAAACTAAAACAAAAATCCTGTACTCCAGTAAAAAAAAAAATCATAATTCTCGTTCTAGGAAAGATATTTGGATGCTTCTGATGTCTATTTGAAACTAATTTGCATCGGAAAACACTTCTCGCTATTGCGCGAAAACTGACTGTGAAACTGAAACAAAAATCCTGTACTCCAGTAAAAAAAAAATCATAATTCTCGTTCTAGGAAAGATATTTGGATGCTTCTGATGTCTATTTGAAGCTAAAAAAGAGCTTCCTTCAAAGAACATATTTGTTATAACGCGCAGAGGACTTTAGAGGTACAAAACTGTTTAAACAACCCTTGCCATAGCGCGCCCAACATGTGAAAATTATCCCGACACTGTCGCATATTCAAATGTGAGTAAGAAAGATTATATTTTTGTGACAAAATCAAAACTCTGTCTAATAACATTGCTCTTTCGTTTTGTTATTGATTGCTATAGTTTCCATTAAATTATGCCAGTGTATGAGTGCGATTTTACATTTCTGATTTGCATCCCAAAACATTTCTTGCTATCATGCGAAAATGTAAACAAAGGGTGCTTTCGATTGGGAAATCTGGATTTAGATCTTAAAATCCGGATCTTCGGATTTCCAATCGAACACAAAATCCGAAAACAGATTTCGCGACGGATTTCGTTAATTGAAATCCTTCCCCCACATGGATTTCAATTAACAAATCCAAATCCGGATTTCATAGATTTCCTATTTTGCCGTTCGTTTGGGAAATCCGAAATGGGATTTGCAAAACTGTTCTAGTGAACAGCGGTAGGTTACCTGCTAATATATGCGTGTGCAATCCAACATGGTGGAAAGACAAAGAGCACTGACTCAAATGGTACTGCTTTTCGATGAATTATTCGACAATGCTTTTGAGGATGAATTGAAGCAAATAAGCAATGGTGGGGCAGAGGATACCATGCTACTTGTTTTGCTGGGAAACTGTTGTCCTCTCCCAAAACGGGTTAGGATAGTAGGATATTTTGATGTCATGATACCAAGTTACAGTCCGAGCTGCTTTCGGAGTCATTTTCACATGAGTAAGGAGAGTGTTTCCTTCCTTGAAGGTCTGCTAGGCGGTTGCCCAGAGATCCCTTATGAAGCCCACGGCCACGGAGGTAGAGCACCAGTGGAGCTTAGGAAGCAAATCCTCATAACCATTTGGATTCTAGCGAATCCCGAGTGTATGAGATCGGTATCAGATCGATTTAACATTTCCTTATCAACGTGCTATGAAGTCTACAAGCGAATATGTACGGCGATTGTGGACAACTTTGCGCACCAATTTATTCACCTCCCAGAAGGAAATGATGTAAGGAGCACCATTCAAAAGTTTGAAGAAAAAAGAGGATTTCCTGGAATATTAGGAGCTATTGATGGGACTCATATCCCTATCAAGGCACCCACCAGAGACCCTGAACAATACATAAACAGAAAGGGATTTCATTCTGTACAGTTACAGGTTGTATGTGACATGGATATGAAGTTCCTAGATGTGTTTTGTGGATTTCCTGGGTCCGTCCATGATGCCAGGGTGTTTAGAAATTCTCCATTGTTTATTGATGCCGAGAGAAACAGAGATCTGTTGTTTCCTAGTAGTTCTCATTTGATAGGAGATGCTGCCTATCCTCTGAAGCCTTGGATTTTGACACCTTACAAGAACACTGGTTGCCTAACCAGGCAACAGTCATGCTACAATTTCATTCACAGCTCAACAAGAATGGTAGTTGAGAGGTCACTGGCATTGCTGAAAGGCAGATTTCGAAAGCTGAAAACATCAATGCTTAAACAGAGAATTCAGGATGTACCAGTAGTCATTGTTGCAGCATGTGTACTGCACAATATCTGTTTGATGACTGAAGATGATATTGATGATTTCCTGGATGGAGATGATGGCAATGACAGTGATGATGATGATGATGGTGCAGATGGATTGTTTTATTTTCCTCGAGACATACTAGGAGAAGACAAGCGTCGTGAAATTACAAGGACTCTATAATGAGACAAATGTTGTTCTCAGGTTTTATGTTTAACCTTTTCCATACAGTGAGCTTATTTGTATGGGTGGGAGCTCAGTAGAGGGGTTTCATTGATGTTTTGAAGATGGATGAATATTGTAAATTTCTGACTTAATGTCTTGTCAGTGAAAGTTTATTGGAGATGCTCAACATTTCCATATCACTTCATGTGAGTCTTTGTACAAGCCTTTGTAAATGAGGGCAATTTCATGATAATGAAAAGAAGACAGTATTGCATCCTCTCAAGGAAGGCTGGCCAGCTGCATTACCTCTGTTAAATCTATTACAAACTACCTTTTCAGTGAGTCACTACCAGCAATGTGGTCAAGGGACAGATTTCCCAGTGAAAGAGTGTAATTCCATCATCACTGGCACACCTCTCTTTCGCAATTAACTCTAACTATAACTCTGCAAAAGCACATCCAGACATTTGCTGAAAATCGCTATGGTGCTGTATCCCATTATTGTGAATGATTGTCTCGGTGTTGTCCAATTTTTCAAAGCTGCGTTTACATGTACTTATTTTTTTGTGCTATGGGAAAATTAATGTCAAAGTGGTGAATGTGCTCCAGGTATTTAATCCGTACCATGAAAATTTTAGACTTTCAATAAGAGTTTTTTTTATTGTCGATTCTGCTGATTCTGATCACCATTGTAGTGTTTTGGTAAGTATAATTTTTATACTTGATGACTACTAGAATTACAATAGGCCATTTCCGAGTTGCTGTTTGCCCTGGTTCAAAGTGAGTCTTGGTGCTAAACCATTCAAATGATAACGAGTTTGACTTGCATGAAAATACAAGACTCATTTCTATTTGAACGGTTGTGCACCAGGACGTGCTTTGAAAGCGAGGCAAACATCAACTTGGAAATGGACTACTGTAAAATTCATCAATAATTCATAAGGGTGATAGCCAACAGAAACACAGTATTCAGATGACATGTATAACTGTAATTCCTGATACATTTCAAGTGTTTCTCTAATTAGTATTTTGTATCCAAATTACAGAATGACCATTTTTGTAATTTGAATACAGAATACTAATTAACCTACAGCTGTACATGTAGTACATCACACATTCAGTTCACAAGTCAGATTACAGCTTGCCATTGTAAATACCTATACAGATCAGGTGCAAATATTGTATCCATCACTGACATGCACTATTCTTCACACAACCCTTAATGACGATCCAATCCAACAATCAAACCTTGCATCAGTAACATTTCATATCATAACAACCCAGTGAATGAGTGGTCTAATTTTCACATATTACCTTTCACAGAGGAGACAAGTTTGAACTTCTCATTCCAGATAGCCCAATCACAGTATTATCAATAGCACAGTCATAATTTCAACAGAAGTCAAATATTTTAAAGAACAAGTCTGCACATACCATTCAACTCAACGTTTATTTTAAAAGTAATTAAAATGACCTGGGCTTCATACAAATATATCACAAAGAGTAGGAGCTATTGCTGTTTGTCTCTTCTTTGATTTAAAAGAACCCATTCATTATTTGGTCACAGATGGAACAATGATAAATAAATTAATAAAGAATACATGTAAATAATCCTTAAAGAAAATAAACAAATATTTAGGGTTAAAACCAAAAAAAATTTCAGCTGTCATTTCGGAATGAATATGAACAAAAACTGTAATGAGTTATGTCAAAAAAGGTATTGGGAATAATACCTCCAGACAAAACTTGAGAACAATAATTGTATTGATATTATTAATCACCGAGGACAATTAATCACTGGAATCTGATTTGTCAACCGATCTCTCAAAAACCTGCAGAAATCTACCCATCATGGCCATTTTCTCTGTGTGCATTTCTTTAAGCTCTTGCATTCTTTCCTTTTCCCTTTCTTCACGTGTTTTTGTAAAGTCTTTGAACAAAGTCAGGAGATCATCACCTGCTTTTGATTTCCTTTTTCGTTTTTTGGGAACATCATCACTTTCTGATTCACTGCAGGTAGCATCCTTGTCACATGAGGACTCTGTGGGTTTCTCAGTACCAGCACGGCTGCTGCAAACTGCAACAGGCTTAATACGTACATCCTTCTCAAACAGAGCATTCAGTTCATCAAAGTAAGCACAAGTTTTGCGGTCATTTCCAGAGGTGTTGTTATGATCAACTGTATTGGTATATGCTCGCTATATGCTATATACTTTCGCAATCCCCAGGACTACTCTTATCATTGAATCCTAACTTTTCCATTTCTTTACCTATAGTTTCCCAAATATCTTTATTTCTCTTTTTTGGATCTTTGAAATCATCCCACATGTTTCCATATATATCCAGCAGTGCAAGGACTTCTTCTTTTGACCACATTCTCCTTCTAATCATGTTACCAGAATTCACTGATGAATGACTTGATGGTCCATCTTCACTGTCTGTGCTTACAGATCCTCCACCACAAAAACTGACTGGACTAGGAGGGAGTGAACGTACACCTGCGGTACTGGTTCTACTTGAAGTGCTCTGTGGAGGCCCCAGTTCTTGTGGAAGAACCGAACATTGTGAAGAAGGCGATTGATGTGGTGGAACTGATTGTTGCGGTGGCACTGAAGGTGTATACTGTGCATATGGATTCAAATTAAACCAAGATGGGTCCTCAGACCAGTGATACTGGTTCCACATTTTCAGCCTTAAAAACATAAGAGTGCATGCATTTGTTTAAAAGGTTGCTTGACATTTTTTGGCCGCTCAAAGATGTAAAGGTCTTCAACTTTCAGTATCACAAGGGTATAGACCTCTTTCATGATGGTGGCCAAACAAAATACCCTTTTGTTTTTATACTAATGAGCCCTTCTTGCCTCGCTAGGACGTGCAAATTTCAAAAGAATTTTTGTTCTAAAATGAGGTCAGTGGGTCTAATTTACATGTATACAAAAGAATAACAAATTGGTCGCCCATTTATGAAAGTGGTCTGTTCATCACAACATGCAACAGAAAAAAGTTGAGCGAGATTACTTCACAACTCCGTGCACACTTTATGACACTTCCGGTTGGATTGTTTTGTATGTACTGTGCGGAAATTTGCAAAATATTTGTATTTTGTATACGTTGTCCCACAGCAGATCATAATTGCAAAGAAAACTTTCTGTATCTGGTTTCCCGCGTGAAAATAATGGAAAAATACTTTCTGTATCTTGCTTCTCGAGTGAAAAATCGGGTTAACTTCAATGACAGGAATTCCGGAAGGCTAGACTCATGAAACGTCTCTCATGATCATTGGACCAGACTAGGCCCGTGAAGTACCTTATGGTGGAACTTTCACGAATGTGAAAATAAAGAATATCGAATTTATGGACTTGAAATACACTCACATTAGAAACAACTCCGCCTGCTCCCTGTCCTTTCGTAGGTGAAATGACGAGCTTTCTTTGCACCTATGCGTGCGCACAAATCAGCGGTTGAACTACCGCTGTTCACTAGGACAGTTTTGCAAATCCCATTTCGGATTTCCCAAACGAAAGGCAAAATAGGAAATCTATGAAATCCGGATTTGGATTTGTTCATGGAAATCCTTGTCGGAGAAGGATTTCAATTAATGAAATCCGCGGCGAAATCCGTTTTCGGATTTTGCGTTTGATTGGAAATCCGAAGATCCGGATTTTAAGATCTAATTCCGGATTTCCCAATCGAAAGCACCCAAACTGTCTGTGAAACTGAAACAAAAATCTTATACTACAGTAAAAAAAAAATCATAACTCCCGTTCTAGAAAATATATTTGGATGCTTCTGGTGTCTATTTGAAGCTAAAAAAAAGCTCCATTCAAAAAACGTATTTCTTATAACGCGCAGAGAACTTTAGAGGTAGAAAACTGTTTAAAAAAAACTTTTGTGAATAGTGCGTCCAATGTGTGAAAATTATCCCGACGCTGTCACGTATGCAATTGCAAGCATAAAAGATTGTGAAAAATCAAAACTCTGTCTAATAAAATTTCTCGTTCGTTTTGTTATTTACTGCTGTAGTTACCATTAAATTATGCCAGCATGTGAGTGTTGCAACTGAACAACAAACATTTTGCGACGAAAAGATGAAATAGAAAAAGACGTAAAATTCTCAGTACAGTACTGATAAATCATTGTTCCAGCATGACATTGGAGATTTTGCCACTTTCGTAATTTTGGCTATTTTCTTACAATTCTATTTCCCACTCTTGGTTCATATGTAGAGCTCGCATGGCCAATTTGCCATTTTGGTTATCGTCAACACGTGCGCGGGCAATTTGCCTGGTTACTCAGCACACAAAAGACTCGTTTGGCTGAACGTCGAACTTGTGATTTGTGTTGAATTCTGAAAACCGACTCCCTGTAATTATTATACGAACTTGAAGAATTATAAGGACCGTTTCCCAAGAATAGAATAGGCAGTAACTACAAGAGCTCTTAAAACAACGAAACATGATGAGCGAAGCAATACATTTCGCTCGTCTAATAGCCGATTGTCTGGAAAGATCTTTGAAGAAACTTAAACCGCCAAGCACCATTTCAGAATTTCCAACTAATTAAAGTCTGCAGCTGGTACAGTGTGGACATCGTACAGGACATTTTCATTCTACTGTTCACGCTTATTGAAATTTTAGTTTCATAACTTGTATGAAAACAGTAAAAAAGCAAGTTTTACTTTACAAGCTATTCACATGACGCTGGAGTTCGCGCTTCTAACGACCGAACAGGCCGAATACACAGTTTTTGCCACGACTAAGTTCAAAGAAAAATTCGCGAAGACACATTGGTCCATCGTGGATGTGAGTTTATTTTGTTATATATTTTTTCTGAGATGAATCTTTGGCTATACAGACAACGGCCCCTCTGTTGTGTGACAACATGGTAAGTTGAAAGAGTGGATTCGGCTGCCCTGCAGCGTGTCATTTTGCTTCAGCTCACCAGCGTGTCATTTTGCTCACCAAGCTAGCGTGTCATTTTACTCACTAGCGTGCTAGTTTGCTCAGTATCACATGGCATTGTTTCACAGGACACGATCCTTTGTGTTTCGCGTGCGATGTAAACAAAAGAAAATGTCTGATTAACCGTGCCAGTTGGCACGCTGCTCACACGCTGGTGTGTCATTTCGCTCACTACCTATTGTTTAGCGTGTCATTTTAGCGTGCCCGTGCATTCACCTTTTTACCCAAAATCCTCTGGAGGGTCACACATAGGGAAACAAAAGTCCTTCAAGGGAATTATTGAGCCCCGTTTGGGGATTATAAAGCCCCTTTTAGGGATTACAAAGCCCACTGAGGGAATAAATAAGCCCTATTTGGGAGATTTTGTCATAAGCTCTGCCGCTTCTGTGACGAAAACATCTATCATTGCCTGAACATCTGTGAAAGCTGTAGACAGTTTATACGCACGAATTTGTTTAAGAACTAGTAATCTTCTTGATATCTATTATCTAAAGATAATTTTTACTGAACCTAGCCTTGATATCAGAACTACTAGTTTTGTTTATAACTATTACCTGAGGAAAAGTTTAAGCAAAACTTCCCATGCAATGATGAACATTGTTGTGACCTTGCCGCCATCTTGTACGAAAGAATTTTGTGGCCATCCCAAAATGGTTAAACAAGTGAAATAACGTAGAGACCGAGAGCCGTGTAGATTACCGAAAAAGATATTAAGATCCATGAAAAAGAGAAAAGTTAGGTGCAAAGGTATTCTCAGAAAATATACTCCTAAATCGTTCGGATTGTATGGTTTAGCGACTCACTATAAGTTATGGTATGTAACATATCTGCATAAATGTGAATGTTTTTTCAGTAACTTTTTAAAACTAAAAAGTGTGACAGCAAGCAAACTTTTACAAAATAACAAACGAATAATTAACAGTTATATGGTGATCCCAATCATCACTTATTCATTAAACAAGCTGGTGTTCAGTACCTTAGCAATCACTGGAAAATTTTTCAAATTTCAAAGTTTGATCAAACTTGGATATTGATTGGATTTATCAATATCCAAATTAACCAAATACCCAAATTTGGTTTCAAGTTGTTAAACTCATGGATATTTCAAGTAAGAATAAATAAACCAGTAAAACCCAGATTAGTATTTACAAAAATCACAATTAAAACTTGTTTATCAGTAATTTTTTAACTAAAACAATACTGGATTTCTTAGAAGTAATTTTGTTAACTAAACCTGTGTTCTAAATATCCAGCTTAGCTTGTAATACAAACTTGGGTTACTTTACACCCAAACTTGGCCAGCCAGTAAAACCCAGATTAGTTTTTACAAAAATCACAATTAAAACTTGTTTATCAGTATTTTTTTAACTAAAACAAGTTTGGGTTTCTTAGAAGTAATTTTGTTAACCAAACCTGTGTTCCGAATATCCAGCTTAGCCTGTGATATGAACTTGGGTTACTTCCCACCCAAATTTGGACTTTTTCATGCAAACTTTGCCAATTGTTTTTTACCTAAAACAAGTTTGGATTTCTTAGAAGTAATTTTGTTAACCAAACCTGTGTTCTGAATATCCAGCTTAGCTTGTAATACGAACTTGGATTACTTTACACCCAAATTTTGACTTTTTTTTATGCAACTTGGCCAGCTGGAGCTGGTTTGTAAAGGGATGATAGTGCTATCCACTGGATAAATCACTGGCAAGTGGTTAGTGTCAAAAGTAATAAAACAAACTACGCTATCCACTGGGACTAGTGATTCAGCATCATCTACCCTTAGTATGGGTTGCTTCATTTGCAATTTTAAGTTAGATACCTCTGCATTGTTATCTACTATCTGCCATCATTAAAATACAAAAATTCTGCTGCTTCAGACCGCCATGTTTTGGATTAATGAATCGTTTCGTTTCCAGTGAATTGCCAAAACAGTACGCGGCCTTGTCCCTCAGGGTCCGAACGTCAACTAGCGAATGAAAAACCAATGTTTTCATGACGTTGCAATGGCGTGAAAAAACAGCCAATTGGAGGTGTTGTCAGTCATTATATAATCCAGAGCTGCAATGTCCTCAAGGACACTTACAAGATGGCGAGCAGTAGGGGAGGTTTGTTTTGAAAGAAATTGCCATTAACTTGTTCACCAGGAGGTACTGTGTCTAAAAAACGGGAAAGTGAACAACCCAAGGATCTAACGGAGGAATCCGTGGGCAACACAGACTCAGTTAGCTCGGAGGATTCCTATTCTGTGTTGTCTCAATTGACGGCAAAGTTGGACTTACCTGTGAAACTGACGAGGGAAAATGCTCGCCAAACTTTTGCCGCTGTTGAATCTTCCCCAAGCAAGACTGTAGGTTAGTAGTGGTTTTCTTCAATCATTTCTTAAGTTATTTAGATAGCTAAGCGATTCTGTAGTCTAATTATAACATTTTCCCCTTTCATCAGAATGGTCAGTTGCCGAAGTCAAACAGTGGGCATTGAAGACTTTCAGGAGCGAAAATGTCGCAGAAAAGTTTGAACAGGAGGAGATCGATGGACGTCTACTTTTGTTGACTACTGTACAGAGCAGTGAAGCTATGGAGAAGTTGGGACTCGATACTATTGGCAAGAGAGGAAAATTCTTAGGAAAAATAAGTGAACTCGGTGGAGGACCCAGTACAGATACATATTAATTTTGTGTATACCGTATTTCCTTGAATAATAGCTGGGGGCGATTATTTCTATTTTTGCACTGAAAGGGATCGATTATTTGAGGGAGGCGATTACTTCAAATATTTTTCACAGGAGCTCTTGCTCTAAATATTTTGTTTTATTGTACCATTAAATCAAAAAGTAATCACGTTAAATATAAACCCAACATGGGCTTTTCGAGTGTTTAAAATTTGTTTCGTTGATTACGTTAATCAGGGTTCAGTGTCAATATCTTCGGCGTCAGAGCCTGAATTATCGCTGATTACTTTTACTGGATCAGACATCCATTTCAGCTTCATCGTTCAGATAGACCGCAATGGAGATCCCCATTCAGTTGTAAACAATTAAATGAGAGCTTGTTTGTTACCCAAGATATCAATTTTAACTTGAGAGGGAGGGGATAAGAGAAAGAGAAAATGGCGAGGGTGGGGGGGGGGGCAGCGATTATTCGAGGGAAGCGATTATTTTAAATCTTTCGGTCAAAGGGGGGCAATTAATCAAACACAGCAAAATTTACAGCAAATGTATGGGAAAAGTGGAGTTTGATGTTCGATAATTTGAGGAAGGTTGACATTCTGCAATTCCTATAAATTACAAACTAAAGATGCCAGCTAAAAATTTGTTTTTGTTTCCCAATTCAAGGAGGAAGCTGTGAGCGAGTCAAGCCCATGTCAAGAACTGATTTTTCATCGGTGGACAGAATACTGACTAACACGGAAAAAAATCAAATGAGCAAGACGTTTAGCATATTTAGGTCTGTCATCAGTCACACACATGTACAGGTTAGTGAGTGTAATTCGTAATCTTGATGAGTTAAAAGATGCCTGGTGCCAATCAAAAGTGATTCAAGGCCATCTTTTATGACATGATAGGAGCAAGTAGCCCTGTGTGACCCTTACTTGATAGCCCTACAACTGATATTTTATATCACAAAAACTGTTTATTGTAAATTTGAAGTGTCATTTCATTGCTAAATATCTATGTTCTGAAGCAATTTGAGTCTATCCATGATGTGGTTTGCATTTTAGTTATTTTAATTCATGTTCTCTGTTTTTACTACAGAAAGAACAAAATCACCAATTACATCAAACAGGTTTGGCCTTTGGGGTCTCCAGCACCAAGGTTTTGAAATAACCCAGATGCAACGAAAAAAATGCATGCTGTCGTTGACAAACTTGCCAAGGATGAGGAATTTACTCTGCCAAGACTTGGACTGGGAAGGAATGCTGTAATGCAAATTATATGTAAACACATGGATGAAAGACGGCGTAAGGAATCTGAGGAGCTGGACGTACCTGGCATGCCATCCCCAGTGAGCAGCAGTGAAAGTGGTACCTCAAGTTATGTGAGTGGAGACAGTCCAGAAAGTGATGGGGCAAAGTCAACACCGGTGAGCCATGTGTGCTGTGTTGTGATAATTAATTTTTATCATTGCAGAAAGTGTTCTATTTCCCAAAAGCACCTTTTTTGTTACCTTTTTGATACACTGTGAGTGCCTGTCTTCATTGTCAACTCTTGGTAACTTTTGCTCTTGTTTGGCCTTGATGACTGTAGGAAGGGGTTGCCATGACTAGATCATACAAAACTGGGATTAATAATTTTATGTAATTATAATTTGTCCTTTCTATATTTCAGGACTCACTTTATCATCTGCTGAAAGCATCATCTTGGCTTGGCTAAACAGAGCAATGATCAATGATGTCCACCTCATAAAAGACTTGAAGCCACTCGCAAAAGAGTTCAATATGAAACTACTTAGGAACAAAGAAAAGAATGCCCACATCCGTGCAATTGCAAGTATCCTCTTGAAAAAAGGGAGGATAAAGGTGACAGCTTCATTGGAAAGTATCACAAGAGATGATGTACAGATTCTTGGACAGTGACTTCATTACTATGATAACTGCAACTCAATGTGTCTGTCAACGAGCACTTTGTTAGCTGACTTACCTCCTTGGTCTGAGTTACAGACAAAGTGGTCAACTGATTGCATGTTTGAGTTTGTTTAAGATGATGTGATTCTTGGAAAGTGACTTGATTGTTACAAATGATTGCAAGTCACTGTCTGTCAACAAGCACTGTGTTAGCTGACTTATCACCTTGGTCCGAGTAGACAAGGTGGTCAACTGATTGCATGTTTGAGTTTGTTTAGGATATTTTGTAGCTAATATGTTGCTGTTTCTAGCACTTGGTTATTACACAAGCAGTGGCACTGTGTCGGCTGAGTGTGTTCTAGTGTTTCTGGTTTAAGTACATACCACTGTCATGACTGTTCTGTTCTAAGTTACTACATTACATTGGTTACTACAACATTTTCTGGTGAATATGTTGTTTATTGCAGTACTTGTTTCTCACAAATAAAGTACAAACAACGTTTCATTATTCATTAGTTACACTGAATGTGTCATACATACCTGGTTAATAAATAAAAGAACTTATGCTAGCAAATCTGGTTTAGCCTCATTTAAGATATAGTTTTAAAAAATAGCATTCATAATATTGACAATTTGGATAAGCCTGTTTCCGATTATGGTTTCTGTTATTTTCCAGTTTTGGTTTAAAAAAATCCAACTTGTAAATCAGAATTGGGTATTTTGCATTTTGA
>OX419346.1:12907842-12910342 GCA_948470475.1 Galaxea fascicularis
TTCGTGGCGTTAATTAGAATATTTCTAGAAAAAAAACCCACCACGTTTCTAAGCTCACCATAGGGTATCTTTGAACAAAACAAGGAGAAAATTTGTTTTTCATCTTGTGCCACAAATTCTCGATCCAGCTCGATGTTAGTGGACATTCTCTCTTAATATTCCAGACTATGAAACATTGGACAAGTGAAACTCTTGTGAAGTTAACTTAACATTTGGGAGTTATTTTAAAGCCTCCATTGTGCAACAGTCAAAATAACAATGGCAACGTAGCTAGATGGAGTCTCAGTAAAGATGATACTAGTTACTGAGTCTGACATCCCTGCCCTTTCATATGCAAGTCCCCCATCCCCCCACCCCCCTGGAGGGTATAGAACATATATTACAAATCACTGCTTGCTCTTACTCTCTGGTATCAGAATAATGAATGCAAACCCCATGTACTGAAAATGTTGAGAACTTTACTGGCTGACCCACCAGCCATTAGAATTGCAAAGCATAGAAGAAAATTGCCAGCAGCAACTTGTGTTCCAGGCATGTTCGGTTGACTCTTCCAGATGCTGGTCACTATAGCCATTGTGCCCTCTTGGCGTGTTGTTACCTCTGGATCATCAGCCTTACAAATGTGACAAAACTGAAACAGCATCAACAGCTGAGTCAGGAATACCACATGTTTTGGCTGAGTGCGAAGGTTGTCATCTGTAACATGGACTCTAAAGGTAGGAAAAAGGAAAATATTAGCTTGAAGTATGAACTCTCTACATGTTTACATCAGATGCTTCTAAATACACAGCACATGACACATGTTAATGTGGGGGTATACATTGCTCTGCACCAACAACAAAACTGTTATGCACAAAAAAAGTTTATGCACCTTTGATCTTTAGCTTCATCTGTTTCTGTTGCTGACACATCTGAATCAGACTGTTTCCTGTTCTGTGGAGTACTCCTCTTGAGGACTTGAAGGATAAATATCATCATCATCACCATCCATATCCTCTTCACCTATATTTTCTTCTTCCTGTTTTCCTTCACCTAGCTGTTTGATATCAGACTCTGGCACAGGTTGATTTGCAGGTTCAGTGTCAGTGGTACATGTAGCTTTGAGGAAAAAAAATACCCAGTACAAAGAAAAGTTTGTCAGTACTGTGCAAAAAGAATGCAAACGAATTTCGCCAAAATTCGGGTATTGTTCACTCGAAATATCGCAGAAATTTCGGGCGGTGACAGTTCGTATGCACGGAAATTAAAACTCAAGAACCTAAATGTATACATTGTAGATCAAAAGATGGTAATCCTGAAATGACATTTCGTAAAATGTTGGTAAGTGGTTCGTATTTAGTAGTATGAATGAATAGTTGAAGGTAATGTCGCCCCAAGTTACGTAGCCCCAACATCCGAGGAACTAACCCTAACCCTAACTCTAATTATCTTCCTTGGTAGGGATTTGCCGACCCCTTAACCCAGGATTTTTAGGATCCAATTAAAATTTTCGATCTTTTTCCCAAAGCGTGAAATTTAGCAGAATGCAAGATAATTGTCTTCTCTTTCGCTCAGTATGTGTCATTTCCTTTTTTACCGCCTAAAACATCAATTTTTTGCGGTTAAAAATCAAAAAGTCGGCAAGTCCACAAAAAATTTGCAATTGGCCAGAAAAAGAGATTAATTTCCAGTTTTTTCGGGGTTAGCGTTTATTACCTCTAACTGGATAGATAACCCCGGCTTAACCCTGCAAAAAAATTTTGCTTTTTTTTTTCTCAAAATCTCATGTAGAGTTGCATGTCGACTACATGGCCAAAAGCTCAGAATCCAACATTCATGTCATTTTTTTTGACATCTTGACTTTGAAAATTCGTATAAAATCGAGGTTACAAGGTTTACCCTTGAAAAAATTCTCAAAAGTACTAGAAACAAAGGTGCATGTTTTGTGAAAGTTTCTTTTGATTCGGACAAAATGGAGTGTAGATATCACTGTTTCTTTCAAGAGTTGACCTGGTGGGTGAGGTCGGTAAATCCATGACGGCTTTTAAGGAAGATTTTTCTCTTTAAATGCATTCTTTGGACTTGCCGATTTAATACAACTAATTAAATTACGTCTTTTAATCACAAATGCTTTCTTTTCACTTAACCTCGCGTTCTCTCTGATTTATTTGCATGTAACAACGTGGGAAAAAGGCGGCAATTCCATATAAATTGCGGAATGTTTTGGTTTGAAAAATATTCTGTGTTGTTAGAGCTTCGGGTTTGGTATAGCAATGTAATGCATGTTTGTCCCCTCATTTTGTGAAATTTTCAACCTTTTCTCTCAAGGAACTAAAGAGATATTTGCATTCAAAATCAGGCATGTGTGTTGCAGCCTAGTGACACAGACTTTGAAGATCCTTGGTTTTTGCTTAAATATATCTAAGGCAAAATCCTTTCCTCTACATTTTCCCTTCTAACATAAGAAAGTAGATTATATAGACAGCTCAAATGTCAAATGGCAATATTGCAACACTAATTG
>OX419346.1:12915342-12937842 GCA_948470475.1 Galaxea fascicularis
CGTCAGGGCCTTTGAAAACCTCAGTGAGTGAAAAACCATCATCCCAAGTGCCAAGTACTATCTCCTGCAATACACTGGCGGTCAAGTTCAAGATCTCATTGGAAGCTGTCTAGCCATAAGAGAGGACACAGGTTTTCACGAGGCTAGAAGGCTACTGGCAGAGAGGTATGGTCAGCCGCACAATTGCCTATGTTGACTGCGTCATCAATGGACAGCCAATCCAAGCCAAGGACAGCGCAGCACTCCAAAAATATTCCATTCTGTTAATGAGCTACTGCAATACTCTCAGGGAAATCGGATACTTAAGTCGTCTAGAAAATCCAGATAGTCTGAGGAATATAGTAGATCGGCTGCCATTCCCCTTAAGGTTAAGAAGGAAGGAAGAGATGCTACCCTAGGAGACATTACGGATTTCGTTGAAGCAAGAACAAGAGTAGTAAACCACCCAATTTTTGGCAAAATCTCGGGAGAACCAAAAGCAATCAATGCAAGTGACAAAAGCAAACTAAGAAGGGGTGTGAGAGCTTTCACTGTGCAAGGACACCCCCAGCAACCAAATGGCTAATCAGAAGAAAGGACTCGAATCAAGTGTCCATCTTGCGATAGAAGTCACTGGCTTTCGCAGTGCGAAGATTTCAAGAAGTTATGTTTAAGTGATCGCTACCAATTCATCTGTGCTAAGACTTTGTTCTAATTGCTTAGTACTGGGACATTTTGTTCAAACTTGTCCAAAGAAAAGTTTCTGTCGTGTCAAAGGCTGCATAAAGAAACACTCGACTTTCTTGCACGTAAGAGATCCGTGGGAAATGCCTCTGTTGCCAGCAACCAATAGTTCAAAGAAAGAAGATAATCAGGGGAATAAATCCGAACAACCACAGGCACAATGCAAGTTAACAATGGCTACGTTGAAGGCGAGACGTTTCAGGCTTGAAATGGTTCATCCGTTGTGGGACTGTCAATTGTACCTGTGAAAATCAAAGCAATGGGTCAAGAAAAGCAAGTTCTTATGTACGCATTCTTAGACTCCAGTTCAAACACCACGTTCTGCACAGAAGATCTACTAAAAAGGCTTGACACCAAGGGAGAAAAAAACAACCTCTCACTCACTACTTTGCAAACTTCAAACAAGTCAATTGAGTACCCCCTTGTTAGTCTTGAAGTATCTGATCTTAACAGCGACAATTCCATTGAGCTTCCAATCGTCAACTCTAGGCCCAGTCTCCCTGTGTCAACCGACACTATTGGTTCGCAAGACGATGTAAGCCACTGACCACATTTAAAGGGCATAAAAATACAAGGCATCGAAGCAGAAATCGGTCTCTTAATAGGCAGCAACTCTCCTCAAGTGCTACAGCCATTGGAAGTCAGACAAAGCAAAGGAGGAGGACCTTTCACCACCCGCACTGTTTTCAGCTGGGTTTTAAATGGACCCCTGGGTAGACGGGAAGAAAAGGTTCCAACCGCAAACTTTATTGATACCAAAGGCAATCTCACCAAGCAATTTGAAGATCACCGTAAAGACTCGCAGATAAGCCGCACCCCGAGTTTAGCAACTCAAATTTTGGAAAAAAAGTTTTTCATGAAAAAAACTCGAAAGAAATCCAAAGTCGAGACCATGAAGTGTTCTGTCTTCATTCAAGGCAAACTCGCCAGCAATGGATTGAAAAATACTTTAAAGTCTTACCCTTAATTTTAGCTCTTTAGTAGAATAAACATCATGTCCACCACTTATGACATATGATTGATATTATTCTGGTATTTGTTCACAGGTATTTTGCCATTCAAGGCAGTTTTTCCATAGAATTTTGCACGTAAATTTGTTTTCTTGCATGCACTGTGCGAAGCTGTGTAACCAGGCATAATATTGGACGATGGAAGACTGGACACCAGAAGCAGTGCAAAAAAATGTGGCAACTTTTTTATTTGTTAAAAGGGGCATAACAGACACAGAGGAACGTTTGTACAACTTGTCTTTAAACCGTGGAAAATATTGTGAGATAAGTTGTCCAAACATTGCTAAGTGTAACAGGGAATTTATTTTTTTTACCAGTAATAGACAGACTTGAAACAAGGTCTTTTAAATAAAAAACAAATTTATTACATGGAATTTGTTTACACAATCAAGAACATACTCTAACTTCCAACAAGAATTTTCTTGCAATGTAATATAAAAAGAACTAACGAGTATAAACTTGTCAAGTTAAAAGTTCAACTAGCGTTCAGTAAGGCTATTTAGAAGCCATAGAAGTCCTCCTCATTATCACTGCTTCCAAAAATCAGTTCATACGTTGCAGAATCAATTCCTGGTTGTTCCTTCTCATAAGTGTCAGCGTAGGACAACTCGTCATCATTTGGCTCTGGCTCATACAAGTTCTCAAAAGGGTCTTCATCTTCCTCTTCCCACACATCATCATCTTCGGTTCCATCGAGTGCATTTGTGATACAGCACTTGAGGAAAGATTTCTGAATCATTGCAGTAGGGATCTCATCCCACGCTTGCTTTATCCAGTTGCAGATGACATTCAGCTCAGCTTTATGCATACAGCCACTAGCAGTCAAGGTGTGTTCTCCAGAGATCATCCACTGCTGCCACTTGTTTCTTAGGCGATCCTTGAATGGCTTGTTGATGGAGACATCAAGAGGTTGAAGTATGCCCGTCATCCCTCCAGGAATAACTGCACACTCAGTATTCAATGACTGCAATGTCCTCTGGACTGGATTTGACAGATGCGCACGAAATGAGTCCCACACAAGCACTGACTTTCGGTGACTTAAACCACCGACTTTGCTCCAAACCGTGTTCAGCCAGTCCTTTACTAGATCTTCATTCATCCATCCTTTTTCTCGACACCTGACTACAGGCCCGTGAGGAAACACTATATTCTTTGGTAGTGTTTTACGTTTAAAGACCACATACGGTGGAAGTTTTGTGCCATCTCCAAGGCAAGCCAGCATAACAGTGAACCTGTCCTTGTCATGTCCTGTTGTGGGAATAGGGACGCTCTTAATACCTTTTTCTGCAACAGTGCTATTTGTCACAATGTCAAATGTCAAAGGCGTCTGGTCTGCATTACCAATATGTTTCAGTTCAAAGCTATGTTGCTTTCTCTTGGAAATAAAGCGCTGGAAACTGATCAGTTTGTCTTCATAGTCTTTAGGAAGCTTCTGCACGACTGTAGTGCGGCGTCTAATTGAAAACCCATGTCATTCCATGAAGCGGTAACACCAAGATTTCAAAGCTCAAATTTTCCTTTTGGTAATCCAGACTTCTGCGCGACAACTTTGGCTTTCAGACGTATAACGTTAGTTGAAACTCCGCAACCTCCTTGGCGTTTTTCTTTGATTCAACAAGCTAGTTCTTTCTCCAGATCAGGGAAAAGCGCCGTGCCACGCCGCTTTGCATGTTTAAGCTTTGCAGTGTTTGTCAATTTTCCCCTTTGCACTCGCCACCTGCGAACACAACTTTCATCCACAGCAAACTTCTTTCCAGCCGCATGGTTGCCATGTTCAACTGCGTATCCAACAACTTGCAATTTGAATCTGGCAGTGTATGACGCGCATGGAGTACCTCTTTCTGACATGATTAGCTGACTAAATTCTGAGGCTGATTAATTGTTTTCAATCCAGTTGTTTGGTACTGTGTATTTAAACTACAGGGTAGGATCGAAAAGTTATTAGGATCAAAAATTGCCCAATGCTGATTGGCTGTAAGGGTTTTATTGTGGTACGTATTGTTCTTCAAGGATTCATTATAATCTGTGTTTTCTCACTATGAGTTTTTGAAGATTTTAACAAAACCTGGATAGATTTCCCTGAATGTGACTCAAGGAATGAATTCTACACTTGCTAATGAACACGATAAGAACATAAATTGCAAGGAAATGGTTAACATGTGAAGAAAAATGTTGATTTTGTGTCACAAAAATCAGGAAACAAATCACTGCGTGTCTTCTTGACAGAATGCAAATAAGGCATTTCATTGCATAGCAACAGAGTGCACTTAGTTTCAATTGGTTCATCTTTAGCTGCGTTGGGACTTGGGCGAGAATGATAAATGTGGGTTTGTTTACTCAGAAGCAAAACAGGTCAAAACAGGATGGAAACGTTTCAGTTTGCCTCTGCTGTTCGTGGCTATCATATCTACAAAGATATTTGGGAGCCATCTGCTGGTGAAAAACTCATTGCACACAGAGAGTTTGGTAATCAGTTCGACAAATTTGCTATCAAAGTGCTCAACGGCGAACAAACAGTGGGCCATCTACCACGCGAATACTCGAGAATAGCATGGCATTTTCTCGCTCGTGGAGGATCAATTACCCTTGAAGTAACAGGCCGTCGTCGACACTGTAAACAACTTTGTGGGGGAATGGAAATTCCATGCTGTGTAAGGTTCTCCTGTTCAAGAAAAGCGACCATAAACCGTTTAAAAGACCTGTTAACGAAGACAGTTTAACGGCAAGAAATGTAGGCTTGAAATAACCTTATACTCATCACCAACAGCTCTTTTAGGAGCCACCAAACTCCCAAAAGCAATGACCAATACTCTCTTATTGTTGTAATGTAGCATTTATTCCAGTATTATACCATGAAAGTGTCCATTCACGGAAATTCACAGCACCTTTCCCAAATGGTCTCGCAGATAAGCCACACCTACGATTTTGATCACAAATTTTTGGAAAAAAGGCGAGGCTTATCTGCGAGTCTTTACGGTACTGCAATCTAGGATTCAACGACACAAGTTACGAGCCCAAAATGTCGATGCTCACTTGAAATCATGGATGGCACAGTGAGGCTTTTAAGTGGCCGCTACAAAATCGGTTTACCATGGAAAAATGACCCACCATGTTTAGAAAACAATAGGTCACAAGCAGAAAGCAGACTTCAGATGCTGAAGAAACGACTACAGAGGGATGCAATCTTGAGAGAAAAATACCAGGATTTCATGAATGACCTGCTATGTAAAAACTATGCTAAAAAGTTGACTAATGAAGACCAGTCGCAGAAAGACGCATGAGACCTACCGCACCATCCAGTGTTCCACCCCCAGAAGCCAGACAAGGTCCGAGTCGTATTTGACTGTTCAGGTAAGTACCGTGGCACTTCTCTTAATGATCAACTGTTACAGGGGCCGGACCTTACAAATACACTGGTTGGAGTTCTCACACACTTCCAGCAAGAGGCAGTCGCCTTTATGTCGGATATAGAGGCAATGTCTTATCAAGTTCGAGTTTGCCCTAGCGATTGCAATTATCTACAATTACTTTGGTGGCTGGACGGAAATCTAGAAAAGGAACCAGGAGTACCAAATGTTGGTCCATTTGTTCGGTGGCGCCTCATCTTCTAGCTGTGCGAATTACGCCTTAAAGGTGACTGCTGACGATAACGCAAAAGCTCTTGATATGTCTGCTGTCAAAACCGTAAGGCGAAATTTCTACCTAGACGATTGTCTCCACTCAGTTGCAACAGAATCGTAAGCTGCTTGTTTGTCAGAACAGCTCCGTAAACTACTAATGAAAGGAGGCTTTAGTCTCACCAAATGGATATCAAATTCAAGAGAGGTAATCAACTCCATCCCTGAATCAGAAAGAGCGCCTTCAGCAAAGGACCTTGAGTTCAGCAAGAATTTAGTGCTTGCTGAAAGAGCTTTGGGCGTCCATTGGAATGTTCAAACAGACACCTATAGTTACAAGATCGCAAGCAAAGAAAAACCAGTTACTAGAAGAGGAATCCTGTCCATCGTTTCGATCCACTGGGGTTTGTATCTCCGTGTATCTTACCCGCCAAAGCTATCCTGCAGGAGCTATGTCTCAAAGGCCTTGGGTGGGATTATCAGATCTCCGAACTTAGCAAGCAGAAATGGGAAGCTTGTCTTGCGGAACTTCATAAACTTGAACAGTTCGAAATCCCGAGATGCTTCAAGCCACCAGACTTCTCAGACGTACAATGCGAGCTTCACCACTTTTCAGATGCTTCCAGCCAAGGCTATGGAGCAGTTTCCTATCTCTGACAAATGAATGTAAATGGCAAGGTTCACTGTTCTCTAATCATGGCAAAGTCCAGATTGGCTCCCCTCAAAGCGATAATGATTCCAAGAATGGAACTATCCACAGCAATATCAGCAACAAGATTAGATCGGATGATCAGGCGAGAGGTCAACATGCCTATTGATAGCTCTACATTCTGGACTGACAGCACTTTCGTTCTTCGATACATAGAAAACAAGGAGATTCACATTTCTGCAATATTAGAGCAATCTACACCAACCCAGTGGCTGACGAAGCATCCAGAGGTATGAGAGTCGCTGCAATGCTGAAGAATGACCGCTGGATACAAGGACCCCCATTTCTAAAGCAACCTGAGGAGACCTGGCTGCAAAGACCAAGTGATCTTGGCAAAATATCCGACAGTGATTCAGAAGTCAAGAAAACCATTGAAGTATTTGTGTGCAAGGCAAACTATGAAGGCGACCACATCAACAAGGCAATAGAGAAGTTTTCCTCGTGGACTGGCCTAAGGAAAGTTAGGGCATGGGTTTTATGCTTCAAGCAAAATCTGTCCAGGCAAACTCAAAGCTGCAAGGCAAATGAGGCTATCAAGTACCAATTAGATGTCAGTAAAAAAAAAACGCTAAGCGTTTCTGAAGTAAATGAAGCAGAAAAGAAAATTCTACAAAGATCCTTTAACAGATCTTGCAAAGATCTTTGCTAGGATTTAATGAGGATCTTTTAAGAATCTTGGAAAGATCCTTTAAAAGATATTTGCCAGGATCCTTCAGATTCCTCAAAGATGTCATGAGGATCTTTGAGTAATTGTAAAAAGATCCTTTATAAGATCTTGCCAAGATCTTTGCCAGGATCCTCAAGGATTTAATGAAGATCTTTGAAGTATCTTAAAAAAGATCTTTGAGGAATCTTAAGAAAATCCTTGCTAGGATCCTTCAGGATCCTCAAAGTTTAATGAGGATGTTCAAAGACTCTTGAAAAAGATCTTGCAAAGATCTTTGCCATGATCCATCAGGATTATCAAGGACTTTTAAATAAAGGATGAGTATCTCGGAAGGATCTAAAAAAGATTCCAGTAACAATCTTGCAAGGATCTCTATTAGGATTCAATGAAAATCTTTACAAGATCCTTTGAAGGAACTTGCAAAGATCTTTGCCTGTCAATCATTGACTCCAATTAAAGACGTCAACAAACATCTCCGTCCAATATCTCTCATGCCAATTCTATCTAAGATCGCTGAAGACTACGTCGTGGATGAATACATCAAACCAGCTGTCTTCAAGAAAATTGATCCACAACAATTTGGAACTATCACAAATTCGTGTACCACTCATGCATTAATTAGCATGACTCATAACTGGTATGTTGGTACAGACGGAAACGGGGCTACAGCCAGAGTTGTGTTGTGTGATTTCCGGAAAGCCTTTGACTTAATCCATCACAACATCTTAGTACAGAAGTTATCTTCATATGATATCCCAAGGCGAATTTTGTACTGGATTGTGGACTTCCTCATGGATGAAAAACAACAAGTAAAGCTTACACATGACTGTTACTCTGAGCGGTGCTCTGTTTCAGCCGGCATTCCCCAAGGGACCAAATTAGGCCTGTGGCTATTCTTGATCATGATTAATGATCTAGATACACCGGCTGACATGTGGAAGTATGTCGATGACACTTCGATCTCAGAGACAGTTGGGAAGGGCTGTGAGAGCAACCTACAACCTCCACCGAGTAGTGGATGATCTCTCACGACAGTTAAGCAGTGAGGGATTTCAGTTAAACGAAGCTAAATGTAAAGAGCTAAGGATCAGCTTTGCGAACAGTAACTCGACCTTTAATACTATATTGCTTAACGGAAAGCCCCTAGAGGAGGTGTCCAGTCCTAAATTGCTTGAACTGAGACATTAGTAGTGACCTAAAATGGAATGTCCCTGTATTAGAACTAGTGAAGAAGGCCTCCTGTCGGTTGTACTTCTTGAGACAACTCAAGAGATCACAGGTTATGCCTGAGGAGTTAATGCTTTTTTACATCACATGCATTCGTTCCATCCTCGAATATGCATGTCCCGTGTTCCATCGTGCCCTCCCAGGCTACCTTAGTGAGGACCTGGAGAGACGTACATTGTAAATTAATTACCCCGGTATGTCATACAATCAGGCCCTAAAATTTTCAGGTTTGCCAACCCTCTTTAAAAGGAAAGAAGAGATTTCATCAAAGCTTTTTAATGAAGTCATGGGTGATCCCGGGCACAAACAAACTTCTTCCTCCAAAGAACCCACCAAATTATTTTTTAAGGAAGAATCGGGATTTTGCCCTACCATTATGCAAGACTGATCGATGCAGAAAATCTTTCATTTTTAGTCGCGTTTTCAGCGCTTAGTAGTGGTTAATTAGTTAGTTATAGTAGCAATTTTATTCTTCTTACCTTTTCATTTGTTATATTCTATACACTTTTTTATTGTTATGTCTTTATTGTAATGTCCTTTTTATAGTGATGTCTTTCTTAATTCAGCCTATGACTGTAAGTTATTAAGACAATAAAGCATCTATCTATCCATCTAAGTAGTGAGATATTCTTAGTCAATTACAAAGTCGAGGGGGATAAAGTGGAACAAATTCTTTCAAGAGTACAGTGTGTCGTGTCTTCCCGCTAATAATAATTTTAATGTATTTACTTTGTTTGTCTTGGTCACGTGATGTTTTAGTTTTTGGTCAGTTCAGTCACGAAATTTTAAGCTTTGTTTTTGCTTTCTTTCTCGTCCTTTGTGGAGTTGTCTTGAAGCATTAACTGTTGCAGTTGCACGGTTGTTGGTGTATCAAGTAAAATAGGCTGAAGTATTCCGCTTGTGGAGTGCTGGATGTGCGGTTGACAATAATAAAAAACGACCAAGAACTAGAAGTTTTGTGGCTGTTCATGTGTTGGATTTCCGTACATCACACAGTGGCTACGGTATTGTTGGGTGATCTTTTGGCAATCTAGGTAACAAATACTGGGAAGTTCACAATGGACCGTTGAATAAGAAAATAATGCTTCGTTCTTGCAAAGAACACCACCCAAGGCAGGGTATTCTGACCCACTGTAATGCAGCTAAAAAGAGGCTGATTTCCAACATTTCCACAACTTTAAATAGTTTTGTTGATATCATTAATTCAACTGAAAATAAGGCCATTAAATAAGCAACGATGTCCGTATATTCGATTCATATATATTCTCATCCCAGTCATTTCGCGTCGTTCACATAATTTTGGTGACAAGTAGGGGGGTTTGTTTGTTTCATTGTAGCCTAAATCTGTTCTTTATACTTCATGAAAATAATCTCAGTTCGCTTTTGAAATTTTGCTTCACATCTATAAATAATTTGAGGGATTTGACTTCACCATGAATTAGAAGTTAATTTGTAACAGACTAACTACTACTACCTATTGTGCCTAGGATTTCCTTTGTGTTCTTTTGTGTGTACTGATTATTTGCTGACTATAGGCTTTATTACCAGTTGTCTAATAAAAATCATTTCACTGGTTAAGTTAAACACTTAGAAGCATAAATCATTCGCACAATTTTGAATTCAAGGTCTACAATGAAATTGACCTTTTGGCACTAAAGCCCCCCAAGGAGCCCACCTGGTATGCCACAAAAGTTGCTGGAGTTATTTTCACAAAAGAAGAGCTACTTGGTGGTATGGTCCCCCCTGTCAATGACAAATATGACAGAATGCCTTTGGATGCTGACAAGTTATCACTGTTTAAAAGTAAGTAACAAGTGAGCATGAAATGGTACAATCTCTATGCTGTTATGGACTTTTAAAGATATTGTTTTGATTATTTTAATTATATACAAGCATTGCAATGCTTTAGTGTGCATTCCTTTGGGATGATCTAGATCAGGATCAAGGATGCAAGATCATTTGGATCCTTGTGCATCAAAGGAACTGAGGAATCCTTGCCCAGAATGGATTCCTTGGTTCCTTTGATGCACCAGGATTCAAGTGATCTTGGATCATCCCAAGGGAGTATTTCCATCAACATTTGCATTGAGTGGTATTAAACTCTGCACAATTTATTTTTTTCAGTCTTAGAAACTTGAGCTTGATATCATAATTATCCTTTCGCTCAAAATACAAGCTTTTTGAACCCCTGTACAGTGATCAACTTACATTATCAACTCCAATAACAAACCAAATTTTCGTGTTTCTCAATTTTATTGCCAGTTAACAGTCAGCAACAGCATTTCCTTTGTAAAGTTTTCATTTGCAACACCAGTTATCAACATTCCATATGCAGTTTTCAAATTCACTCACTGGTGTTATTCTTTCCCTTAGGATGCATTGCCAGGAAGTACTCGGAAAAAGTGTTAACAAATACTGGAATGACATTAGAAGGGTGGTGAACCAAAAATGTAACGATTTAAGGAAAAAGGAACTGCCCTCAAAGAAAGCCACCAACCAAAGTGATTGATTGTCTGTTAGTGTGGTTAGACAAGAAAGCCACGTTCCAAAACATTTAATTTTAAAACATTGAAATTACTGGTAGTCTATATATATTTCCTGTAAACCTCCAGGGATAAAATTGTTCAAAATGTAAGTTTTGTTCTCTTTAGTAAGACAAATAATATTAAAATAGAGGTTGGCTGAGTAAAATTTCAAAATGAGTAAATGAAGGCATTTTTAGCACAATTAAGCTTTTTTGAGATTTTAAGAGCAAATGCACAGAAATATCGAGAATAGCGTGGCCACGGTCAAAATTTAACTTTCCTTTTTTTCGAGTTCATAGACAGGTATTTATCACTTTTCAAAGGTTTCGGGTTTTATTTTTCCAAATACGGCCGATTTTCAGGAATATTTGAGAAAATGTATTTGGAGCTCTCCCTGGCCAAAAATTGGCCGAAAAAATTGGTAGAAAATAGCATTGCGAAAACTTCCTGGCGTCAGTGATTAAAATCATATCTTCAGGAATTACAAACGAATGTTAAAAGAAGAAGTATTTGGCACTCTATATTTGTCTGTTTTTCGGTTCTAGACGACAGCTGTCCCTGCGAGAAAATCTGTCTTTATGCACATTTGAAAATAGCCGTTGTAAAGCGAGCTTAAGTCTGTAATTGCAAAGTGACTTTTTGGTATGTGGCCGGGGTCGGATCGAGCTCATCTTATAGCTATGAAATGTCCAAATGCTTTTCTTACACGAGATATAAATATTTGTTTGGGTTTTTTAGTGGGCGCTTGGTAAAACGCCACGAAAATCTGTGAATTTTCTCTGAAATTTGAACTAATTAGCATATTGTTCAAGGATTGACATTTGAGCGAAAAGTGAAACTATTGCTTCAAAATCTGGCTTCCGATTCCAAAATATTGATGTAAAGTATTTAATCCGGTCAATCTCATGCTGCGATGGATGTGGTATAGAGAAGTATTTGTGTTTAATATAACTGATTAAACGACAAATGTGAATACTCTGCGAAGGTCAGCAGGTCACAACCTATACTTTATTACTGAAGAGAATATGTCATGAACTATAATAAATCATTCCTTGTACCTGAAATGAATGCTCTTCTATGAAACCAGTAATTGCATGTCCTGCATAAAGTTCTTGTACAAATATACGGCCTGTATCCCGACGTTTAAAAGGTTTTTAACCAGTACGTGACGCCCGGACTCATGCTGTAACGCATATCGGGTTCAATGATACTGTCAGCATTTTTTTCCAAGTGTTTGTTAGCTGAAGCACAGAAAATGCATGCAATTTCTAAGACAACAACAAAAGGCTAAAGGAATTGAAAAATTACGAAATATATTATTCCAAGCGAACCTTAATTATCTTCACGGTCGTGACTTCTATTTTGCGTAGTGCAACTCTCACAGGTGCTCGAAGACGTCGTTATGAGAGTTGATTTAACTGAGTCACTTTAAGATGTTTATGAACCGTGCTAAATATGGAAACACCAAAAAGTAAGGCAAAAACCAATTGTTTTGTTTTTCCCATGAAAAAAATAAACTGCCTCGGTTGGGCCAGATACTACGAAGTGATGGCCCTAACTTCGTGAATGGGTTTCCCGGAAGTATTCTTTTTCCCGGCATTGTGAAGTGGGTGCGCTTCTTTGGTTGATGCATTAACAGTTATAGAAAACAAGCCGATGACTGAACCTTAAATCCACGGTTCAAACAAGGCAAGACAGGAATCCGCATCCCAAATATACTTTCATTTCAGACCATCAGTACACCTGTGTAAACTTTCAAATTGAATTATGAAATCGAATTAGCTTTTCACAAAAAATATCACGAAATTTTTTATTCGACAAAAAAACTTGTCCGGTAAATTGCCCAACACAAAGCAAACAGAAGTGGCAGAAAAAAAATTCTTCTTTATGCAATAATCAATTAAGTGTCTGATGTTTTGTGTTTTGGAAGGAACAGATGCTTTGGAAGTAACGTTAAAAAAAAAGGCACCTTTAAGCGGGGAAGGGGACAGGGAGGGGGAGTGGATTCGTTGGCCTCGATGTTGATAGCGATCGTTTCTAAGAACGGAAACAACTCGTAAAATTATTTTCTCATTGTTCATTTTTCTTAGCATTATTACGCAACTATCGCCTGAGTCTGAAAAGAATGTTATTTCAAGAGTTTCTAAAAAAAAAGTTTAGTAAATTAAATTGGTCACATGCTATCAGTGCAATGCGTAACGATCCTGGCGTCGGAAAAAATAACTGAAATTGACAACGTTTGATCGAGATATCTATTTTTGGCACAATTGAACAGTCCGTCTTAGAAGTGTCATGGAGAACAGTACTTGCTCATTTCTTGCCATTGTTGGGGGCCATTGCGGTCCTGATACAAAAGATAGGACTGGATCAGTTGAAATGGTTCCATTGCTAAGCTGCAATCGAGATATTTCAAGACATAAGTCATTCTTTTCCATTATCGGAATGGAGAACGAAACAGAGCTTTTACTAGCGAGAGCGGCGATCTTTACACCACCACGAAATGTAGAAAATTGGATTATATGTCCTCAACATCGTGCATCTCTGGGCGTCAGTTGGAAACGCAGTTCTTCTAAGTGCCTCATACCAGTGAGCCTGTCAAACCACAACGCAACGTTTGCAAAAAAGCCGAAAGCTGAGAGAGGACTGAGTAAATCTGGGTCGCAGATAGTTTTGAAGGAGACAGGAATTTTTGTTCCAGTCGGCGCAGGTCAGTCATGACTTTTTAAGACAGTCAAGTTAACATATGGTATACAGCCTGTATATTTTGTAGAGATACTTACAACGACATTATATTATAATCAGTCAGCATGAGAGGTAACTAGGCACAGATGAAAAGTAGATGACACTTGTTTGAAAGGAGTTGAAGCAGTACCATTTCACTTTCACAGGAGTGTGTTCTAATTGCCGTAAGCTTCTTGGAGAAGCTGAAAGCAAGACCGCGGCTCAGCCGCCTTGTATCAAAAGCGAGGTTATTCTGCAAATGGGAAATATGTCGCTGGTAAGTGTAAACGATTTTCAATATTAGACGTTATTACGAACAAGCTGTATTTATTAGACTTATTATATTGCATACTGGTCCACGAGGGAAAGGCGAATTTTGCAAATTCAGCTGATACGGATCGCTAAGAAATAGTTTCAATCGGTAAATCGCTTTTGCAAAACATTTCACGAAAAGTAAACATTTCTTCTTAAATAGAAATATATTTCCCTTATGTTTGGGGGATAATTTCAGTTAAAATTTCACGAAAGCGGCTTAAAAAATGCCAATAAATGTTTAACTTTGACGAGTGCGCTCACCAAGAATTAGTGCATTGCTTTAAAAGAGTCATTAAAATAAGAAATTTATTGAACGAGCTTGTTCGGCCGTATTTGGGAATATTAGTCGAGTTGTGTTTTTGTAAGCTTATGGACCGAGCCCCAGACTTCCCAAAAATAAATTGACCTATTACAGACCTCACACTAGTTCAATAACATGTATTAAGCAATCATACATTTATTGCAGGACAATTCTATCGGGGCTACCCCAGTGGCGCAAAGTACGCCAGCTTCCGTGTATTTTGGTGCCAACGTCCAGACGCCAGGGGGAAGCTTGTATCTGCCTTCAGAGTCCAGCCTGAACGTAACACCTGATTCCCTCAGCACGAGGCGCGATGACTCTACACCTCTGACCAAACTGAACGAATTCTTAGACAGCAGGGATGTTAGCCCAGTCAGGCATACTTTAACTGTTTCATGGGATGAAGCGGGTGAAAGAACACGTCGTCGCCATATTCGTAAGGCACAACAAGCAGTAGGCGCTGTCTTGGAGGAAGTTGCGCCAAAACAATCAGAAAAGTTGTGGCATTCTCTTGTTCCATCTTTGAATCAACAATTCTCCACTGACAGTGAAAGCATGGATGAGGATGTGGATAACGTGCTCATGAATGCTCTGACAGAGTGCTACAGTAATGCCAGCGCTTGGGACACCCGGCGACAGATTCTTTCGATAATGGCAGACAAGGTCAGTTTCCAAACTCTGAAGAAATGGATACCCGATCTTACTAGATACAGATTCAGCACTGCAAGAAAGCATACAATGCTTCACGGGAGAGGTGTTCCACCACCACAGTCATCCCAAACAAAATTGTTCGTGTCACCCACACAAGTCGACCACTTCTTGGATTTCATTACTAGCCCTCACGTTATCCAGGATTTGCCATTCGGTGAGAAGACCATCACATTGTCAACAAGTGAGGTTGTGACTGTCCCCAACGTTATCCGTATGTTAATCCCAGAGTCCATTGTAAAGCAATACCTTGCATATGCAGAGGAATCCAATTTTACCCCTCTCAGCCGCAGGACTCTGTTAAAAATCCTCTCTGTTTGCGCAGCCTCTACAAGAAAGTCGTTACAAGGTCTAGACTATATCAGTTCTGCAGGTGCTCAGGCCTTTGAAGATCTCACTGATGTAGCAAAACGCTTGGGAGACCATCTAATGGGAATGACCTGGGCCAAAGAACAGCGAGAACGCCTCATGTCTGCTAAGCGCTACTTGAAAAGTGACTACAAGGTAAGACGGTATTAAACAAGGTGTACTGAAAACTCTGAAATTTTGATTTATAGGCTTCGTCTCACCCCTAAAACCATCCAATTAGCCACTGTATCAGACACTGTATTATTTTGACATGATTTCTGACAAAGCCATGGGGTGCTCGTATGAGACCAAACGAAATCAGACAACGCAGGCTGCAACAACATCGTTCCCAGGGCTTTTCCCTTAGAGATTGAAAAGCCCTGGAAACAAGGTTGAGGCTGCAACTGAGTTAGATCTTTGACAACGCCCATCAACCTCTGACTCCTTAAAAATCACCCCAGAAATACAATTAATCAGTAGGTAAAAACGATAAATGATGATCTAGTCCTGAGCTTGTTCTAAGTTTGTGAGAAAGAGGGGATCAAGATGCGGTACTCTAACTGCTATTTATGAATAACATACATATTTGAATATAAAACATGACAGGTGCATGTGTCCAAAGAATCATGTGTCGCAGACCACTGCCGGCAGTACGCCTTGAGTGACCCCAAAGATCGGGATTTCCAAGTTCTTTGTGACCACGAACATACAGATCAATGTGACCGCTGTGATGCGATGGCAGAAGCTCTTTTAGACATCAAAAATGCTCTCACAATGATGACAGAAGAGAATATCGGCACAGACGTCAAAGAAGAATTAAGCTTTATTGCTGACCAAGCGATCTCCAACATTCAAGCCTCTCTTACGCAGCCTCAATCAGGATCAGGCGCGGCTTGATGTTATAGACGAGCTAGATGAATCAAGTGTACTTCTTGTTGAAGACTGGGCGATGAAGTTCTTGCCGCGCAAGTACCGTGAAAGCCAGCACGACTGGTTCGGCAAACGTGGCCTTTCTTGGCACGTTACTGTGGCCATGCGTAAGATGGTGGCTACTCAGCAACTACAGATGATGACGTTTGTTCATGTAATCCAATCATGCAGCCAAGACAGCAACGCTGTGTTAGCGATCATGGAAGATGTCATCGGTAAACTTAAGGCAATAATGCCAACTCTGAAAACCGTCATTTACAGGCAAGACAATGCTGGGTGCTACTGAAGCGGAGCAACGATAATCGGCGCCTCGAAAGCCAGCCAATACCACGGAGTAACAGTAAAACGACTTGATTTCTCAGACCCCCAAGCTGGAAAAGGTGCATGCGACAGGAAGGCGGCAACCATCAAGGCCCATATGAGAATTCACCTCAATGAGGGTAATGACATCGAGAGTGCTGCTCAAATGGTTGACGCTATGAGATCATCGGGAGGTGTACCCGGTCTTCACGTCACATTGTGCGAAATGGCAAACACAAGAACCTCTGCCAATGTCAAGTTTGATGGCGTGAGCGGGATGTCGAACGTCGAGTATGGCGAAGATTGTATAACAACATGGAAGGCATATGGGATTGGACCTGGCAAGACCGTCAAACTAAGTAAATTTACCAGGGGTAACAACGAAACTCCAATTTCAAGGCTATCTAGATGCGTGGAAGACGTAGTGGTAGATAAGTTTACCTCCCTCCAGTCTCGATCGGCCAAACCTGAGACGATGTCAAGTTTAGACGAGTCACCGGATGATACAGCTTCTTCCCAGTTATTTTTCTGCCCTGAAGAGGGTTGCATCAAGTCCTACCAGCGGTTTGCTGCTTTACAACATCACTTAGATCTGGGAAAGCATGAACGCAAACTGGAACGTGAGACCTTGCTGGACAAAGCTGTTCATGGCTATGCAGCTAGACTGGAAAAGCAAACTGCAAGTGTTCCACAGCTCCAGCAGTGCGCAGAAAGTCGCAGAGCACCAAATCGGTCTTTGCTTCCGATGGGATGGGCCCTCAAGACCAGCCAAGCGTCAAGAGCGCGATTTACCGACAAGCAAAAGAACTATCTACTGACTAAGTTCCTTTTAGGAGAGCAAACAGGCCAAAAATTGAACGCTTCTTCAGTTGCCCGCTCAATGATGAGTGCAAGAGATGGAAATGGTGACCGCTTGTTTACCAGCAACGAATTCTTGACTGGTCAGCAGATCGCGGGCTACTTTTCGCGTTTGGCATCTAAGCGAGCGCTCCAAAGCAGCTACTCCTCCCAAAGTGAGTCCGATGACGAAATCGCAGAAGCTGAAATGGTTTTGAGCGACTTGAGGGGAGAAGTTCTTGAAAACGTCCAACCTCTCCATCCCATCAGCTTCGAACACTACAACTTATGTGAACTGATGGCTCAAGCCAAACTGTCAACATTCGCGATTTCAATGCTTAAAAAAATATGCAACTACTTTGAAATCCCCACCGGTGATATAAAGGGAAGAAAGAAAGCCCCCTACCTGAGTCGAATCGAAGAGTTGTTAAAGAAGTGTAGCTGTTGTTCACCATGATTACATGTATCTATCTCGTTTTGTATAATGCAGTATCGTGAACAGAATTTTGAAACATAAACATGGCACGGTCACACTGGGGCTGTAAAATACCAATAAAATATAAAGGAACGGTTTTGTAATGTAACGCTGTAACGCTGCAGCGCTGCTGACTTACTTGCGGCTAATTAGAGACTTGTCACCATCTCCAGTGTCAATTCAGACTCAATTTGGGCCCGGTGAAACTATTTGCATGAAATTGCATGTAATTAATTATTTTATTATGTTAGTCTTCTTCTGACAGTCAACTTCCTATCTTTCAACTTGAAAATGACGTCATAACGATTCCGAATTGTAGTTCGTTCTTATCGCTAATTTTTACTTGCTTGTAAAAGAGAAAAGGTATGGGAAGATGCCAGTGGCAAGCTCCCAAATGGTATTTAAAATGGAAGTGGTCACCATCGAAAAGGATCGACAAAATAAAATTTTTGTAGTACTAGCAGGTGTTTTCTGGTCTTCATGGGTGTGCGTAAGAGCCGTTTATCAAGGAGCGTCACGGACTGACGTTACCCTGACTTGAGGTCGTGACCCTTGACCGAATGAGCCGTGAACACAATATGGACCGCAGCATAAAATGGACAACAGCTGCCAATTGCTGGATAGCGAGGTAAAGTACAGTATTGTGCAAAAGTAATGCAAACGAATTTCGACGAAATTCCTGGCTTTTCGGGGCTTTTCGAAGAAATTTCGCTCGATACGATATGTGACCTACTTTGGGAAAACGGACACTAACGCTTTTCCGTTTAAATGGCGAAACCGTTTACCATCCGTTCACATCCGTTTAAACGGGTCATTCAAGCGTTTAAACGGTTTGCTTATCCGTTTAAAAAAATTTGCATCCGTTTAACGCTTTGGCGAGAACGTTTAAACGGATTGCTTATCCGTTTAAAAAAATTTGCATCCGTTTAACACTTTGGCGAAAACGTTTGAACGGTTTGCTTATCCGTTTAAAAAAATTTGCATCCGTTTAACGCTCTAGCGAAAACGTTTAAACGGTTTGCTCATCCGTTTAAAAAGAAACCCAGCAGCTGTTTAAACTTAACCCTGCGAACAGAACTATCTTGAAGATAACGCAATCGCTCGATGTAACTCACCGGAACGTGAACTGCATGGCAACGGTAATTTTGGTTCCAACTTATCCGTGTTTATAGAAAGCGAGTAATCGTGGTACACTTGGACAAACGGCAAAAAAAATAAAATATCGGTTTGGACAAACGTACAGCATCGAGAGCCGATGAAGCCATTCATTCGGCTACCGTGATTCTGCCATCGATCTTGTTCGTTCAGAACAGTGCACTTTATCACCTTCAGATAACGCTATCTTAGTTCCTGTGTCCTTCGTTTTGAATCGTTCCTCATAGCCAAGTTATTTAGCTCAGAAATTGAAGTAATCGCTTGGTGGGATTGTAAGGGGCTACAATCTTCCAGAAAATGTTTCTTCTAACTTATTTTCGGTAGCTAACTCGATCACAGAGTCGCACGGCAGTAGATAAAAATAGCATCCGCGTGCTCATTTGATTGAGAGGTCACTTCCTCACCAGTCTCGCATCATATTACCGCTCACCGACGAAAACCTCACTCGAAAATTCTCACGACACTGATATCAGTCTTTTACGACGACCTCAATCTATTCTCACTAAAAATTATTTGGAAGGGACCGAGAACAGCGTCGACCTAGTTTGAGCTAGCGGGAATTTGGCGAATGGCAGCAACGAACGCTGCCGTCAAGTATTTATTGTGGCGCATTATCTTTCGATAGCTATGGGACACAAAGCTTTGTTTTGAAACCAAAAGGTCCAAAATGTGTAATCTTCAAACCTCAAATTCCTTTAAGCTAGTGACGCACTTGACGATGTTATACGCCGATCGCGGCGATCGGCAGATACGAAAAACTGGCGTTATTTGACCCTGACGCGTCTCGGTTTCTAACAAGATCATGTTCAGGTTGAGATAATGGCAGCGAAACTGTCCTTTATAAATTGTGCTTATTTCAACAACCGTCGGGGAAGAGAATCAACGTAATGTCGCGCGAAAACGGCAACAGTTTGTATAGACCCAGAAATGGAATACACAAGCGAGAAAGCAAGCGCACAAATAAATTTTGAAGTAACCCAACAAAAGTTCATCAGATACGACAGTACTGTTTTCGTTCACAGAATGTATCCCAGTTGTTGTCTACCAAGTTATTATGCTCCATGTTCAGTTACGCGCAAAGATAAAATTATCCGTTAAACATTGTAAGACTGATAGTTTTTCGTCAAGCGATCTTGCCGACTCAATCGTTTAACGGTTTAAGCTGTCCGTTTTTGGACTTTGGTCAACCGTTTAACGGTTTGAGTTATCCGTTTTTGGACATTGGGCAACCGTTTAACGTTTCAAGCTAACCGTTTAGGTTTTTGCTTGACCGTTTAACGCTTTAAGCTATCCGTTTTTGGACTTTGGTCAACCGTTTAAATATTTTGCTATCCGTTTAAACGGTTTTGGAAACCGTTTAAACGCTTGAGTTAACCGTTTAGTATCCGTTTACAACCGTTTTTCTAGGCCGTTTAACGGAAAAGCGTTAGTGTCCGTTTTCCCAAAGTAGGTCACATATTTCGACGAAATTTCGCCGCATTTTCGTGACACCTATTGTTTGGATCCGCGCGATTTTTCGAACGATAATTCGCTTTGCGCGATGAATCACCGCGAATTTTCGAGCGATAATTCGCTCCTGCCGAAAAGTCGCTGCGATTTTTCGAACGATAATTCGCTTCTCCCGAAAATTCGATCTATTGTTATTCAATAGGCCAAGAGCGTTTTCGAAACAAAGTTGACCGAGTGAAATATATAAATAACCTTTCCAATTATTGCACACGAAAGAAGCCATTAATCTGCCGAAATAATGGCATCACAGCTCGACGAAATGTTAGCTTTGAAACTCACCTAGTTGTTTCAGAAGGAGCGCTACAATGTTGACTTGATCCAAAACCCCAAAACAAATAATTCATTACCGTATCGGTAACAATGAAACATGAATTCTGCTATCTTCCTATGAAAAGAATCTTTCCCAATTGGATCAGGCCGGTAAACTGTGTGTATTTACATTTCTAAACACTTCTCGCTAATGCGCGAAAATGTAAACAAACAGCCTGACTGTGAAACTGAAACAAAAATCCTGTAGTCCAATAAAAAATCATAATCCTCGTTCTAGGAAAGATATTTGGATGCTTCTGGTGTCTATTTAAAGCTAAAAATGAGCTCCGTTCAAAAAACATATTTGTTATAACGCGCAGAGAACTTTAGAGGTCGCAAACTGTGGAAAAAAACTCTTGCGGTAGCGCACCCAACGTGTGAAAAATGTAAAAACAGCCTGACTGTGAAACTGAAACAAAAATCCTGTACTCCAGTAAAAAAAAATCATAATTCTCGTTCTAGGAAAGATATTTGGATGCTTCTGGTGTGTATTTAAAGCTAAAAAAGAGCTCCGTTCAAAAAACATATTTGTTATAGCGCGCAGAGAACTTTAGAGGTAGAAAGCTGTGGAAAAACAACTCTTGCGGTAGCGCGCCTAACGTGTGAAAATTATCCCGACACTCTGGAACGAACTGAGTTCATTGTCTTCGTAATGCAGTTCAGTGTGTTCTAATTCTCTGCGTACGAAACTGGGCCCGAGCTGAACTTGAACAAGCGAAGCTGGTTGAAAGCCTTCACCAACTTTAGGTGAGTAAGATTTTAGTAACGTATTTGTCATAGATAAAAATGTTAGCCCCTTAATCGGTGATTGATGACTGCAAACCGGCTCGTATTTACAAAGTACAAACAGCTTAACGGCACGTATTTAAAAATTTATCTCTTGTGAGTTGTACGACAGTTTGTTCGTATCAGCTGCTGAAAGAAAATTGCTTGAACGCTCCCGAACTGCCGTTCAATGCGTTGCGAAATTTCGTGAACTGCCTGCGAATTATCGTTTTTGCTCACGAATTTTCTTTAGCTTAACGAAACTTCGAAGAAAAATCGTCCTTTGTTTAAGCGAATTATCGCTCGATACGCCGTGAAATTTCACTCGAACTTTCGTGCGAACTTTCGTCGAAAAGTCGAGGGAACAAAGAACGAAATTCGCGCATTTCGCTTGCATTACTTTTGCACAATACTGTAAGTCATCCTTTTTAAGCTGTGAAGTAGAGTTTAGTGCAAGTATTTCATAGAAAACCTGCGTTTTCGGCTTAAATACGTGTTTGCACGTGAGAATCGAGAAAACAGGAATATGCTAATGAGGTAAAATTTTAATGGAACTACGCAGATTTCGAAGGTGTTTTATAAAGCGCTCGCTTAAAAACCCAGACCGATTTTTATATGTTTTGTAAGGAGAGCATTTAGACACGTTATAAAATTAAAACGAACTCCATTGAACTCTGGCCACATATCGAAAAGTTGGTTTGGAACTATAACGTGAAACTCGATTTGGGGAGACTGCGGTGAAACCCTATCAAAGATTGTGCTTTCTCGAAGCAAGAAGCATCATCTACAACTAAAAAGTAGGCTTAAATAAAGTGCCGAGTACTCCTCCTTTTAAATTAGTTAGTTTTTTCTGATGATTTGGCCTTTACTGTTTGCGGAAAGACATTTACGCGAATGCCAATTAATGCCAATTATTCTAGTATTTTTCGCCAACGGAAGAGCGAAAATCCGGTCGTATTTTTAGAAAGTAACCTCGAAACCTTTGAAAACTCGTTAATACCTCTTTAGAAACTGAGAATAAAGATTGGTCTCATTTTTTACCGTGGCCGCGATTTTGTAATTTTGCTTGATATTTCTGTGCATTCACTCTTAAATGGCATATTTTTAGAGAATAAATTTAGCTCTGTATTAGGCAAAATAAATTAATTGTTGAAGTTTGACAATCATGTGACATTGCAATTTTGTAACAACATCGCCAAATATTTATTCTGAAATTTGGACAATTACTTGTTCACATTATTTTAATAAATAATACTTATTATCATAGGTTTCCTGAGAGATTTCTACTCTATGACTACCGGTTTCATTGTCAGACAATTATTATTTGAGTTCACAGTGGCCAGTAACCT
>OX419346.1:12942842-12960342 GCA_948470475.1 Galaxea fascicularis
CTACCAGATGGTGCACGGTACACGGAGAAGTTGGTGGCCCAGGCCCATGTTGCAGTGCTGCATGGGGGAGTAGGGAGTACAATGGCCAAAGTGCGAGAGTACTACTGGGTGCCACGGCTAAGAAGATTAACTAAAAAGATCGTGAAGTCTTGTCATGGATGTCGGCGGTTCAGGGCGCAGGCCTATACCTCTCCTCCACCAGGGAACCTTCCAAGGGATCGCACAGTGGGCCAAACACCCTTCCAAATCATTGGAGTGTACTTTGCGGGACCACTGAAGTATCAGAAGAAACCAAGAACTGAAGGAAAGGCATACATCCTACTGTATGCTTGCAGCCTTACACGTGCCGTGTATGTAGACCTTGTGCCAAACCTTGAGACCACCGAGTTTATCAGAAGCTTGAAGAGTTTCATCGCCCGACGTGGGAGACCGCAACGAATCTACTCTGACAATGGCAAAACATTCGTCAGTGCATCCAAATGGATTGAGCGTGTAATGAAAGATGAGAGGATTAATGGGTTCCTCGCCCAGCAAGGGATTGAGTGGAAATTCAACCTCAGTCGTGCGCCTGGTGGGGCGGCCAATTTGAAAGATTGATCGGGCTGGTTAAAGGATCCCTGTACAAGTCTATTGGGAATGGATTACTGTCGTGGAAGGAACTCCAAGAAGTGCTGCTGGATGTGGAAGTTGCTCTTAACAACAGGCCACTAGATTATGTGGAGGATGACATCGAGCTGCCTATCCTTACCCCAAGTTCTCTACTGCACATGCAACCGAACGCACTGCCAGAGTTAGAGCCCAACCACATCCAAGACTATGACCTCCGAAAGCGTGCAAAGTACTTGGGCAAGTGTAAAGATGCAGTGTGGTCCCGCTGGACCAAAGAATACCTAAGGGGGCTCCGGGAGAGACACCGCCTAAAGCACAAGGGTGACAGTACCTATCCAGTGGAAGGAGATGTGGTTATCATCAAGTCCGATGAGAAAAACCGTGCTCAGTGGAAGTTGGGAGTGGTCATCGACTTGATAACTGGCCGAGATGGTGTGGTCCAAGGAGCAAAGCTACGCACTCCCAAGTCAGTCATTGAGCGCCCAGTGCAGCATTTATATCCGTTTGAACTTACCTGTGACATGACAGTGGCACCAGCAGCTCTGAACCCTACTGTGCCAGCCTTTAGACCACGAAGAAACGCTGCGGTTGCTGCCAGAGCTCGTATCCAGAAACTTGCACAAATGGATGATGAAAACTAGAGAGACTGTTATTTTCGTTTGTTGTGATTATCAATTTTAGCATTGTTCACTGATCAGATTAAGATAGCCTCTAAGACATTTGCTCTCTCGAGACAAATGGGAGGAGTGTGTTGGGAAATGGAATGTGTGACTGTCACGCTGTGAAAGTGAACTTTGTTCCCTTTTGTTCTTTGTTGCTTTAGTGATAAGCTGTAATCACGTGATGTAAGTTAGGATTCTAAAAAAGGAAACCATGTGCAAGAGACGTGTGATCGAGAGTTTTGTATCTTTCGAGTTGGGACATTAAAAGAATAGTAAAGCGATTCGAGTCTGTTGGTCGGTTTAACGTGAATATTATCGGGAAAATCTTTTGTGTTGGAAGCAGTCGGAAGATTCCTGACAAGATCTTTGAGGATACTGACAAGAAATTATAAGGATCCTTGAAGATCTGTGTAGGACTTTGGCTTTCTCCTTAAGGATCCTTGAAGATCTTGATAGGAATAGATAAAGATCTTTAAAAGACCTTCAAGGATCCCTCAAGAACCTTGAAGATCTTGGCAGGATCTTTTTAGGAACCATGAAGATCCTTGAGGATCTTGGCAAGAATATTGGGGATCTTGAAAGCTCTAAGGATCCTTGAAGATCTGTGTAGGACATTGGCTTTCTCCTTAAGGATCCTTGAGGATCTTGATAGGAATAAATAAAGATCTTTGAAAGATCTTTGAAAGACCTTTAAGGATCCTTCAAGAACCTTGAAGATCTTGGAAGGATCCATGAAGATCCTTGAGGATCTTGGCAAGAAGTTTGAGGATCCTTGAAGATTTTGGCAAGAATATTGAAGATCCTAGAAGATCTTTGACAATCTTTGCAAAGATCCTTGAGGATCCTGCTTAAGATCCACAGTAAGATCTTAAAAGATCCTCATGGAGATCTTCAAGGATCTTTACAAAGCTTGTCTTTGAACCCATACATTCAAAGAATAAACCTAACCAATACAAAGTGAAGGTATTGACAAAGAGGAATGAACCTAGGCTTAATAATCACCAGTGCCTTCAACTACAAGGCTGGAGAGCTAACTGTGACATCCAGGTGTGATTCAGATGTTTCTGCTAATGCACCTTTAGGTAACTTCGATGCAAAGTTCATCACAGTCATTACCTGGTCGGGAGTGCACATCATCAGGCTCTGAAGACATAAGCTTCACTGATGATCCAGAGTTTGTGGGTTCTGTTTTATTTCCAACCTGGTTACCCAAATCATATACATGAAAGAAATGAATTATAGGGCTTTATGCACAAACATAGCAAGTGAACTTTTTACATAAATTTAGATTTGAGATAATTTTGGCCGGATTGTGAGAAATAAATGGATTAAGGTACTACAGTAAATTGCTGCAGCATTTATTTTGTCTACTATTTTGGCCAATTTATTTCTTTATTATTCCATACAAACTGTCCTAATTATGCAATTATTGTTTACCAATATTTTTCCCTTACTTTTTCTGATTTACTTTATTTTAGATTATTTGCACCTTAGATCCACTTCAATGACTTCTCAGATGTTTTCTTTTTTGTTTTTGCTTTGTATGTATAAACAGATTGTAGGAGGTATCAACTTGATAGTTGACATCCCAGCAAAGGCTAAGAAGCCAACACTTTATGCAGCAGCATTGATGTCACACTTGTTCACAAATGAGGAGATGAGAGACGAAAGTGTAGAGCCGAAAGAAACAACTGCGTCAAAGGGGAAGAAGGCTCTCGATTAAACAAAAATAAATCTTATTAAGAGTGAGTATGCTGTAATTTATAGTCTTCCATACATTTGTTGTTAATAACCTATAATTTCGTGGTGCTGTAAATACCCTAAGAAAACCCCAATTCCTTGACTTTTGCTGACTGTACACAGAGCACAAGTAATCCAGTGGCCAGTGATATGTGGAAAAGCTCATTGCAAGAGCAGTGAATTGCACATTAAATTTCATGCAAACCTGGAGTTAATCTACAGCCAAATAGGTCATAACAAGTTCTTAAATGAAAAATTGTGCCAAAATTGTTTACTTATCTTTCAATAAATACGTGTATACATGTGTCACACTTTCGATGAATGAATTAAGAGTTCCCGCTGTCGTTGCCAGTACTGATCCTCAGTCCTCTTGTTTTTGTTATGAGCTACACGTGTTGTGATGACCAATAAATTATTATGTAAAAGCCCTACAAATTAAGGCTGCCATCAAGAGATCTGTTTAGGTTCTAATCCATGATTGGACAAAGGTGACCATCAACAATAACAATTTTATTGAAATAGTACGTGTATCAGTAAGAACTAAATTGAAGATGCAATTTGCCATTTTGCAGAGTGCATTTGAGTCAACGTTTTTTTTTACTCAGTGTAAAGCACTATTGATCTGTACATGTAAATAGGGCAATACAACTTATAAATTATTATTATTATTATCAATATTAAGTTCAACAAGAAGGTACTGGAAAGATGCTGGTCTGAGATCCGGACTTCAATGAATCAGAAATGCCTGGATAAATTAAAACAATATAGACGCATTTCTTCTGCTGATTAGTTCTAGGACCCTCATATGTAAAGGAAACCTTCACCCTTATCACCAAGGTCAAGTGTTAAAGGTTATGGCACTTAGTGTTGCAAGCCCTGCATGGTTGAAATAAGAAGCTGTAAAAAAAATAATAAGTATTTAAGTTGTTTTTCTCAATAAAAGTTGCATAAGTTTTACTGTAAGTGGTCAATGTATTTTTACAAGGCATCATGAGTAAGTGCATAATCAACTCCTGTGTTCTCAAATGTGACCGTGAATTGGAAAATGTACACTAACGCTTCGCCGTTTAACAGAAAATTCCATTTGGTATCCGTTTATCATCCGTTTAAAACAGTTTATGCAAAACGTTTAAATGCTTTAGACTAAACATTTAAACGATCATCTGATCCGTTTTGGAACTCGAAGAAAAACCGGCCACTGTTTCAAGTGCTTACAGTCACATTAAAAGCGTTAGCTTACCTGTTTAAAGGAATTTGTAGCATCTACAGACACAATAAAAGCCGTCCAGGACCACCGTCCATTTGGATGAATGACTCCCATACATTAGCGTATAACTCGCATCTGTAAAAGCTTAATTGCCAGGTCCCAGCCACTGTCAGCGAGCAGGAGTTTTGTAAAATTTCACAGCGGAAATCTAGAGTCATGCAACGCCTGCACAATCCAGCATCCAGGAAATCCCTGAAGTGGAAGTGGGGGAGGAGGTAATTCGTTCTTGTGTGACCCCTCAAAAAGTTAGTGTGATACAAGCTGTCCTACAAAAGAAAGCTCAGCAACACAAGTGTGCCCTCACACTTCTTCCGTTTCTCTTCAGTAAAGAGGAGTTGAGCAGCAGCAACACTGAGGGGACCCATCAGAAACTGCCACTTGGCACCACAAGACTTAACTCCTTAAAAGGACTTAGTAGATTTCCTATTGACTCTCCCATGGAGAAAGAAAAGGAGTGGAAAATTATCAAAGGCAAAATCAGTTCAGAGTATCACCTCAGCAAACATATAAATGTGACCTTCCATGGGAAAACGTACACTAACGCTTAGCCGTTTAAACAGGGAAAAATAAACGAATAACGAACGGCAAACAAACGAGACATTTAAACAAAGTTTCTCACAAAGAACGCCTAGCAAAGGCGAACAAGAAAGCTGTTAATCGTTCAGAGCACGAAAATAATCTAGATTTTGAACTAGATAAGGCACCAGACATGAATGTACTTAAACAGCAAGTACAAAATATTCAGCAGCAATTCAAACTTATGCAAGAGATGATGGGACTTGTTGGCTAAACAAACTGCGGCTTTTTGCAAGACCTGTCAATCAATGGCAAAAATTTGCATAAGTTTCTCATCTGTGAGAACGCCAATGAAGTATTTTGCCACAGTTCAGCCACTCTTACAAGATTACAATCATTGCAAAGTCAAACTCGAAGTGATGAAACTTATTTACAGTAAATAATTACGAGATTAAAACTCCTTTTGAAAGGAAAGTCACAGAAAGAGGGTTCTTAGGACTTGCGTACTAGGAACCAATTTTCAGCATGGAACAATTATTTGTCGGAATGCACGGTGCTGAAACATCGCTGGTGATCTCCCTTTTGATCAATCTTTGAATGAAACAGAAACTGTCAGAAGACTGAAGGTACAGAAGTTATCTGTCTCCACATTAAACTTAAGTTACCTTTTAAGAATGAAACGGCTGTGCATCATATTTTTCCGTTTAAATTATCTGTTTCCGAGTTGAACCGTTAAATGTATGCCATCTGGTTGTGGATTTTGCTCAACTGTTTAATGTTTTCAGTCATCTGTTTATGGATTTCGCTCAACCTTTCAACGTTTTAAGGTATCCGTTTTTGGACTTTGATCAACCGTTTAAAGATGTGAGCTCTCAGTTCATGAATTTTTCTCATCTGTTTAACGTGTTAAGCTATCCGTTTTTGGACTTTGATCAACTGTTTAACAATCTTGGCCATCTGTTTAAAGGGTTATGGAGATCGTTTAAGGTGGTTCGAAATAGTTTCATGGCGCGCGTAAACTGGGTTCTTATCTCGTACGTGGCGCGGTTTTTAAAACCCACGAAGCCAAGTAAACAAATATGGCTACTGTGATGTACTTTCGCCTCCTTTTTGGGCATCGCTGCAGAGCTCATGGGAGAAATTGTAATGGCATGCTTCCATCTATCTGGAGGTCTTCTACGTTGGCTACTTCCTTTCTGCAACGTTATGTCCATGCTTTGTCGCCAACTCGCAGCGACCAAGATAAATCTTGCGATTGTACAGATGTACTAGCTTTTTCACGAGAGTTCCATATTGATTTCTAGGGCTAGGTGTTGTTGTTTATTCAGTTGTTTGGGGCAACCTTAATGCAAAATGTGCTGGAGAGGAAACGTGCTGTAAGGGAGAAAAAGAGTTAAACGGGAAAACACCTGAAACATCGCCCCTGAAAATCGATAGTGGTGAAGTACGTGACACGTGTGGTCGCTTTTTGTCGTTTGGCAAAATTCAAAAGCAAAAAGAAAAAAAATGCTCGAGCAGTTAGTTTTCTGAGAGGCAATACAGTGAAAAGAAACCTTCAGTTTGATGGGGAAGAGGGAAGAAAAGATGAGGGACAACCCAAACGAAGAATGTGAAGTGTTTCGGTGAGATATTTGTTTTGCTTGCCTTTCAATTTGTAACGTCAGACCGGTCACGCGAGGTAACTACTATAAAGAACTTGTTATTTGACCATCTATTTTTTCAGTATCATGAAAACCTTGAAAGAATTATTCAATCGGGAACACGGATTGTCAATTTTGATGCTATACGAGAAGGCTTAAAGACATGTTCCAGCTGCCTGAAAGGTATTTTAAAATTTGTGTTCAGTACAACTATTTCTTACAATAAATTCCACAATCAACACAGTTTGATTTGCAGTTGTGGGAAAAATAAAAATTGAAAGGTTGATAGAGCAAACTGAAAACAGACCAAAAGAACAACAAAAACGATTATTTTAAGTTGTTTAGTGGCTCTCGAAATAGATTGAAATGAATCATTATGACAATACATGATAGTAACTCTAAAAACCATAGGTTTAAAGGAGAGCAACCATCTTATTACCATAATCAAAATTCAAATGAAAACAAACACATACTTGTCAATACTGTAACATTCAGTTTTGTAAATAACCAACATCAAATTCATACTTTTAGGACCCTTGCCCTTCATTCACTTGTATGGTGAAAAAAAGTATGGTCTTGCAAGTACTTTTCTTGTCAATTGCCCCATTTGTGGTGCCCAAAACAAGGTCTCAACTTCAAAATCTCACAGCACTGGCCACAGAGGGCCCCAAGCATTTGATCTAAATACAAGAGCAGCCCTTCGTGCCCTATATGCTGGTATTAATCACACACACCTGAGTGTCATAACATCTACACTGGATGCTCCATCTATGAGCCACGTGACATTTAAAACAAGGGAACGAGAAATTGGCCATGCCTTAGAAAAAGTAGCCCGAAATAGTTGCAGTAAGTTCACAGAAGCAGAAAAGGAAAATGTCTTGAAAGGTAATGGCAATAGTAGCTGTTATTGATCAATAATAAATATTGACCAGCAAACAACTGATGATAAATCCTGTAACTATGACAATTAACTGTTCATGTCCTCTTGCTTACATCTCCAATTTGTTCAAGTTAGGAGAAGACAAAAATATAACCAAGAATTAATGTAAAATTATTAAATTACATCATTGTCTTGAAAAATTTCCATACAATGGTACAGCAATACAGTGTAATTATCAACTGAGTTACAAACAAGTGAAACTATCTTCACAAACTTAAAAATCAACATGGCTTAAAATATGTTGTCTTATTTCTAAAGCCCTACCTTAAATGCTTACACACAAAGTCAAACAAAGTCCAGCCTTTTTGAGACATCTAATTCTCTAAATTGCTAATATTTTCCTTAAAGGTGGAGGAACTGCTGACCAAAATGGTCTCATTGGTATAGCTGTATCCTATGATATGGCATGGCAATGGCGCAATGGTGGACACAGTTCCAGCACAGGACATGGAGCAGTTATGGGTGCATTTACAGGGAAAATCCTTGATTATGATACAATGTGCAAATTATGCCGCGTTTGTGATAGTGCAGCCAAAAAGGGGGGAAATCCTAAAACTCATGACTGCCGTAAAAATCATGTTGGGTTGTCAAAGAGCATGGAGCCTGATGTTGTAGTTGACTCATTTCAAAGGGCTGTTCAATCGAAAGTTAAATATAATATTTACACTGGTGATGATGACACCACAACTCAGTCTCACATACGAGAAAAAGTTTTGTATGAGGTTGAAAAACAGTCTGATGTTATACATACAAAGCGATCTTTACTTTCAAAACTCTAAGAACTAAAATCAAAACAAAAGTTTCCACGATGCTCATCCCTCTCAGTAAAAGGGATCTCCTACTTGGCTTAATGCTTTGGATAGAGGGTTGTCCAATACACACGAACTGAGTCGGGTCGACTTTTTGGTGTAGACGACCCGTCTAGCGGAAGTCAGGTCGTGGTCCGAGAGGAAGTAAAGTAACAGGAAGTTCCTATGTGAAAGAAGGTTGGAGGAACCGTTTCTAAAACGGTGACGGGTTGTGACGACCCGTCTAGTTTGTGACGAGCCGTCATTTGAAATGTCGACCCGTCTTTTACAAATGTCAGGTGGTGAGAGACTTAGAAAAAATCGCGTATGTGGAGCACACCATTGGGCGCGAGATCTTGAAAAATGTTGACAGGTCGTGACGACCTGTCTAGTTTGTGACGAGCCATCATTTGAAATGTCGACCCGTCTTTTAGAAATGTCAGGTGGTGAGAGACTCAGAAAAAATTGCGTATGTTGAGTTCACCGGAGGCCGCGATCGGTTGTATCGTACCATTTGTGATGACTTGCATTTGAAAAGTCGACCCGACTTTCGGAAATGCTGGTGGTGGGAGTCTTTGAAAAATTCGGGTATGTTGAGCCAACGTAGGATGTGTGTAGCGTGTTTGTGGCCCAACTTTTATAGAACGCGGAATCAATACATTGTGCGTAGCGCGTTTGTGGCATCAAGCTTTTAGAACGAGGAAGACACATACTGTACATAGTGCGTAGCGTGTTTGGGCCCCCAGTTATAGAACGAGCGATATGCATTGTGTGTAGCGTGTTTGTTGCCTCCACTTATACAACGAGGAATATACATTGTGGGAAGCGCGTTAGTGGCCTTACGCTTACACAACGAGGAATATAGTGTGTAGAGAGTTTGTGGCCTCACGCTAATAGAACAAAAATATATATTGGGCGCAGCTTGCTCGGCCTTCACGCTTATAGAACGAGGAATTAACAGTGTGCGCAGCGTGTTTGTGACCTCACGCTTATAAAACGTGGAATATGCATCGTGCTTAGCGTGTTTGTGACCTCACGCTTATAGAATGAGGAATATACACTGTGTGTAGCGTGTTTGTGGCTTCGCGCTTTTACAACAAAAAATATACATTGGCGTAGCGTGTTTGTGACCTCACGCTATAGAACGAGGAATAAAAACTGTGTAGCGTGTTTGTGACCTCACGCTTATAGAACAAGGAATATACACTGTGTGTTGCGTGTTTGTGGCCTCGCGCTTTTAGAACGAAGAATATAACAGTGTAGCGTGTTTGTGACCTCACGCTTATAGAACGAGGAATAAACACTGTGTTGGATTGAACACCTTATTTGTTTTAGTGGCCTCAGTTAGTATTCCCCTGGGCCTGTTTTACGCGGGAATTTAGGTCCGCAATTTGCATTTTGTAAGCGACACTTGGCAAATGTCATTTTCTGTTTTTACACGTTTGAACCTTCAACGAGACGCACTGCTCGTAATTGTCAGTTCTTTCAGTCGCCGGTAGTCTGCCAGAAAATCGTACTAAGCTTCCTCTAAACGCGCCACAACAATTTAAAACCTTCTTCACCTCGTCAGTAGCTGTAGCACGACATAGTGGAAAGTGTTTTTTAATTAATTGCGTGAATTAGAAGTGTTTGCCTCCGGCGGTTACAAACTGTGTGTAGCGTGTTTGTGGCCTCGCGCTTTTAGAATGAAGGATATACATTGTGCGTAGCGTGTTTGTGACCTCACGCTACAGAACGAGGAATAAACACTGTGCGTAGGGGGTTTGTGGCCTCGCTTATAGATCAATGAATATTTTTATATACATCGTGCGCTGCGTGTTTGTAACCTCAAGCTTATAGAACAAGGAATAAACACTGTGCGTAGCGTGTTTGTGGCCTCGCGCTTTTAGAACGAAGAATATACATTGGCGCAGCGTGTTCGTGGCATCACGCTATAGAACGAGGAATAAACACTGTCCGTAGCGGGTTTTTGGCCTCGCTTATAGATCAATGCATATTTTTATATATACATCGTGTGCTGCGTGTTTGTAACCTCACGCTTATAGAACGAGGAATATACACCGTGTGTAGCGTGTTTGTGGCCTTGCGCTTTATAAACGTAGAATATACATTGTGCGTAGCATGTTTGTGACCTCACGCTATAGAACGAAGAATAAACACTGTGCGTAGCGGGTTAACCTCACGCTTCTAGAACAATGCATATTTTTATATACATTGCACGCAGCGTGCTTGTAACCTCACGCTCGTAGAATGAGGAATATACATTATGTGTTGCGTGTTTGTGGCCTCGCGCTTTTAGAACGAAGAATATACATCGGCGCAGCGTGTTTGTGGCCTCACGCTTGTAGAACGAGTTTGGATGCTTTTAGCTTGAAGAACGAAGCATTCAACATTTCGGAGCGCTATTCTTCTCACGGTCTCCAGTGTTCATCGAGGCTTTTTCTTGTCTCTCACCACCTGACATTTCAAATAGTCGGGTCGACTTTTCAAATGACGGGTCGTCACGACCTGATCGGATCATCATGATCCGTCGAGATATTTGAAGTTGCCCCAGGCCGTTTGACTTCCGGTAGTAAAACTTACTTCCATTTTAAACTTCACGACCCGACTTCCGGTGAGACGGGTCGTCAACAGCAATTGACGACCCGACTCAGTTCGTGTATATTGAACATGTGTGTTTGGATACTGTGTAGCCCAGAATAAGAACAATCCACAAGCCCTCCAAACAGCAATAAGGAACATTGTTCCTCATGCATTTGGAAAGCATGAAAATTGCAGTGAAATGTGGTGCCAGTTCAAGAACGATCCAACAATTTACAGACACAGTGAACTGCCATTTGGTAAAGATTTCCATGGAGATGACTTAGAAAAGGCCTTGACAAAAGTTTTTGAAGATTATTCAACTGACATTGTGGTAAAGAAACTCGCTCCAGCAACAAATTCCCAGCAAAATGAGGCATTCAAAAACGTTGTCGGATCAAAAAATCCCAAAATTCGTTTCTATGGTGGGAGTGAAAGCAATGATTTCTGGGTTGCTTGCGGAGTAAGTCAAACTAATGAAGGACATAGTTACATCTGCAAAACTTTGAAAGAGGTAAACATAGAGCCTGGTTCTCACTGTACCACTTTCAATAAAGCCGTTGATGTTAAATCTTCAAAAGAAAAGATGAGAAAATCTTCCATTTTGTTCAAGAAACGACAATCGCAATTACATCGCGCTAAATTGGGTTCTAATGTGAGGAGTGAGGCAACAGAAGGGGCCACTTACCAAACGAACGTCGGTCTAAATTTGGATGCAACAAAGGATGACTCCATCGCCAAACTACTGAAGTTAGCTGAACAGTTAGAGAAAACTAGGTTTCAGGAGTATGAAAGCATGGTGCCACCATTTAAAACACGCCCCAAACAGCCTAAAATATCATACAACGAAGCAATAAGTTATCAATTTGTAGTTTTTCATATTGAGACAACTGGTTTAAGTAAACAAACACAGATTTGCCAACTAGCGGCTATTACTAAAGAGGGTAAAATTTACAACGAGTATGTGCTACCTACATGTGACATCGACCACCATGCTTCTCGAATCAACAAATTATCTGTCAAAGTGGTAAACGGTCAAAGACCTTTGCTCAAGGCAAACGTGCCAGTACATTCAGTTCTACTCAGTGAATGTCTACAAAATTTCACCACTTTCCTGACTTTCATGACAAAACGGATTGTCACACTATTTTGAATGGCCACAATTCATCTGTTTTTGACACCCTAACTCTTCTACGATGGGCTGGACCTGTTGTAAAGGAACTACTGTCTGCTTCACTGATAGCCTTCACCTCATACGAGCACTCATCATAGCTGGTAACCCATCACTAAATCCTGAAGGGAAAGCTTGCAAGACAAATCTTCCCGCTGTTTTCCAAACTGTATTCAGTGAGCAGTTTGCGGCACATTACGCTTTGGAAGATGTTCTTGCACTTCGTCGTATCCTTTTTCAATCCCCTTTGAAGGTAGCAGTTGCTGACATCGTCAACAACAGCAACATCAAATCCACGTCCTTCGCTTACAAAGACATGCAGTTTCTCGATGAACGCCTCGAACGCATGCAAACTTTCAAGGACAAGCTGTATTTACAAGGTGACGATGGACTTGTTAAGCAAACAGTTATTCAAAAAATTGCAGAAAGCGGCATATCATATCAGGATCTATCCGATCTATATGCCAAAGCTGGGAAAAAAGCACTGGTTGCCATCCTTAGCAAGGCGCCAACAAATTCGGCATCAAGTCGATCCACGCCATGAGGAACAAAACATCTGGCTACTTTGGCAAAAATAATAGAGTACTTTGATAAAAACTGATGTTTTAAACACATATTGGTCCCCAAGAAAGGTAAAATCGCCCAATTGTAAGTTGTTTTAGAATCTTGTAGAACAAAACATCACCTGTACAAAACACTGCCAACTGTGAAATCAACAAGCCTAATCTCGTGTGTGCAGTTGACGCACATGCACAAATGCTGATCTTGTTGTGTCGAAATTTTGGAGTTTTTATAACTTTAATCGCTCATATTTCCACTTCCGCTCGGTGGATTTTTTTCATTTTTCGGTGATAACCAGGATCAATTGGCTGCATACATAGTCCGATTTTTAAAAGATTCTGTGGGCAGAAAAAAAAAAAGAGAACAATAGTCAAAAAGAGGATTTTTTCTATATCTACTCTACAGATTTTTTTTTAACTGAAATATTTTGAAGGTCATTTCTGGTGACATATAATATTGCAGTTTGAGAAGATTTCACCGACCAGTTTTTGTGTCTACTGCGCATGCGTAGGTAGACACTAAGACGGATAAAAAAGTTTGTTAACCTGTCGATATGCAATCGCTAATCAATAAGTGATCTGTGATGCTGAGGAGGGTCGGTCAAGCCAATTCTGACCAATCATGTGTGAAATCGCAACGAGCGGTCCACATGTGCTAATCCGTGTTGCCAAGGATTCGTTCAGGCGTTTAATTTCGATGAATCACAAGCGAAATCCACGAAGGACATCACGTACGTTTGCTAGATTGTGATTTCACCAAGGTCTATTTCGTACTTGTTTTCTACAGGGTGTTCACTGCAGAGTGATTGGTTTTCCGGTAAGTTTTGTTCTCTAAACTTCTGCTCTAAGCTGAAGGAACAACTCTTGGACATTCTGGATTGATACTTGTTTTACAGGCCATTGGAAATCGTTGCAAAATGACTCTCCTTCGCGCTGCACCGATGATGGTTGGTGCAGTTCCTCGCGTTTGGCGAAAGTGTCAAAATCGAAATCTTTGCTTTTTGTTTGTAAAATTCGACCCACTTTGGTCACAAAGTCAGCCTGAACTATCACGGTTACAAGATCAGATTACTAAAATGAGCGAACGATCACGGTTACAAGATCAGAATACTAAAATGAGCTTTCCATTCAAGCGATTCAAAAGAATGCCATTCACGTGCATGTGTACCTTTCCAGAATTTGGTCTACATTGTGCTTTCTCCAGCTTGAGCAGAACTTTGAAACTTGGCTTACTGTCAAATTTATCATGGTTAAGTAAGTCACTTTACAATTTATTTTTGTATAAAAATCTTAAAGAAATCTTGGGAAGTTGGGCTCAAAATGTGGTTGTTCTACGTAGTGTTAAAGTGAAACCTTGTTCAGTTATGGAATTGCAATTAATGGTGAGCTTATGCACCGGTATGTTTCGTTTGCCTCAGATCAGCTTGTTTTCAAACAATTTATTTTCAAGGCAACATCTATACTATCAGTCTCTTGTCTACATGTACTTTCGGGCTGTGGGAAATCATGCTCAATGTGTGAAATATTTATGTATAATATGGAAGGATTCACTTTGTTTAGAAATGATAACCACAATTTAAATGTAAGGCCCTATGGTGGTACTGCAATTTACAGTCAGCATTCCTTTGTTTCTAGCTTTCCTTTAAAATGTAATATCAATGGGATTGAGATAACTACTGTGAGGCTATCCACCCTGCTAAACGTAACAGTTATAGCAATCTATCGCTCACCAAAAATCTCTGTAAGACTTCTGTGTTCCTCGCTTATCGAGATATTAGAGACCTTTAGATCCGACAACGACTACGACTACGAAATTAGGACGTGGGAGGCTGGCACTAGATTATGGCTTGTAGCCGTCGCATCAGTGTCAAATGAAACTTTAGATTGGCAATTTGCAACAACAGACAACGAAACAGTTTCTCTGGTAAAATGTTAAGCAAAAAGCCAATGTAGGAGGCTTCAGTTGCTCTTTTCATAAACGGCATGGTCGATGAAGTAGAATTGCAGTCAAGTCTAGAAATAACAAACAAAAAGAATCCTTGTTTCCCGTATTGGAAATACGATAGGATTGAGAATACAAGTTGGATGATTTGTCTGAGTCTGAAACCAAAGCCGAGTTTAGGTTTGCCACCTCGGAGCTTCCATGTCTGGCAGAGGCGCTAAGGATACCCGAGATGCTCACTTGTTGCAATGGAACCACAGCTTCTGGATTGGAAAGCTTGTGTATCCTGCTCAAGAGATTTGTGTACCCTTGTCGTTTGAGTGACCTAATTCTGCGGCTTGGGCGATCGGTACCTGAGCTTAGCCTAATTTTGTCAGAAAGTCACTGAGCATGTTTTCCAGAATAAAGGGCACCTATTACGCGACTTAAACCAAACATGGCTGCAGCCTCGATGTCTTGAAGAGTTTGCTAATGCTATTCATCAAAAAGGAGCAGCTCTGGGTAATTGGGGTTTTGTGGACGGAACAGTAAGGCCAATCAGCCGACTTGGAGAAAACCAACGGGTAATGTGCGGGAACCTCCTCATCGCTGTCATTTGTTGCACTGTGCCGCTTTTTGTAGCGCTGTATTTTTCCATTGCCTTCTTTCACATTTCTTCGGCCGATGCCTTCGCTTTCTTTTTCCTTTGGCTCTCAATTTGCTGGACTTCATTTAACTCGGCGATACGACCTTTAACATCTTCAAGTGATCTGTGAATACCACTGTATTGTACGGAAACTCCACTGGCTTTCTCCTCTCTTTCTTTCTTCTCATAATTCTTCATCATCTTCTCGAATTTTCACATAGATTTGGAACGTTCACCTACCATGGGGTGAACCACCACACAGTGTACCTGAACCACCACACTGTGCACCAAAGAGACTGGGCACTACAATTGGCCAGCGTTTGTGGGTGTTGTGTGACAATGAGGAAAAGCCTTCTCATGAAGCTTTGTATCTGTCAGCACTTTGTAAAAAACCGTGTTACCAGATAGTTCTAGTTGTATTAGTTGACGTTTACAGTGCTGAACGTGACTCTGAAATTATCTGATTTACATTCAATTTTACGTAGCTCCTTGTAGTTTTATTTTGTAATAAGCATGTACTATAATTGTACCTTCAATTATTTTCACCGCTATAAATACGGATGCGAATCAGCATTAGTTATTTCACAGTTCGCTGTATGTTGAAGCCTGATTAATCATGCTGAGACAACGTTTGCGTGTGACCTCTAGCTCTGGCCTGGTGGAACGCGTATGAAATAACATTGTCACATGGCAGTAAGTACAAAATTATAAGCATTCGTACCTCCTTGTTATTGGCCATTTCTGCCGGTGTTTTGAAGTCTGCGATAGACTTATCTGCTCCTATTTGTTTTTGTTTGTTAATTTGAATATACATTTAGACGATTTAAACGGTACATCCCCATTCCCTTGTCAATTTTTTGTGACACAGCAAGGCCAGCACCAAAGATTTTCGGTTGTTCTCGAGGTCCATTCGTAGTATGGGCGACTTGCTTCGTTCCATAAACATTGTAGATGGTGCCGTTGGCAAACGCAATTCTGTAGAAAATAGCAAAGAGTTGTACACAAATTCAAATTACAACTTGGATTACAAGTGTATTGCAACGGACAAAACAAAATACATTCTTTTTTACTGTACAAACTCTGTAACTTCAATGTTAGACCCAATTATGTATATTTAGTATGAAAGATTACGGCAGTGGAAGGTTTGGATTTTGAATTTTTTTGCTTACTGGAAGAGATGAATTTCGTTTGCTAGAGATGATGAAGCTCCTGGTTCGTATTATACAATCATAAGCTAATCATATACATTGGGTCGTAGAAGTTGTTTTTCTTATGAACGTTCACCTGCAGTTTGACTGAGGTAAGGTAGTGGTCAAGTGTTTTGCCCAGGAGGATACTGTCAATACTTTGTGATACTGATTTTGTGTGAGCGGCGTGTCCCTTCCGTGGACTCTGTTATCCTTGAACCAATACTAGACTAATTGTACACTTTACATCAAAAATCATATGAAACTATATCACTGTCACAGTCGGTTGTTTGAAAATTGTCTTACTGATCTGAACTCCAATTAGGGCCAAAGTTGCTTCAGTTTCAAGGGAAGGACCACCTGGGTCAGTTTAACCTTTAAGTGTTCTCATAAACGGAGACCTATCTATTACACGCAAAACTGTTTTCCAAATGTCTTAAAACACTGAAAACTGAACTAGGGGGGGATTTCTGTCCATTCTCTTCTCATGTACCCCGGACGGCGGTTCGAATTTGTTTGTACGTTCTAGGGTTGAGAGCATTGCATTATCGTTTCTTGATAGAGTACCGCCCACATCTCAATCGTCCCTGAGGATACAGTTTGTCCTCAAACATTCACCAAATGTACAGACACAAATTGTTCATGTGGTGGATCACTATATCACTGTCATCTTTGCACTCCCTCTGCTAAGAAGGGCTCCAAAGAGAGTATCCTGGTGAGACATTTCGAGAAAAAGCACTGGATGCACCGAGTCTCGCATAAAGGTAAGAAATACCATAACTAATAACCGCTTCAGATACACTAATTGTCTTTTCGGTATGAGATTTGAAATTTACTTAGGGGTGACGGCATGTAGCTATGAAATGTCTATGGACATATATCATTTATGAAAACAGCTTTAAAGAAAACAAAACTTAATTAGGCAAAAGAAAAACACTCAAGCATGTCAACTATGACGTAGTTGTGCTTGTAAGAAGTTGTTAAGGCAATAAGCAACCCCACCTTGCAGCTTACACGTGAATTTTATGTTTCTAAATAGGCCTATAGCTTAGGTATAGAATTTTCACTTGTACTTATAGATGATGTGATATCACTTGTAGTAAAGGCATAGACAGGTAGCCATCGCATTCTTTGACTGAGAACCTCTTTAATTTGGTGCGTTTACGCAAGAATCGCAAACTAGTCTAGACCAATCAAAACTTGAGGTTTATGTAAACCGTCCATTCAGTATTGCTACTCACTTACGTGGCTGTTTCGTCTTGGTTTATGTCAG
>OX419346.1:12972842-12992842 GCA_948470475.1 Galaxea fascicularis
TCGTTTTCTGCAAGGTCAAAAATTCCACTCAGTCGTAGCACTCTTGCATCGTGAATACTACCGGGATAGCCCACTGCTACATGTTGAAAAAGCAGCCGCGAGTTCACTGTCCCTTGCAGGTTGATGCTGTAATACTGCTTTCTGTTAAAGTAATCTTCCTTATTCTCCGGTGGCGCGTTGATTTCTATGTGGCAGCCGTCAATTGCTCCTACAATTTGTGGAAACTTGTATTCTTCTTCAAAGATGTCCATCGCTTCTTGCACTTCGTCTTCAGTGTAAGGGAATCGAATAAATAAGTCCTTTTTTCGACACAAAGCTTCCTCGAACTCTTGACATATCACTTTAGCTGTAGATTTTCCCAGGCCAAACTGCAGTCCACATGACCTATAACTGTTTCCAGTGGAAAGTCTCCAAACACCAACAGCAACACGCTTCTCTACAGACACAGGCTTTCTCAATCTCGTTTCCTGTCTCGTCAGATCACCACGGAGAATTCGGCAAAGCTCATCAAACGTTTCACGTTCCATTCTAAAGTTTGGTTTCCAAAGAACATTCAGCCGAGGTGATGCTAGCATTACATCAAACCAGTTCTGCGGTCTTGGCCAGGCCCACGCTCTTCTTCTTATGTGCTGAAAATTACCTCGTCTTCGGTGAATGCTCAAAAGCAGGGCGGTCAGAAAAAGCAGGCTTTCACTCTCTTGGACAAAATCTTCCATCATTCTTTCACGAAGGAACATAAGATTTCGTAAGGTTATTTGGCTGATCAACCTTTGTAAATTTAACAAACAGACAACAGTCGCAATTACAGCGATTTTACGGCTTCTCGGTCTCATTTTGATCTCAACTTCTTCGCTAAAATGGATCGTGACTACTTCACCACATTTATGATGCTAGTTACCTTATCTGTTATTTTTATCGTTAATGATGACAGCTTTGCACGGAAAGAATTTGTCTTTTAGATATGTCTGAACGCTAAAGCGGACTTAGGGTGACTTGACTTGACTTAGGCTAAGACAGACTTAGTGCCTAGTGTGAACCCAAGGATTGTAAAACTGCAAGGAAAATGAACATGTGCATCTCTTAAGAATGATAATACTGGTGTTACTGCACACAAAAGCTTGGTATTTCAGATATAATAATAATAATAATAATAATAATAATAAATGGTTAAAATTTTACTTATCAAAAGCAAGATCAATCTTCTACACTTTCTTGGTTGATAATTGGGGACTGAAATAGCAGTAACATACCACACACTGTCCGAATGATTTAAAAGCCCTGAAAGGAACAAGGGCACAACATTGGAAATGATTTTATACATCTTGATTCTACTAATGGCCCTTTCTACATGGATGCAGACACTAGCTATTGATTGTGTATTTTCAACTTCTCCTCCATCAAATTGACCTTTATCAGAAAGAAATGGAGGAATATTTAAGGTTACTCCAATTGGCTCCAGTAGATCCTTGATATTAAATCCTTTGTCTGCCATGCATTCATCTCCTTCTTCCAGCACCTCAAGGATACCACTTTGTTTCGTGATGTCTTTATCTGAAATGCTACCTGTGTAAAGATCAGAAATAAAGGTCAGGGCTCCTGAGGGTGCAATTCCTAGCAATCCCTTGGCAGTTGTTCTGTTTTTGTAAGACGAAAAACACTGGCTTTGAGTCCTCAAGGATGATGGCTTGCAGATTTTGATTTCTGTACAGTCAAGAATGCATCTAGTAGCTGAGTACTGTTCTTTGAAGGCAACTGGCATAGTTTCCCAGATCAAATCCTTGCTTTGCCAGATGGGAAGAGATCCCAATTCAAAGTAAAGTAAGTTAATCCAAGAATGGAACACTCTTGAAACTGTTGACCTAGATACTTTGAAGAGATACGCTAGATGTTCCTCTGGGAAGGTATGTCTCAATCTCACAAGAGTTAAAAAATACTCATCAACCATCGACAGGCTGCGAGGTCTCCCTTGTCGCAGCTGTTGCTGGTGATTTTCATCCACCTTGATATCCGACCTCCAGTATTTCAGATCCTTACACCTATCTTCAATGAAGTTAAAGGGGAACTCTGGGGTAAAAATGACTATATTTTGGTTGGTTGGCCCCAGTCTCAAGTTTTGATTTTTGTATAAATAGCCTACTAACCGTATACGGGAGCCAAGATATTGAGCCGAAAGGCGAGCACTAATTTTCAAATAGATTTCTGCCATCTTGGAAATGGACCGCCTGCTCAGATAGCGGTCAGCGTATGGTCAGATGACGTCAGAACGTAAAATGCAATACGATATTTGCCAAGCTTCAAGTTGTGTACAGTAGTTTGGTTCGCTTAACAGAGTGTTGCAGGCTGGAAAATTTCGCTGTTATAATGTCCAGATCTGGTTCGGACTCAGATAACTTCGACGAGGACCAAGGGGCTGAAAGTTTTACTATCCAACCGTACCAGTTTAAGCCGAGAATAAACTCCGATGAAGCCGAGAGCCATATTTCTGAAGGCCTTTCAAGCGACGAGTTGAGCGGCGATGAAACGGCAAATCCTCGCATGCAAAATTCGAACTGGTACGTAGTGATCAGACATTCTTTCTATTAACACAGTCAGCACAGCCGAAAACGCAGAATTTTAACTTGCAAATAAACTGATCTATATTCAATCAAGACGTTCGTGTGTGTTGATTTGGTTAGTTTCCTTACTGATAATTGCATGGACGTTCAATAAATTTAGACAACAGATAGGATGGGGAAACCACTTTATCTGAGCATTGCCGTTTGCACTTGTCTTCCTTTAATGCTACAGCTTTGCTTTGAGAATGTATACATATGTTTAAGTTATTACTATCATTTCCAATTGCAAATGTCAGTTTTTGCGTTTGTTGTTGATCACCGGGGACAATAAAAAGAACACATAAGTGTTTTAAAACCTTACGCTTTCTCGGTTTGGCAAGACTCAAATTTCCATTTTGAAATTCAGGCGTTTATGCGACAATTGTCAAATCATGGAAAGAGTGGAGTCATGTGTATGTTGTCAGGAGATAGAGGCTGTAAAAAATAAGCTTGTTGAGGCTGTGAGTTGCGGTGAATGCGATGAGAAGCCTAGCTGTATAACCCAACACCCGGGTTTTCATCCAGTATGCATTAATAGGTGGGTCCTTCAGACAGCTTGGTATCAATACAAGCAGCAATACAAAGAGCCATACGAACGCCCAGAGGATAAACTTTACAGACACATAGCCTACAGGCAGCTTGCACGATGGTGCTGGGGAATTTTGGGGAAAGAAATAAGGGTAGTGCTTCCATTCTGTGCTGTTATGTGTATCAGGAGCTTCTATCCTCCACCCGGGCTGGAGGAAGAGTTTGTCTTTAAAGGTTTCCAGTATGCAGATGAGTGATATGTTGTATCCTTATTGTGCCATAAAAAGCAAAGACTGTCACTGAAATCTGTATAGGTATTAGTTATTTTGAAATGCAGCTGTTTTCTGTTTTTGAGTGAGTGGGAAGTTTGAATTGTGTTTAATTTTGATATAGATATATGCATTGTAATTAGGGATGTAGTATACTCACTCTTAGGCCTGATATTCAATACAGGTCACTGATAGAAGGATAACTAGGATATCATTAGCCATTATTAATGTGGCTTGAGAGTTAATAGTCAGGTCACTCTATTCCAGTGTTACCTGAAAAATGTTATCATGATCATCACTAGTTAACCCTGATGCTTTGATAAGATCACTAGCCTATTGTTAAGTCGAAAAGAAGTATGTTGTATACTTATAAAGAGTTGTTTTATCTATTAAATCTTGAACGGTGTTGTTGTATTGTATCTGCCTTAGTTGGTGCAGGCTCCGAGGCAATGTTGTTTGGTAAATGAACAGGTGCAGGAAGGGCAACTGCATTTCCTTGCTCTAGGCGCTTTAAGACGTCTGAAAGCAAACCTGACAAGTAGTCATATGACTTCTTCTCATTGATTGGTTTTACCACCCACCGCTTATTTGCTTTTGGAAAGCAAAGCTTGTAGCGCGCTGTGCCTGCATGTTCACCTGTCTTGACTGTAGCTTGACTGTGTTTGGTGTTGGCGTTGTTGTCAAGGGCTGCAAGCTGTGTCCTGGCAACCATCCCCTTGTATGAAAAGTGCTCTCGTTTTGAACAGTACTTAAGCATCATAGAGTGGTAGACCTCAATCTTTCCAGTATGACAGAAGTCAGTCAGTTTTGCTAGATCCTTAAGCAGTTTGGGATTTAGGACAACTTCTTCTAAAGCCAAGTGAGCTTGGGTACCTGGCTTGAGCCAACACACTTTCTTAGCTTCAGAGGGGGAGATGCGCCTGTGACAGCATTTGTGAAAGAGGGTGTTCCCTGACCACTTGTGCTTGTTTGCAACATGATCTAGCACTGACTTCCACTTCTCACGTAGCAGTTGAACACTGCCATTGCAGGTTGCAGAAGACCACCATAAGTGGTTGGAGATAGACTGTATCCATGGCAACAGTTCCTCACAACCCTTTTGTTTGGCTTTGTTTGTGAGCTTTTTAACCACCCACTTTGAAAGATGCCGGACGTCATACTGATGATTGATGTCTGGATAGTCCTTGGACATGCAACTGCTGATGGACACATGGCGGTCTGTTGCAACCCTGCTTATCTTGACCCCATTACCCTCCAACAGTTCCATACATCGGGAAAAGCCCTCTTTCTCCATAGCATTAGATGATGAAACCTCTGATACCTGGACTACATTAAAAGCTACAACATTGCCAGTGTCCTCATCCATCAAGGTGTACATACCATATTTAGCTGAATGTCCTGGGCTATCACATCATCCATCTCCATTCAGATTTATTACCTCCTGAGAGGTGAGTTGATAAATTTGATGAGTACATTCAGCTTCCCATGCCTCATTAATAACTGGAAACAAATATTTGGCTTGTGTGTTATAAAAGACACTTTCACTGAAAAACTGGAGGTTGAGACATGAGGCAAGGTGACTGATACTTGAGAAGGTGTTTCCTGTGAACAAAATTGCTGCTGCCATTAATAAATTTCCCAGAGGTTTCTTTTTAACAACTGGCTGAGATTCCCATGTTTTTTTGTGCCCTCTGTGGCACGTCAACTCAACTAACAACATGCTTCCCACTGTTTTTCTTGTTTGTTGGATGACAACATCTCCACATTGTGGACACCTTTTCAACAGCTCATCAAGACATGAATTAAAGACCAAATTTTTTTTTCGTACTCAGGAGAGTGACTTTCCAATTCATTTTCAGATATTATGTCATCATCAATATTAAGTTTCTCATCATCAGATGGTTGCCAATGGGGGTCTAGGGTTTCATCATCTTTGTCGTCATCATTATCATCATCACCATCATCCATGTCAGTCTCATGGCCATTAGCAACAGTTCCAACCTCAGTTGGGATACCTTCTACCTCATGCTGTGGGGGTAAGGGAATCTCACTGCAACTGTCAGCATCATAGGTGGGAAATAACAAATTGTGGGGTGCATGTGTGAAATAATTATGGTCATGAGAAACTTTCCACTCTGCTTGTGTTGAAGTAGGTGACCCAGCATGAAAAGGCAGGGAGGCTTCTGTGTTTTTATTATCACAGGGAAGAGTGTTGGATGTTTCTGAGAATAATGAAGTTTGAACTGCAGTACTTTTCATAGTAACAGGTTCAAAACAGCATTGAATTCCCACATCATGCTGCCTTGGGCTTTCAGGGTAGTAGGGTTTGGAAGAATCATCAGCTAGTTCACATTTTTGCACTGTCAGCTCCTCTGATATTGTGTTATCATCCTTTTCAGCAGACAATAGTTCTTCAATAGCCTGGTAAAAAATAATTTAAAATTCACAGATACCATCATTATGTTTCTTTTCTTCCATTTTTTATACGTGTTACAGAGATATCCGAATTCTAAATAAAGTGTTCAATATTCACACCAGTGACTTTAAAATTAAAGCCCATGGGCTCAATAACACAACCATTTTTCTAGTTCTGTTGTGACTGTTGGTTAGATGAAAAATGAAACCACAAGCACGGATATATAGCAACAAACAAACCAGAAAACCTTTATTTAGACATGTAGCTCATTTCTTAATACAGTACATTGTGTACATGCAAAGAAGCAAATTGAGTAAAAAAAATTCAAATTCATCGAATAAAAACATTTCCTTTTTCCTTTCAAAAACAGAATATGTCAAAAGTTACATGTATAATTACATGTATAATTACATGTTTAATACTTGTGTCTTGCTTTGTGTCCACTGACACCAACACACTAGGGCTGTCACAGCATTTATCCTTTCATACAAAAGAGAAACAAAGCTTCACTTTTTTCTTTGTAGTAATGGTCTATTATCAAACCCTTGCCACTTGGATTCAGATCATATATACGTATGATTACAGAAATAGAGACAAATGCAGTACCACTGTCATTATAATGAAATATGCAGAAAACATACCAAGGGTCAGGATCCCGGGTCCTGCTGCCTACAGATTCGTCTGCTGATGAATTTGAACTATTCAAGCCATTTTCATCCTAGAGTAAAACATGATAAAATTATGGACTCCTAAGGGGTTTGTTAAGAACCAGGCACATGTTTGCCCAAATCACAAAGATGACACAAAGCAAGATGTGAGTATTGAAGACTGAACTTGTCCGTAGCTTTCCTTAGTTGCTTTTTTGTGACACTGGCCACAGTCAGTGTATTTGAAATCGCATGATTTTCATCAGTTATTTTCAATTGATACCATAATACTCCATTCACTCCAACAAAGCATGCTTAGTGTAACCAGGTTTTAAAAGTTGGAAGTTAATCAACAAGAGAAAAATCACTAAACAAGAGGGGGTTAGCTGTAGTATGGTTATGTCACTAGAACCTTAGCAAGGGATGTCTGCCAAAAAAGCATGTTCTGAAAGACATTTAAATTTTGATGTGAACAAGATTTGAAAAAAATGGTTTCAGTTGTAGACAATGCACTTGCAACTCTGTAGATGTAGTGTTTATTGTTGTCTGTTGTTGTAATTGCAGGAAGGCAGTGATATGAGCAGCAATGCTTCAACATTTTCGGTGGAATCTGAAACTGAGGAACAGGAACTGAAACCAATTGTCCAGAGTTTACCCTTGCCATGCTCAGACAGTGAATTGTCAACTAAAATGTGCAGGGTTATTGTCAAAGGTGTTTGTGGCAAAGTCCTAAGCAGAGAAGAATGTGTTAAACTTCTCAAGAGTAAATTTGCTGTAAAGGAAAAAATCTTACATCACTCACATTTTCACAGTGTCTTCAAGTAGCAGCAAAAAAGTTAGTTCGGAGCAAGTATGTATCAGTGCCAGAAAATGTTGCATTTTCCAAGCTGAAGACAGAGGACATAACAGTAAACAAGGAAATTATTGGAATGTGAATCAGTACAGGAACTGTCCGTGTTAAGTGATACGACTTTAAACTAACATTGGGTTAAATCTTTAGTTACTTTATGTATAGAATTAAAGTTTCTTTTATTGTGGTTACATTTTAGCAGAAGAATTCCTCGTTCAAATTTACTCCCTTTAGTGTCAAAGAATTGATGCAAATTAATACTATTTCTGGTGAAGCACTGGCACCATCAAAACCCATTACTGGTTAAATATTGGGAAAATAAAAGCCCATTTTTGGAGTAAAATTGGTACAATTTATTTCCATTATTGTGAGAGAATTGATATAGATTAATCCCAATCCTGGAGAAAAACTGGCACCATTTAAACCCCTTACTGGTTAAAAATTGGGACAATTAAAGCCCCTTTTGGAGTTAATACTGGAACAAGAAAAGCCCAAATGTGGGATTTCAGTGGGAATTTTTTGATCCATGGTTGGTTTTGGTAGCACTTTCCCAATACTGGGACTTACCAAGGAAGTCCCATTTCATTCCCAATTTTTTCACAGTTTTAACACAAAATGGGAAATTCAAAATTTTTACTGTGATAATGCTAGTGACCTTGAAGAGCTCCTGGACCATTTGTTCAGAGCAGGCTGGCAGCATCAACAGATGAAACTTTGCATCCAGGGACTGCAAGAAGATGAAGCTTGTATCTGCATGGATTATGCCGAAAAATTACCAGTGCAGGTTTCAAGAAGTGCAGTCTGCCTCCTTTGATCAGAACCAGGTTACCATTCACCCGATGATGGCACATTACAAGGAAAGAGGGGAAAATGAGGAACTTCTAGTGAAACATGAAATTATAGGAATAACAGATGACCACCAGAAAGGGGCATTAGGAGTAAAGATGTTTGAGAAGGAAGCAATCACCATTATTGAAAGAGAGAAGGGGAAGAATCTTCAGACTGTGCATGAGTTCACAGATGGCTGTGCAAGTCAATATAAGGGGAAAATTTCCTTCTTTGACGTCTCAAAACAAAAGGAGCCTGACATTACATGTAACTTTTTTTTAAACAAGCTACGGCAAGTCTGTAATGGCTTAGGGGCAGTGGTTAAAGGAAGCTGTGTTACCATGCAGTAATTAGTGGGAAGGAGATCCTAGGCACAGCACAGGATGTCGTGAAATACTGTGAAAAACAGTTGCAGGTAGACAAAAAGGTCATTTCAGAAACAAATGGAAAGCATGTGACCACAAGAGAATTCATTTTCATTAACTGTGGCAATGTTGACAGAGAAAGACCTGGAGTGAAAACTGTACAAGGAACAAGAAAATTCCATTCTGCAACAAGCTGTGGGCAGGAGATAGTCATTGAGGCAAAGCACCTCAACTGTTACTGTGTGGGTTGGAAAGAGGGGTTGTTATATCAGAATGTGGAATATGTAAGTGCATGGGAGAAAAAGAGGCTATCTGTAAACACAGAAATGATCCCTGATACCACAGGAAGGAATACATGTACCACCACATCTAGCCTCATACCTGACATTTCAGTAGGAGATTTTGCTGCAGTTAAGCTAAATGGTGGAAGGGGATATAACATTTACATGGCAGAGGTCTTGGAACCAGAGGAAGATGGCAAAGAGGCTCATCTGAAGTATATGAAGAAGTGTAGTGGTGATCTATATATGAGGCCAAACCCCATAGATAAGTCTTGGGAGCCTACAGCTAGCATAATCTGCAATGTTGGTTACCCAGAACCCATGAACAAGAGGGAGCAGTTCCAGTTCAGTGCCACAAATATCGCTAGAGTCTAGTAAAGACTCTTCATTTCAAGTTATAAAGGACCCATACCTATCCTTGCGTTATTTGCAAATGTGTGATGAGGTTTAACTGTATTTCATTGAAAATTTCATTAAGTAACTTGACAGCCATACTGTACAGTAGTAGCCTACACAGAGTACCAATAGTAAATAATTATGGCTGATTGTTTCTCAATTGATCCATAATAATGCTCTGTTATTACTGGAAGTACATCTTTAAGTTGCATGTGAATGTTACACATAGTAGTCATCTTGTAGTGTCCGTACCCCCTATAACCTCAGTCTAGAAAGAGGTGAGTAAATTATACATGATGACTGTTATACTGATTGACAGCCTGTTCTGTTATAACTTTGGAATAATTCTCTTGGTTTTAGTGCTTGAATGTTGAATTCAAGCTGAATAATTCTTGCAAAATAATGTTTGTTAAATGCAAGGTATTACAAAGTGAAGTGTGTTTATTGTTTGGCATCAAAGTCTATGGGGCATCCATTTTCTTAGGACCATCAATAGCAATTCATCAATCACTTTTTTTTGTACAAGCCAACATTAAATCCTACTTGACATATTGGAAAAAAGTATATCCTCCATGCCCTCAATCACATATATTAGTTTAAAAATGTTAATCATTTATGTTTGCAGAGCAGTTTGTGCAGAGATGTTTCAGAACCTGAAACTCTGATCATCAGGCAACATTTTGGTAACAGTATATTTTGAAATAGAGACAGATGAATTTTGCCCCCTAATGACCCAAAGATGGAACACTCAATTGTGAAAATGTCGTAGACATGTCGACAGGAGAGCAACAGGAAGAAATGAGAAAACTGGACAGCTACTGTATAGCGGGACTTAAGTAATTCAAAAACAGATTTTTGATCTAAAAATGGATTTTGCATTCCTTTCAACAAATCCAAATCTGGATTTTGAATCTAATGAATCCTTGGGCAGGGTCGCACTGGTGCAAAAAGTTGTTTATTTTGCAAAAAAATCTGTCATCGTACAGTTTTTGGTAGTGCAACTGTTCTCTCCAAAATTTTAAAAATGAGCAGAATGAACCAAATGTTCAAGATGCCGCCACTTAAAATTGGTGAGCTCTAGACCTCGCCAAAATGTTACAAAATATCAAAAAAGCTTTTAAGATGTCAACCGTGATGTAAAAAGGAATCAAAAGCCACAGGAAAATAGTGTTTTCTGATTAAATTGGTGCCATTCTTTGTAACAAGATGGATCCCTCTTGGCCATATACAAGATCCAGCCCTTTTTATCTGCAATTGAGGCAAACTATTAACATCGGGCAAGCAGAGAGACCATCAGTGAACCAAATCCAAACATTCAGCTCACCATACTCAAACAGCCCTTGCTCAAGCACTTCCCGTGAAACATCTTCACCAATTGTATTCGAAGAAGACAGTTAAATGGAGAGGCAAACAAGCAATGGTAAAATGTATGACAAGTGGGCAAATGAACAGCAATGTTATTTGGTCCAACTGTGGGCAGAGAAACAGGACAAGGTCAACAGCAAAGACTCACGAATAGCGTGGTGCGAAATTACAGAGATGATCAACTCAAATTTGCAACAAACAAGACCACTGACAAGTGCATCTGAAAAATGAAGTACTTTATTGATGCCTACAAGGAAAAAAAGGACTGAAACAAGAACCAAACAGGTGGCAACCTAAAAAAATCAGTTTTTTATGATGAAATCAATGCTGTTCTGAGATGCCGTGATAGCGTAACTTTGAGGCATGTGCTAGAAACAAGGCATTCCTCAACAAGTATATCCTCAGCTGACACTGACAGTCCACAGAATGTATCCTCCAAATTTAGCCAAGACAAAAGTCCACAAGAATCTGTTGCCGTACCTAAATCTCATCTGGAAAGAAAGAAGGGCCAAGGCAAGTGAAAACAAAAGTTGGAAAACAATGAAGATGAAGAAGAGAACGAAGAGCACTACAAGCATGCTGTTGAAGGGATCAGAAGCCAAGGAGAGCGCATTGTTTCTTAAATGGAGAAGATGCAAGAAATGCAAAGGCAGCAAATTCAATTTATGAACCGGTTTATGGGAAGTTTTCTCCAAGCATTTAAGGATAAGTAACTTTACATTTTCCTGAAAGACATCCTCTATATAAACATTATAAACGTAGCTGCGTGACTGTTTGTGTGTACACTTTAGAAAGTCATTGAGCTAAGGAAGTTTTAAAAATTGTTCACTCTCTTGCAAGGCTGTAACAGAAACAGTCACTGATGAAACTTATACATTAAAGCATGCTTGATTTCACAGGCAAGAAATATATTCTGTTAGAATCACCCTTATGTCATCTCCATCTTGCATGTTATCTAAATCATCGTCCCTGCCATCGTCACCATCATCTTCACCTCTGTCATTCCATTCATCACTGTTCATTATGCAAACGTTATGGAGTACTGTGCAGGCTACTCCAGTCTTGACTGCAAAGTCAGTACTACTGTCAAACTGCTTTCCTAAAACCCTCCATCGGTTTTTCAAAATACGAACTACACATTCTTTAGACGCTCTGGCAGCAGTTAGCTCTTTATTAAATGCAATCTCATACCAATCCCTAGTTGCCTCAGGAAAAGGTTTCTCCAGCCACAGTCCAAGGGGATAAGCACTATCCCCCACGAGGTAAGGCCAAATTTCGTGAGGACCAATCTGTGCTTTGGGGTTTCTCAGAACTTCACTGGCTTCTGCACGTCTACACAAAGTGTTGCTCCTCAGTACTCGCGCATCATTAAGACTGCCAGGGAATTCCCACAGCAAAATCTAGGGAAGAGTTTTCTACCATCCACTACTCCTTGCACTATAAAATCACATTGATGATATCTACTAAAATAGTCCACAGCACTTTCAGAGGGTGCCTTTATCTGAATATGGGTGCCATCAATCGCTCCAACATTAGGAAGATGAGAAAGCTCAGCAAATGTTTGAATATAGGCTCTTGTCTCTGCCTTGGTAACTGGAAATTTTATGAATTCATTTCTTAATTCAAACAGTGCATCAGTAAAATCTTGCACTGCTTTGATCATGGTACTTTTCCCTGCACCGAAGGTAGCACCTATTGTCACATGAGTTTCTGTGTGCAAGGCGGTAAAGCCCTAAAGCAAGTACCTTTCCTGGAGGAACACAATCCCGTAAAGTTGTATTCTGTCTCATAAGATAAGGATGTAGCAAATGAACAAGTACCTCAAAAGTATCCCTCATCATTCGAAGTTGACTTTTGAAATATTCGGAAGGAATTCCTCGTTTCCTAAAGTGTATTTCAAACCAGTATACATTTGGTCTTGGCAATCGCCAACGATAGGGATTGTTCCATCTTCTCCGTCTGCGTTGCCTAACTTGACACCCATGATCCAACAATGCCAGTTGAACATTCAAGTTGTGAAGACTGTAGATACAGTGCATTTGAAATAAATTTGCCATTCTAAGCTGCATGCAAGTTAAAAGACACAAGATTCCAAGAAAAGCGCAAGCTAGTTGTCGTGGTTCCATGTTTCTGGCAAAAGATTCACTGGATTTGAAATCCAAAACTGGATTTTCAGATTTGTGATCTGCTCTGTTCCTTTGGCATTGGATTTGAAACTAATCTCATTGATCAGAGGTTTTTTGGCCAGAATAAGGACCTTTAGATTTGAGTACAAGTATGAGATCGAGTACTAGTATGAATTTCTAATTTCTGCCACCCCTGAACCCTAACTCTTCCTTGTTACTTACCAGTAGATCCGGAGATTGTAGAAACAAGATTGGTGTCACTAGAGATCATCTAAAGCACGCGAACAGAATTTGAAAAGTCATACTTGTATTTGGTTGCATGCTCATACTCAAATCTAAAGGTCCTTAGTATGTTCCATAATGGTCTCCTTTGCGCCACGATTGCTTTTCTTTGTCATGTGGAACAATGTTCTAGGTAAGTAAAAATTTATTTTCATTGCTGCAATGTCAAATATTTCTTAAATGAGCAAACAACAGCATTTAAAGGTGTATTCTGTCATAAAAGCCATGGAATTAGCTGCCTGGGAATTCTTTTTGTGTGATTCATAACAGATTCAGATTCAAATAATGAACTTAAGTCAGTCAGCTCTGATGCAGAGGAAGACAATATGCCAAAGAAAAAGAGAAAAGCTGCAGAGAGAAAGTAGTGACCCAGCTACACTGTTTAAGTACTTCATGCATGCTCATGAAGAAAATGAGAAAGAAAGGTTGAAGAAAATTGAAGAAATGCACAATGAAAACATAGCACTTATGGGAAGGTTTCTCCAAGCATTTGAGAAATCACTTGACAAAAACTGAAGTCTTGTTGCTTTTTTGAGATGTTGCATTCTTTTTATAGAGATGTCAAGCTCATTAGCTTGGTACAGTTCAAATTCATTCTACCTCTAGGGCTTATTCCTAACCAAAAGTTTCAATAGTCAAAATAGCCCATGTGACAGTTGTGTAAATGTGGACTACTTAACTTCCACACCCAACAGAAAAGGATGGTAGGCTTTCTACTGGGATGACTCCAGTATAGATGTCATGACGGTATAGATGTCCTGACTGTTTGTTTTGACATCCGAAAGTGACTGTGAAAAGTCTGCAAGCTGTACTGTGGCACTGTACACTTCAATTCTGACTCGCTTCTTCCTCTAATCCTGTGTGAGAAACACCAAGACGATTCATCGCTATTTCAATCACCCATAAAGTTCTCAATACCTTCATCACAGATCTCGTTAAGCATAACAAAGCACATCATTTGTTTTGATGCCGCCATATTGAATACACAGATGTATGTGAGGTTGCCATGGTTTTAATGGATTTTGCATTCCATTCGGTCACGAAATCCAGTGAATCTCAAATCAAAAATCCACTTTTGGATTCTCCGGAAGGAATGCACCCTTATTGACACCCGATTCCGTAGCACATTTCCAGGAAAAATAATCTTTTCACAGGACTTGAGTACATTGGGCTGTATATGCATCCTTAAATAAGGCACAGCACAACATTCTTAACTCATTTCAATTTAATATAATTATGCATTACTAAACTGTGGCAAAAATATCCTGGATATGATTTTATGGAGATTTGATGGTGGCTTGTAATGCTGAGATTTTATCAGAATGTTTCACCTTTGCCCTTGCCATAGTACCTTCACACTCAAGACAAAACATCCGACTTCTTCCTTAGTTCACTCCCTCTCCTGACTGTTTGTTTAGTGTGAATGAAAGTACAAGTTTTGTAATATTTTCAACCCTTGACATGTTACCCTTGACCAAAAGGCAGACGCTCGAAAACTTCAAATTCCGAAAAAAACATCAACATTACTTAATGAGTGGGGCTAACTGATTTTTCCAAATTTCAAAGGAATCCACCACCAAAGCTGTCAATGTTGTCAATATTGACTCCCAATGTAGCCAGCGAGGTCATGAAATGCAAAAGAGTGGCAAATTTTCATCATTCAGACTGATGTTTTCATTTGGTATACCTGACCAAAACATGGACAGGTGAGTTTTTTTCTTTCCATACTATGGTTAAATGCCAACCAGGTCCTACCCTCAGGACCTGAGCCACAAACCTCCATTTTGGCCAGGTTTAAACCTCAAACAAAGACCACTTCAGAGGCACTAGCCACTCAGTTATACTACTACAGAGTCTCATAATGCATAAGCTCTGTCAACTCCCCTGATGCTGTTTCAGCTTCTAGAATGGAACAGAAGGGTAAAAAGTAAAACAAAAGTGGAGTGAAGAAAAAAAGCTGCTGCTCTGACTTTGGGCAGACAATTACGACAGTCTGGAGCAGAGCTTGAGAGCCGAGTGCCAAATGAGGCACTAAAACAAGTGACAAGTCCAAAATAAAATAAAATACTGGATTGAGCATTACAAGGCTGCCAAAGAATGGAACAGAAGACAGGGGAAAGAGCAGGGGAAACCAAGAACAGTCTGTTTTCTATGAAGAAATCAATCAAGTTCTTGGCTTCAAAGATGGCGCGACACTTGAAAATCTTGCTCTGGCAGGCCCCAGCTCTTGTGGTATTCTTGTTGATGCAGAGAAGGCCAGCAACAAAGAGGAGATTGTTGCAGAAGAGGTGAGCAAGAAAGAGAAGAGAATGGAAAGGAAACTGACCAGGAAGTGGAGATCTCTGGGGAAGGAAAAGGATGAAGGGTGTAAGTAAATGTCTAAAACTGCTTTCTCTGGCACGGAAGAAGAGCACAAAGAAATGAGTTCATTTGTGGCAAATTTTAATAGGGTTGAAGAACAGCAAGCTAAAACTATGAGCTATGACCCAATATTTGCAAAACAATAACAACTGAAAAACATTTTGTGATCTTAAGTAAAATAGATAAATGTAAGTCAAATTTTACCAACAACAACAAAGAAACATCACTGTAATTATAATAACATATTTTTTATCCTTACTAATATTTAAAAATCACACAGAAGACTGTTTTAGCCTGAAACGAAGTCCTTACAAATATTTCTTATATAATCCCAATCTTGAATTGCATTTTGTGGTATATTTCCAGGTAGCTCGAGGCCGTCGCCATCGTCATCATCATCATCATCATCCTCGTCCCATGCATTGTTGTTTCGTACACAAATGCTTTGCAGAACTGCACAGGCTACAGTATGATAGCTTAAATCGCAAATTAAATAATGCTATCAAAGTCTGTAGAATCCTCCATCCATTATTCAGCTACCAAAAGTGCATTCCACTTGTACTATGGCAGGCAACAGCTCCTTGTTGAAACCAATTTCATCAGAATCACTAGAGTAGTTCCTTCTGGGTAAGGTTTCATCAACCAAAGGCTCAAAGAGTATGCACTGTCCCCTACAAGATAAGAGGTAATTTCTCTACCAGCCACATGTACATGTATTGTAGGTGTGGTGAGAATTTACCCTTGCAGCAAACAAGTATCGTGCATACCAGGAAATCCACAAGTCAGATCTGTAGGTTTTTAAGTACAGATACCACTAAGGCCCTGGTATATCTGTACATGCATTTGTGACCTTGCAGTTACCCTAACGCAGTTTGGGCAGGTCATAAGACATCTCTTAGTGTTTCCAAAGCACTAAATTATTTTGGAAAAGCTGCTGGCATACATGTATATCCGTTTTTGACAGTTACAAATACCCTAGTTCAAACGCTTCAGCAAATGAGCTAATTTTAGCTCACTTCCACACCACAAAAATCCCACTGGTACATATAATTTGACATTGAAACTAGTATATCCTTAGAGTGCATTCTTTGTGCTCTGTTGTATTAAAATTTCTTCCACAGCCCAAAAAAAGTGAGGCGTCGAGAGACGGAAAGGTGAAGTCAATTTTTGCATCTTTGCCATTCTTGAAATAAACATGAACCTTTTCTTCTGCGTGATCTTAATTACACTTGTTCTAAACGGATTCTTTCCTCCAACTACCACCTTTGTAAAGTTATGATGTCATAATATGTTGAATTCCTACTTGGCTATCATCTTTGGTTACAGAAACATTGCTGTAGTTTCCCTGTAATGGGAAATTTATTGCATGTAATTGTGCGACACATAATTATGTTGACCAAAGGATTGACGAAAGCAACGCTGCTATAAGCTTATTAATTGTTTTCAAACATTTGCAACAGTGTTCAAGTCGAACAGCTGAAATCGAAAAGACTATAAAAGATATTTTACCTTAATTGCCAAGCATACATGTCCAGTCAAGGAAACCAAAGCTAGGAAGAGATCCGTAATAATCAGGTCTTGAATGCCATTCCATTTTTCATGGGGATCGCTAATTGGTCTTACAGTTTTGACACTGAATTCCATGAAACTTGTTACTCCAGCGATTTGAAACATACTGTGACTTTAGTGATCCCATTATATGAGTACATGTACGTATCTTTCTGTACCAAGCAAATGAAAGTTTTGATTTATCTGTTGCGTGTAGGACTGTTTTCCTACATTTTTCTTTGTGCAATGTTTGGTAGGAGGGGAGGGGGGGAAGGAGGGTGGAAGACTGGCAAATCCATGGGGGTAGGGGGTAGTGGTGGTTGTTGCAAGAAAATGCTGTGCTGTAAAAGCAAAGATGACAAAAACATTTCTTTGCCCAACATTTCTGCTCTCCCAGACACACTACAAAAGACATGGTGTCCATGATTCCAGATTCCAACACCATGGAAAGATGCTGCACAGTGGGCTGTCTAACATTTACATGCCAAACTCTGCAACGCAGCAGTATGAACATTGATTTCAATTTCCTTGAACTCTAGCAGCACATGTTGAGTAATTTTGGAATATCATAATGTGCGTTTTACTCACAGCCCTCAGACTCATGAGGGACATATATGTAAAGTGACATTCAATTACTGCCCTGTGGATGTTAATGAAGTTTTCCATTTTTGGTACAGGCGTTGCCTTCAGAATGCAGCTAAAAGATAAGCGAATTGTGCATATCCGTACCATACACATGTGCTGTGTGCATGCATATGTTGACATATGTGTATTATCCTTCTTTGTAATTCACTGCCATACCTTTGCTTTATGTTGCATTGTGTTTCACAACAACATAAGTGGTTACATAAAAGCACGAAATTTGCACAAGTTGAAAATGTTACATACATGTCACGCATGCACAGTTTAATAAAACGTTTGGACCCTGTGGTCTGTTTTGAGGTTAATCAACATGACGTTAAGTGTGGTTGTTTAGCTAGCCACTAACTAGCGTTAAAACCCTCCACCTTGGAATACAGCAGTGGTGACGAGCAAAAAAATGGCTCAAAACAGTTATGGAAAACTAAATGAATTCAACTTGAATTCCAGACGACAGGATTGGACCAAATACTGTGAACAAATGGAGTATTATTTCAGCGCCAATGCAATCACCATGTTTGTGGGTAGAGAAATAAACTCCTTGGTTAACTTTTAGTCTTGGATTAGCATTAATCGGCTTTCAAACAACCGGGCTCAGGGTTTTTTATTTTTCTGGTAGATGAAACTGGGTTGCTAGCCACGCAAACCACCCCCTCTGGATCCGTCCCTAAGGGCTGGTTCACACTTTGACATAAGCATAAGCATAAGCATAAGAAAAAATATATGTGTGAACTGGGGTTATATAAGCATAAACATAAACACAAGGAATGGAAAAACTTCCATTACTTGTGCTTATGCTTATGTTTATGGTTATGCTTATGTAACCCCGGTTCACACATGTATTTTTCTTATGCTTATGTGCTTATGTCAACGTGTGAACCAGCCCTAAGTGTTAAAGTTCGTGATTTGTAATCCATACAGGGTCTACGGTCCCTGGACTAATGGATCATTGCCATACATGTACATGTTTAGGTATTACTCAGTTAATCACTAAGGGTTTTACGTTTGTAAGTCATTGCTAACCTATTGAGACTTATATAAGCATATTTGCAAACAATCAATAAAATTAAAGGTAGCACGCCTCTGAGTTGATAAATAGAGTCTCTCGAAGCAAATAGGCGAGTAAAATATACATCGCAAGTCTCCTACCTTGCAAATTTCCCATCTACGATTCCTTTCAATCTCCTTCAGGCAAATGGTACTTTTGAGGGTGACCACCGTACATGAAACGCCACCACACACGCCAAAAAATGCAATGACACACGAGCGAAAATCACGGGACTTCGGTGTCGGCATTAGATGCCATCCACTGAAACCACCTTTGCCGAGAGAGACTGAGGTTGAATTCAGACACACTTCGTGACGCCTTTCGTGACGCCTTTTAAATAAATAACAGAAAGCGAAGACAGTCGAGACCGAATGTTTTCACGGCTTTATTGTTAATTTTCTCGCTCTGTTTATGTTTCTTTCGATGAATTTCGCTGTTTTTGGTGAGTATTAAAGCACTCCATAAATGTATGCATGTACTTTGTGTTATTTTGAACTGATAGGCTTGGTGGTGCTGGTTGATGTCGCTGATGCCATCCACCAGAACCACTTCATCATCCTAATCCAGATCTTTTGTTAACATGAACCACGTGCATAGATAAATACAAAAATTGGTATTTATCAGCTGATTTGATGTTGATGTTGTGATGGGCCACAGTGAGGAATGTTTAAGTTACATTTTGAGTACTACATATTCGAATTACTTGGACAAGTGGTTTTGGCAGATGGACATCCACCATCCACCAAAACCACCTGTTGAGTTTCCCTAAACGGTTACGTGCTCTGCAGTAGGTAGTTTTCATTTACTTAGGTTTGTTGTGAACGTTCTCACTTGTATGCTTTGACAGTGCCAACACAGGTATATACCACAGGAACATAGAAGAAAAGATTTCCGCACAGCTCCACATATTGATTATACATGCATAACGACCCCTGTTCCAAAAACGGAATGTAGTTGAGGCACAACATGAATTAGTGTAGGGAGCTGTGTGGAAGGCTTGCCATATTCAACAAAGAAAGCAGGGCAGGGTCCTTTCATTTAACAGGTTGGGCCCTTTATAATTATATTTTTGATATATAATTTGTGTTTGACCAACATTCATACTTTGTATGCAAAATGAAAGGGAATAAAATACTTTGCAAATAAAATAAATACTTTGCTTGTAGGGAAATGCTAGGGCATGATTCCCCGTTGATGCTCATGGGCCAATTATTAGTTATGCAAAAACAAAAGAAAACGTAGTTCAAATTGCTTTTTTTTTATTTTCTGAAAATTTTCGTAGCTAAAAGGATGAACACTCTGAGAGTGAATACTATTACCTTGATGAGCTTGAATTTCAGGATAACAGTGGAGGCACAGGGTTAAATTACACTGGACCAATCAGTCAGAGCTGTGAATCAACTATTAAGCCATATGATAAACAATGCATTGCTTGGTCAATACTACAAGGCCTGAGG